>JAJGRW010001170.1:0-74164 GCA_025461045.1 Carex parvula | reverse complement strand
TTATGAAGAGATTAACTTCCAACTTTATTTATGACACGTCATTAGAACTTTTCGTTGCATCAATAAAATTTTAAATTTCAAAAAAAAAAAAAAAACCTAAAGTGTGGCACTTACTTTTTTTTTGTCTCATGAAGTATATGTTCAATAAAAAATAAAGAATTTGGAATTTATTGTATACAAGATCAAGAGGTGAAAAGAATCAACACAAAAATTATTCGAGAAAAGTTGTTGATTCTTAAATGTGTTGATCTTGTATGTAATAACTGTAAATTTCATAATCTTTTATTGCATATGGGTTACTCGTGAAAAGAAAAATTAACAATTCTCTTTTGTTATTTAAAAGTTAAAAATTAAATTTAAAATTAATTTGTTAATATAATAAACAACACTATTGTGATGCGTCACTAAAATTGTTCTAATTTATCTCTCCTCTTTTTTTTTGTACTTGGCACGTCTGAATTTAAATTTACGTGTGAAGTGGATTCCACGTCAAAAACAAAATATTTAAAGGGTTTATGAGAAATATATTCGCAGTAGAAGCAACTTTTAGCTGAAATTTTTTATTTACCATATTAAAAAATAAAGTAATAAACTCTATATTCATCAAAATTTCATATTTATCAGAACCGCAATTTGAAACTACAGTACCACACTGCTGGTACCAAAGCACTGCACTCAGTTACTAATATTAAATGCACTGCTCACCACCCTGCTGGTACCGTGATTTCAAATTACGATCCTGATAAATATGTAATTTTTCAGAAAATAGAGTTAAATTATTTTTTCAGATGGTAAATAAAAAAAATTCGGATTTTTTAGCGCTTTGGTCATTTGAAATTTGAAATTAATCTATCGATAAAATAAATGGCAGTAAAATGGTGGGTCGCCAAACGGCTTTCGGTTTTTTCAATTGGCAAATGTGAATTTTTAAGTAGATGTATCCAACATCAAAACAAAAATATTCAAAGAGTTTCTATAAACATATTTGTAATAGTCATGTTTGATTATAGAGTAAAGTTAATGAGAATTAAATGACTTACTCTTACTCCACATATTTTATACCTTGTTTGATAATCTAACTTATGACTTAAATTAATCCGTCTAGAGAAGTAAGGTGTTGAAAAATGAGTATCTACCTATGATAGTGGACTCTACAGATGGAGTAAGTGTGAAGTAAGTTAATCTATATGAAGAGGTAGAATAATTTATTCTGAATTAACTCACTTTTTACTTAACCTTACTCTTTTTTTTTTTTTGACTACTTAAATGTGGAATAAGAAGATTACTCCAATTCTTACTCCACAGCTTAACATAATTGAAGTTCTCTTCGGCTATTGGGCATTTGTTTGTTTTTGTTTTTTTGCTAACTTTTTCCATTGCGTTACCTGGTGTATACAGCACGAGCAATGTGGACCGGACAGGCCAAAAGGCTTGCATCCCCACTGTATATACTGTACAGCACTGAAGCGGCTCTTTGGTGCACAGCTGTCTATGCGTCGCATATCATAAAAGTTCTTGATATCATTTTGAGCAATTATATCTTCCCCCGGTCTTCCATCCCCCAAATTGTCCCCCAACCCACTTAACTTTCAATTTCTAAATTAAAATAGAAAGAAAATTACCAGTATGTACAAATGTTTTATACTTGAACTATTTATACTTGCATAATGAGATATAAATACTTACAAAATTTGATATTATCAGACGTCATCTAGTGTCATAGGGAAAAAAAATTTTAATTTAGTATAATATGTTAGGTACAAATACTTGACACATAAACTATTCACACTTGCATGTCTTTTGTATTTATCGAAAGTTCATCTGAATGTTACGTGATTAAATGTGTTTAGTATTTGTATAAAACTTTGATTTGTTATATTCTTTATATGTTACATATTAGTATTACTTTTTTAATATATTTTACAATATAAATATACCTATTTCAACGTATAGGTATGAATACTTCCTGAATTACATGTTAATACCGTCAATCTCCAATAAGTCAATCTCCAATAAGAGATTTGTAACAAAATATATTTCTCTAACAATATGTTGATAAAAAAAATACTCTACGACGTAAATATTCGTACACCAATGCACACATGTGAATACTTTCCATATTACATATTAATACAATCAAACACTAAACATAGTCATTTGTAAAAAATATATTAAATTAAGATACTTTGTAATGTATCAATTCATACTTCATTTATAAGTATGAATATTTTCCTCAGTAACTATCAATACGTTCAAGAACCAAACAGACAAGGCGGACACATGTAGCTGCCCCCCTGGATTTTGAGTTTTAGTGAAAATCTATTGGTCCTGACCGACTTTGCTCCCCCTGAATATTTTTTTGCCCCCCTCTGGATGTTTGATTTGTAATTCGGATTAAATTTAGGGTTAAAATTGAAATAAAATTTGTTGAACTTTGTTTGATAATTAGAATTATAAGTTAAAGTATCCGAAATTACAATTCAAAGTATTGAAAAGTATATTAAAACATTATTTTTGTATCGAGTACCCAATTAGTTAATAGATTTAAATCCGATTAGCTATTTAAACTCGATTCGATATTTTTTTGCCCCCTGACGAAATCATGGATCCGCTTCTTCAAACAAATTAACTGATTTAAGTTACTTTACAACATAACAATTCATACTTCAATACGTAAGTATGAATACTTCAAAGACCATCTAGTGCCATATGGAAAAAAATTGATTGAATTTGTTAGATACAAATATTTGATACATTAACTATTCACACTTGCATGACGAGAGATGAATACTTGCAAATGTTAATACTTTCAGACATCATCCAGTGTCATATGAAAAAATAATTGATATAATTTGTTAGATACAAACACTTGATATATGAACTATTCACGCTTCTATGACGATGTATGAATACTTGTTCGACGAGGTATAAATATTTGCATAACAAGTTATGAATATTTGCGCGACGGACAACCCGAAAGTATGTCATCATGGATCTCATTTGAAAGAGAATATTGCGTAGAAGACGTTCGTGATTTTAGATTCACAAAATTTCTCATAAATCATCAGAAATATTGACGAAATTGAACGGAAAAAAAGAATTCACCTCTAAAAACGTGTAAAAGATGGGTGTGTGAGATGAGAGAGATAAAAAAAGCCAATATGTCCAATTTTTTTCGAAATACTTGGTATCTTAGATATGAATATTTTATATATTATATATTAATACTTGTGCGCATATGTATCAATATTTACGCGCGCCAGTTGTAAAATCTTTCAAATATTAGACGATTCCCCAAGTGGTTAATGATCCCTCAGGTAGTTAGTGGTTCCTCCAGTAGTTAATGCCTAGGAAATAAAATGAGGGATTGTTATAGGGGAACAACTAAGCGCTCCCTATCTTTTTTTTTTTTTAATCTATAAAAGTTCTTGATATCAAATTTTAATTAAGAATTTAAGATAAAGTATCTGCAAACCTAAAAAGATAAATACTGTTCGATCGTTGTTACTTGCTCGACATGTATGGCTTAAACGATTATCATTTACACATAATGCACCAATATAAACAAAAAAACACTATATTCACGGTACGTTTGGGTGACACAGGAATAGCGCTAACCCAGAAATAGCTGCTATTCCTGGCGAGCTATTCTTAACACAACACGTTTGGGTGAAAAAAAACGCTATTCTCAACAAAGGAATAGCTCGGGTTAGCTACTATTCTGCTATTCCTATGAAATGTTGGGTTAGCAGCTATTCCGAACCCAGGAATAGCTACTATTCCGAGCTATTCCTTGATTCATCCAAATGCATGAAATGACGAAGAAATTAGGGATGAAAATGGATCGGATACGAATCGGATTGTGATAAAATTATATCTATATTTTTTTTTATTTTTCAAATCTGAATACATATCAGATATTAGGTGGATACGGATCAGATATTAAACGGATACAAATATAATTCGAATATTATTCGAATATGAATATGAATGTAAAACTTACTTAACTTATATAAAAACCATTGAGATTTATCCTAAAACATTTTTTCAATACTATTATTATAAAAAAAATATAAATATTATTAGAAATACCAAAAATTTATAAAAATTTATCTAATTATCATTATAATGGTGAATAACGTAATATTTTCATAATATATATCAGATATGGATAATTAAAATTTAAAATCATATTCATATATGTATCTGTATTCACATAAATATTTAGATGTCATATATAATATAATGTATATAATTTTTGAATACGAATCAGATACTAACCGCTCCGTTTTCATCCCTCCGGAAAATGAATGTATGAAGTCCATCAATCTCAATAACTTTATTAAAACATTCCCCAGCTTCTTTACTTCATTTGAAATTAACTATAAATATTAGTTTAATCGAATCGCATGTATCATTTGTAAATCAAAATTTTGGATTAACTTAAAGTTTAAGATCTTAATGCACAAGAGACGTCTTTGCACCAAAACCAACCTCGTAATAATAATATTAGCATATCAATATGAATCCATAAGACTTACATAACTCCATTATTTAGATTGACTAGCTTCGGTATTAAGACAATAATTATGTTTTAAATTTGTTGATTTCATTTAAACATAATGTAAATCAATATAACTATAGTAAATAGATTAGTTAACATTACTATACTCAGTAAATCAGCATAGATGTACTAATTAGTACAAATTTTAGCTATATAATTTTAATATGAGAAGGATTCAAATGCCTTTATTTTTTGAGCCACCACCATATCTCTATTTTTAAAAACGTTAATAAATCAAAATTTATATCATAAACGTCAAAATAAAACCGTTAGATGTGATTTATGTTATTTTCTCTATGTGCTCATGAAAAAAATATCACATTTCGATTTTATTTTTATGTGTATCAATCATTTCAAAAATCAACGTCAAAAAATTATCCACATTATTACGTTTTTACAAGCTCTTGATAACAACCAAAATAAAGTTGAATGTCACAATTTTTTACACGTGCATAGATAAAATGATGTAGATTATATCCAACAGTTTTATTTTGACTTTTAAGTTTTAAATTTTGAGTAATTTTTTTTAAGAACTTTAATAACTTTATTATTTTAACTAAATTGATTTTCACGGTTCCTAAGAAATACTTGTTCGGCTTGATTCAAGGTAAATTGAAACTTCTTAGCTTAGCGTAAGACCTTAGAAGAAAGGCTGCCGAATGGCCTCTTTGAGCTCTGTACTTGTTCTTTCAAAAAAAGTATTCCTAGCACTAAAATGCATTTAAAACATTACCAGGATGTTTTTTACAAGAAAAATGTTCACTGTATTTGATATGTTTTTTAAAACGAATTTAGTTTCAGGAAATGTGAATCTAAAGGGGTGACAGAGGTTGGGATCGATCAAGTAACAAAACAATATCTGTTCATGGAAATTATCTCATCCTTCAAAAAAAAATTATATTCGAAAATGAGGTGCCATTTTGCCAAACGCTTCATTCAAGTTGTCTCGAATTAGTCGAATAATTTAAATATTTGCCCGATAAATGGTCTTAATTACTTTACTTTCCCTTGCAGCCACACAGACCTAATTCAAATCTCAACACGCGTTAATTCGTTGAAGTCTCCACTTAAAAAGTTGGTGTAAGTTCGATCTTATCATCAAACTTTACACACTTGTTCCAAGTCTATCTGATACATGCCGCTTTCTATGTTACAAATTCACCGGGCGAGACTGATATGATTTATGAACCACGTTTGCAATCATGCTGATCCTTTTTCTCACTGCTGGACAATTTTATGCGAAGTCGGCTTCTCAAATTGATGGTGCGACTAAGGATCTAATTGAAAAAGTTAGGCGTGACCGGATACGTCACGGTAGGTACAGTTTCGACACGGCATGTGTGTTGGTTGCGTGGTGTGATTTACATGTTTCGTACTGTGATTATTCGTGTGACGTGACTAGTTTTTAAAAGTTTAGTACGACACATCATGTGAAAGATCTAATCACAGCACGTTGTCACTCGAATCACTTGTAATTAGAACCATTAAATCTTTAATCAAATGATGAATCTTAAATACACTAACTTCAATTATGAAAAAATAGTTAAACGTGACCAAACGTGACCGGTCAAGGAGACATGCTGTGATTATCTTTCAAAATTTAATTATGGTACGGCACGTATAAATCTGACTTAATCACAACACCGCACAATACGTGACCCAAATCTGAAATTTAGATCTCCGGATGCGATCAGCATGTATATCTGCAAATAAGAGTTCTAAAAATTAGAACAGCATGGATAACAGAGTTCATATCTAATAATTTGACTTTCGGAGAAATAAAAATTTATTTTTTTATTCGTAAATTGTCGAATTAGGTTCACGCTTGGGATGGATTCAGATCATGAGAATTTCTTGAAGTTTTTATAACATTAAATTTTTTGGCTTTCTATTCTCAAGTCCTCTTATCAAACATTTTATTATAACATATTACATATCAATCAAAAGCATCACTCTAAACCAAAATTTTATTGTTGATCGTAATAATTTAACACAATGTGATAATAAAATTATTATAACAACTCCATATCAACTTTTAATCTATTTAAATTGAAAATATTATTTCACTGGTGCAACATTTGCAAGGAGCATAGATATTAGGGTTAAAGTTTAAGTAGTTTTTTTTCTGAAGAATTTTTTATTTTAGAATTGGAAAAGAAAGTAAAAATAAAGGAAAAATATATTTTTTTTCGTCTCACAGTTTGATTCGGAAGCATTAATCATTATAAATATTTATTTTCTCTTATAATAATTGTTACCGTATTAACATTACATCAGATAGTTATATGATTATAGAATTATTTCTGAATTTGAATATGATATATAGATTACATGAATCCATACCCTACTCATTATTATATATGTCAGATAAAGTATATAGAAATATTAATTTTGCATTCGTATCTATTACTTAATCGATTATATATACTGAAATCATAGCCAATTCAATTTAACCAATCATGTCGTTTTCGGTTCGGATTCAGATCGAAGCCAAGTAATCAATCGAGTAAAAGTAGCTCATGCATCT
This sequence comes from Carex parvula, assembly GCA_025461045.1. Taxonomy (NCBI): domain Eukaryota; kingdom Viridiplantae; phylum Streptophyta; class Magnoliopsida; order Poales; family Cyperaceae; genus Carex; species Carex parvula. Next base: position 67,073 of record JAJGRW010001170.1, on the reverse strand, counting down.
ATTCTAAATATGATTCATCTTCATTAATTGCGTAATCTCATCTTGCATGACACTAATTAATCCACATCTTAGTTCAACACTCAACAGAACCTGTTGGAACTTTATTTTGAAAACTCAAAATTTGATTTTTAATTTTAATAGAAATTAGTATATTTAATTCCGAAATGTATTTGCTAATTTTCTAATGAGCAGTCTTATGTATTTTATTGTTATTAATAATATTATTAGTATTAATTGAAAATGTATGAATTAACACCGTTAATAAATTTGTTAGTGAATTGTGAGGGCTGCAAATGAATCAAACTTAATCCAGTTCGAGTTCCAGTTCGAACCAATTTCGAATCAAACTGGTTTGAAATTTTGGACGCAGGGTTTCGAACTGAAGAAGAGTTCGAGTTTGATTCGGTGCGATTCAAACCAGTTTCAAACCGAACTGGTTCGAAATTGAAGCAGAGTTTAGAACTAAAAAGAAGAGTTTCGAACTGAGTCAGACTAAGTTCGAGTTCGATTCGAACCAATTTCGAACCGAACTGGGTTTGATTTGTTTCAGAACCGAGCTGGTTTGATTTGTTTCGAACCGATATTTTTTTGAATTGAACTCAATCGAATTACGAATTACGAGCTACGAGCTTTTTGTGCACCCCTAGTTGTGAACTTCTGATTAAACGCTTAAGAACAGTAATGATATTATCCATTCAATTTTATTTACTTTATTTGATTAATTATCTTTAACTATCAACTTCTGAAAATTTATCCCAATAGTATCATCGTTAACGGCTGGAGGTCTTTTTCGTCTTTCAATATCAAACAAATGAACAGAGGCACTCAATTTCATACACTCTTGCCAGATTGAAATACTCTTAGCTTGTTGCATTGTTTTATTTCTCTTCAATGTCACTTAATTTTATGAAGTTAAGAAAATTGTTTATCATTTTTTTGAATAGGTACCAAATCATTAATTTTCAGAAGATTATGGCCAATACAATTTTTTTTAATAATTTTGTATTTGTCTAAAAATTAGTAAACAAATTCTTAGAAATATAAATATTGGTCTCCAAACACATTTTAATATACAAAATCATGTTGAGCGGTTAAGTTGACTGTTTAGATTTTAAATGGGAAGATAAGAATGTAAAGCATGATAGAGTACAAAACCAGTGAGGTATTTTAAACCTACCCATAATAATTATTATTATGATATTACTTCTCCTTTAATTAATGCATAACAACGTACAACAATTAGGTACATTGATGCAGAATATCTTCTACATAAATAGTTCATTGTACTCTCTGTCTTCATACGCAGTCACAGTTTACCAAATATATTGCTGGACAGAGAAATTATAAAGACAAGATTAGTCGTCTGGTAGAGATAACAGGACCAGTTTGCACAGCCTGGCCACCTAGCTAGTTAGTTTGTGTAGATTGTAGTTCACGGATTAAAACGGAAGCGAACGTGTGGATTACGACTAACAATATCACTTTATTTGTTACATGCATGGTTCAAACAGTCAAACTCACTGTACCGTTTTATTTTGTTAAAGTATAATTTTGATGATCGGATATAATTTTATTTTCGACTTCTCTATCCACGTGTCTTACCCAATTCATATCTGATACTTATAATAATATTGTGGCGTTCATATGCTGATGAAAGAGTTAGAATCAGAATTCCTCAACGATAATTAACATGCTTCTATTTTGTCTTACTTATTATTTTTCTCCAAGTGTTTTATTTTTCAACAAATTATTCGTAAATTATTATATATTTTTTTTCAAGGATTTTAATGAATTACAGTACAAATAAAAGCAAAAGGTTTACACTGTATGTGCATTTAACCCAATATAGAAACAGTTTGGATGAGGAAACTATTGGGGGAAGAGAGAAACTATATGAGGAAACTATTCGGGGCTCACCTTAAAATTCGGACAGGTTGATTTTTTTTTGAAATATTTGTGAAATTACTTCTTTTGATATATAATTAGCATAATTATACTAAAATACGCTAAATTACTTGAAATTAAGCTAATTACGCTAATTTACGCTAAAATTACTCTAAATTACGCTAAGTTACACTAAATTACGCTAAATTACGTTAATTACGCTAAAGTAAGCTAAATTAAGCTAATTTATGCTAAATTACACTAAATTACGTTAAATTACGCTAAATTACGCTAATTATGCTAATTATACTGAAATACGCTAAATTAGGCCGATTTAGTACCATCTTTCATAAATCATAAAAAATAGTAAAAATATTTCAAAAATAGTAAAAATTGGTATTCTACAAGTTCATTATATAACCAATTTACTAAGCTACTTAGATCGAAAAATAGAAATGAAAATATTAATCGAAAACTTCAACTCAAGTTTTGAGGCTCTTACCTTTGTTTGTTGGTAAGTTTGAATTTCGAATAACGGCAAAGCGGTCACCGACGCATGCATATTTTCACAAGCTTTCCGAAAAGTGGTCATTTGCTGAAATCGGACACTCGAGCGCCGTTTTATAGCCATTTGAAGTTTCGTCGTCGTTTTTCGCCTTCTCAGCGAAGATATCGTCTCTCTTAACGTAATTTAGCGTAATTTAACATAATTTCAAGTAATTTAATGTATTTTAGTATAATTATGCTAATTATACATCGATAAAAAAAAGTAATCTAATAAATATTTTTTAAAAAAAATCTCCTGACCGGCTAAAAAATAGTTGGTTCTAATTTTTAATCCAACCGGCCAAAAAATGGCCGGTTCTAATATGTTTAAAAATACCCAGAAAGTTTGAGTATGATATTTTTCATTTTATGTTGGATATTAGTAAAAATGTCGGCAGCCTGCAGGTTATCATTTTCAAGCAATTAATAAATCCTTGAAATTTATATGGCCACTCACTCTACCCGTGCCCGGCGGCACTCAGACGCAATCAAATTCAATCACCTCGAAAAATAAAAAACGCCCAACCCCAGTCCTATCGGGTCCGGATCCCCTAGAGTAACCCAATCTTTGGGTTTTTGATTGAGACCGTCCGATTCGAATTCGTCGCTCGAGATTGTCTCGGAATTCGAATTTATCGTCAGAATGTGTGCGCTCACTTCACGGATGGATTTTCACGGATTCGAATCGGACAATCTCAATCCAAAACTCAAAAATTGAGTTACTTCACTGGATCCGAATGTCCTATCACCTAAGGTGTCTCAAATTTTGATTTTGAATCCGAACCGTCCGATCTGCTTCCGCACGAATATTAAAGGAGTCCGTGCAAACCACTTCGAACCGGATCTAAACTTAAAGCTTGAGAATTGGTGCCGAGCCGATAGAGAGGCAGTGAAAGTGAAGCTGAACAGAGAAGGTGCTAAGGGATTGAGATCTGCGATCCGAATATTAAGCACAGTAATCCAGTAATTTCTGCTTTTTCAAATCCAGCCGTCCAACTTTTTAGTGCACGCATCTGAAAACAGCTGATTTTTCTGTGCACGCATCTTGAAACAATTTGACAGCTGGATTTAGAAAAAAAGAAATTGCAGGTACTGTTCACAGTATCCGGATTGCAGCAGATTCTCACCCGGTGCTAAGTGCTAACTGCATTGGGTGGGGGTGGGGGTGGGGCCCACCACGAGGCGGCACGAAAAAGGCCGCAGTGCACATGGGCTGACGTGGTTCCCTAGGCGCTGTCACAATCTGACGCTCCTGCCTCCTGCCCCCATTTTTCCCCAACCAACCAGCGGTATTCTGTTCTATTCAGTATTCACCCTCTTATGTCATTATTTTTAAGGTATATTCAATTCACTTTCTAATTGAATAAAAAAAAATTCACTTTCTTAAGTCTACCTCTAGTTCTGGATAAAATAATTCTACTCTTCTTATTAACCTTTTTTTTCATCTACTCTTCTAGTATATGTCAGAAACTGCCGAACTGATGCTTTACCTACGGGTTTAAAATAAAAAAAAAATGCTTTATTTTTTCTCTTCTCGAGATGTCTGCCATACAAATTACGAGAAAAATCGAACGGTCAGGAGAGCACAGAGTGCACTGCAGCGGCACCGTATGGTCCATACAAAATACATGCTGGTGAACGGTGAGGAGGATCTCATGATCAGACCTTACGATTACAAATTCAATTGGACAGATCGTTGTCATCGCCACATAAATGTTGATTAAAATTTTGCATATATATACGTCGATTTTAATCAGTATTATCCTCTTATTAAAAGGATTTACAAGTGATTGGAAACGAACCTCACAGTAAGGATTCTAAAGGGACAGAAGTGCTGATGTAAAGGATTACATAAAAAAATGATCACCAAATAAAAATATACATATCAATTGAATCTGTCAATCCAACATCATGTTGGTAACTACATTCTTCACATTCGGCTGCAAAGAACGATTGGCAATGAACAAGCTATTATTAGCTCCTCAATATTGTTAAAAACTTAAAATCAAATAATTCATCAGTTCAAAACATATCTCACCTAAAATTCAAAGTATAATTTAAATAGTCGATTTTGATCAAACTATTTTGTATATCTCGGCTTGCTATACGTGCAATTTCAATTGAAGAGATGTAGGGCAAAATTGCTAAATTAACAATTTGTCTAAAAAGGTAGCCGCTGTCAAGCTTTCAAAAAAAAAAAAAACAATTTGTCTAAAAATGTTGCATAAACTTTTGCAACTGTTTTGCAAGTAATATGAACAAAGATTATTTTCTTTACTTATTCTGAAAATCATTTTTTTGCCACGTCAACGAAATTCAAATTGCATGAATGAAAAAAATCTGAAATTAATGTGAATCTAATTACTGGTGTGTAGGGGTGAAAACAGTATGGATAATATTCTATTCGTATTCAATCCGTATTTAAAAAATTAGATGTAGATATCCGATATCGGAATATTCGTGTGAATAGAAATACAGTTATGGTTTTACATTTTAATTATCCGTATCCGAATAATAGATGTATATCAAATAGCTTAATATATATTATGAAAAAAATATGTTATTCACTATTATAATTAAACAAATATTATAAACTTTAGTATTTTTTAATAATATTTTAATATTTTTTTTATAAATATTCGATCCGATCTATATTTATATATGTATCCATTTAATATCTGATCCGTACTAAAAAAAATAGAAAAAATATGGATATACTTTTTTTACCGCTGTCCGTTCTGTATCCGATCCGTTTTCTGATGTGACAAAAAAAATTATATTTTACAATTGCAAGATTGAGTCGTTCTAAGAACATTTTTTATCCCACTCGCGAAAAAACTTCACATATGCTTATATGACCGACATTTTTATAATATCCAAAGTTATTAGAAATTAATATTTATGTTCAGAATTCTCAATTTTCGTCAAAAATGTCCAAACTGGCTATAAAATGGCCGATTTTCTATTTTCTTTTCTTTTTTGTTAGAGACACTATGAAGAGCAAAATAATAAAATCTAACACTGAAAATTTAAAATTTTTTGTTTAAATTTTTTGTTAGATTACTTATTTTGATTTATATTATCATATTTATACTAAAATACACTAGATTACTTGAAATTATATTGAATTACACTATATTACAATAAATTATGTAGAACTACACTAAATTATGAAAAGCAAGATAATGAAATCTAAATCGCAACGAACACGTATATAACTCAAAAAGGAATTTTTTAGTTAATGAATTTCAACCGTCTAATTTTAAACGGAGCCAATCCAGCTAATGTCTATAATATAGGGAACCTTTCAATATTAGTATAGATTTAGTCTACATGAATTTTAAAATAAATCAAACGGTTGAAATTCATTAACTCAAAAAATTCTGTCTGTGTTAACGCAGAGGATACGAATTCAATCGCAACAGGGAGATAATCGGAACATGCTCATTTGATCAATTTATTCAGAAAACATGCTCATCATATTTGATCAATTCATACCGGATTTCAATGACCCAATAATCGAATGACTGTGACAAATTCGACCCATTTGTCCTTGCCAACAATCGTGCTGGGTAAACAACAAAAGCATCTCCAGCATCTTTTTTGGGCTGATAAGAACAACTTTTGTCAAATATTGAACTATCAATTCTTTCGAAATGGAGGTCCAATTTAAATCTGTCATCTGAAATTTAAACAGGCTTTATTGGCCCAATACACTTTTTTGTGTCACGGCCTGCCCAAATTTCATAACATCGAATAAGTTTTCAGTGATTACATTTTAAACTAATGCCCCAGATTCAAGTAAAATTATCTGGAGGAAAGGCCGAATTTTTTTTGTTACCATCTTTTCAAAATAATAAAGTGAACTCACATGAGTTTTAGAAAACTTTCAAGTTTAACAGGGACACATCTAATAACTGCGGAACATTCAGAACAGAGATACAACTATTGGCTGTGTAGAGGTCGTGAGTTCGTAATTCGAATGGAGAATTATTTGTAGACATTAAATAATTGGATGACTTGATATCTAATTTTAACTAAAAAATATATATATATAGATATATTATTATTAGTTGTGCACCCAATTCTTCCATCAAATGAACTGAATAGCTTGCTCAATCGGATGCACAACTAATAGCTGCGTCTTTGTTCTGAGTCGTGCGCAGTTATAAGCTGCATCCCTTATAAAAATAATTTTTTTTCCACAAGCTATATGTCAATTCTGGTTATTATCTTTTAAAAGATGGTAACTCAAACAAAGAAAGGTACCTAACAATTCCACATTCAATATTTAAAAATTGTCGAAGCTTTTTCCTTGATGCTCAGTGGAGAATCTACCCATGACTAAATAATACATCGCTTAGCTGTTAAGAGATTCTTGATTCCTGGTATTTGGATGATGCTTTCTCAAACCAAAAAAAGACCATCATCAAAAAGAGAAAAAAAGAAAGAAAGATCATTGCTGGAGAATGGAGATGCTTTGAGTGTCTTTCTCTGTTTCTGCAGGAATTAAACAGATATGAGCCAATTAGATTTTTTTCGTCTAGCTACCATTTATGCTTCTTATTTTCCTGTGATGTTTTAACTCTGTATCAAATAACAATTACTAAACACGAAAAATAGAGATCCAGTTTTAGATCAATAATAAGTTGGTATATTTTGAAGCGTGAAAAAGGCTAAATAATGCATATTTCGATGCAATAGTGTAGTCAGAATTTGAGTCAGGGGTGAACAAAAATATTAACGGTTCAAATTTCATCAAAATATTTAAGTACAAATTCAAAAATTACAAATTTCATCCAAAATTATGTAAGTTCGAATATAAAATATTTTTTTCATACAAAAAAAATAAACATAATATGTTATATTTTCAATCTAAATTTGAAACAACATTATTAACAAATTGATAACTATTAATTAGAAACTAAATTAGTAATACACATTAGTCTAAATTACTAATAAAGTCAAAATTATAGACTATATCACTAAACAGATTGGTGAATGCTATTAGATAAAAATTTATCACTGACTTAGCAGTCAAAAAATAGAGTTAACTGAAAAGAAAATTCTAGAATGTATGCACCTGTGCCACGCCACTGACCTCCCTCTTTGCAAGCCTCCGCTTGACCGAACTCCCGCTTCGCTGATCGCCCTTCCTTCACTTTAATTGTTTTCCCATGTTGCCCTCTTTCTATTCATTGTTTCGAATTTTTGTTGTTGTTCCTTTGCATATCAGCGATCCGAATTCGCATGGGTACATATCGCTAACGGGCAGCCATAGGAATTTGAAAATTAAAACAATTTGTGACACTGTAGGGAAGTAGGCTGCAAAAAATTAGAAAATTAGCCGCGTTAGAAAATTCAGGCTACACTGGATATGACACAATATTTTTCAAGATAGAGCAACAACTCAATACCATATGGATCAACCCTTAACTATAGTGGCTCTGCTATTGTTTCGATGTATGACCTTTAAAGCAAAAAATAGATGAATTCTGTACAAATCATACTAGGCGAGAGATATGTAAATTTTTGTAAAGCAATTGTTAGCAATTTTGTTAAAAAAAAGTTGTTTAGATATATATACTAGCATTGTCAGATGAATAGCTAATAGGAGTCCATATCCTCGACGGTACCGTAAAAGATTCCCTTTACAATTAGCTATTTACGGTTGAGATTAACTCTCAGCCGGTTCAGGATTCGGGCTAACTGAGGGGGCAGTATTATTGGGCTTTGAGATTCGTACCAAGTTAAAAAGAACGGTCCAAATCAAGTAATTGTAAAAGATTCCCTTTTACGGTACTGTCGGTGATATGAATCTAGCTAATAGTATATAAATTTCCTTTTTAGCAGATGTTTTCATAATCGATCTTTTGCCTGATTTTATCCTCACCAGGTAGTTTTGTGCATTTAAATTTTACAGGAACAATGTAGTAAAGATGCACCTTCAGATATATCATACCTATGATTTTTTTTTTTAGAAAAATATCTGCAGTCCATTTCTCCTGTTGATAATAACTTTTATCCTTTATACAATTATGTAGATTATATAACATTCTTCATTGTTAATAATTATTATTAACAAAAAAGTTAACATTAATAATTAAATAGAACTAGGACTGTAGTCCTAAACGTGCCCGCTTTTTCATAGAACTAAAAATCGTTGGTATTTTCTAAATGGTTGAGGTGAGTCAATTGCACGTCTTTAAACCTTACCATAAATATTTAAAAAAAATGCATTTTTTTTAATTAAGGATTGTTTCTAGCACCGAGCTAACTACGCCAAAAGCGAAAAGAAGTCCATTTCAGAAACACTCAAACAAGATCCAAGCTTGATTTTTTTTTTTTTAAATAGAAATAAACAAATTCATCTAAAGAAATCAAGCATCCAATATACTGAATTTCTGAAAAAACAATACTACGGTGAGGATGGATGATATTTTCTCCATCAAATAACATAGGTTATAGTTTAAATCAATCAATGGTTATCCTCCACCATAGCACTGCTACGATGGAGCGACTTTTCGGAAATCCAGTACATTAGGTGCTTGTTTCGTTTCGGTGAGTTTGTTTATTTCTATTTTTGTTCTGTTTAAATGAATTTGTTTATTCTGTTTTAGAAAAAATCACCGAAGGTATTGGCGTAGAAAAAAATCGTGTCCACAATTGTTTAAGGAGAAAATCTCCTTTTTGCAAGGTATATATTTAGTTCAGTTAAATAATTTGACATGTTAATTATTAAAACACGTAAGATTTAAAACGGAATAAATATTTTTGTGTGTTGTGTTTATAGTTTCACTAGTATTTTGACAAAAAATTTAGGTCAAAAATGAGAAAATTAAAGTTGGAAAAAAGAATAATGAGACCCGAAATTTTTATATATAACATTTATTAAAAATAAATAAATCAAAACACCCCTGTTACTGGGTTTTTCGAATTCTACCCAGGCCGCACAATGCTCAAACGGCCACACAATACCCCTGCGGCCCTATTCAATTTTCTTTTAAAAGTCTTTGGTTTTAATCGAATTCACATGTAAACTTCAGATTTTGTGCTCTATTCATTTGAACCTGCGGCTTTGGAAGTTCTGCAATTACAAAAAAAAACAAAAAATGAATAGGGACGCAGGGGCATTGTGTGGCCTCCTAACTGGAGCCGCATCAGCATTGTGCGGATCCCAGTGTTTGAGGCCGTAGAATGCCAGTGTGGCCGGATAGAAATCGAATTTCCATAAACAGAGCTGTTTTGGTTTTTTTTTTTTTTTAGAAAATGTTATAAATAAAAATTCGGTAATGAGACGGCTAGCGTGTGACATTAGTTAAATGACAAATGGCATGCATTACTGACCCTATCAGATCTGAGCTGTCCCTTCTCTGTATCCACTAACTTGTATTAGATGGATCTAACTATTGTTGATTATTTAATGAAATGTGAAACATGCACCTCCAAATATATACTTTTTATCTCCACCAAACGGACTTGTATTTTCTTTGAAAAGATATTTATAGCTGAAGGTAAAGTCTATAACTTTTAAATGGTAGATATAAATATTTTTATAATAAGTTGTATGTTGTTGATATTGTACAATTCGATTTGCATATAGTCTGTTTTAAAAGTGTTTCTAAATGTACTATTCAAAAAAAAAATTATTTTATCATCGTGTATAAATACCTTTTTTTGTAAATGTACATATACTTTTAGATGCAAATACAGATATTTAAAGAATACAGGTAAGAGAAATGAATAGTTGCACAAGGGCCTAAGGCGACTAATTGAACTAGTTAAATCTGCAGTGCACACATAAATTCGAGAGTTTAATATATTTTTTTACAAATACAACTAATCGATGATTGAACTAACCCAAAAAACAATTGCAGCAACAATTTCAGAAAATATCAAAAACAGCAAAATAAGCCGATTTTTTTTATAAATATGCAAAATTAAATAAAATAAATAAATAAGAAATACCCACGATTTTTCAGAATTTTTAAAAATGTCCAAACTGCCGAGAATCTCGGCGGTCCAGAAAAGAAAGCGGACTACCGAAAATCTCGATGGCCCGGGTATCTATAAATATATAGACAGGGTTGGTGTTTTTTTATATTGGCGTTTTTATCAAAAAAATTCATTCTCTCAAATTCGGTCCTCTCTTCTGAATTTCTCCTCCTCTCTACATATTTTGTCAAATTCAGTCCTCATCATTCCTTTTCTTATGGTGGTCGTTGCCGTTGAGCATAGTTTTTTATGGTACTGTTGTAGTTTTAGTTAGATTGTTTTGTAGTATTTATATTTAGTATTCTATGTTTGGTACTTTATGTTTGATATTTTATGTTTGGATTATCGTATTGATTATGTTTTAGTTTATTTGTATGTAAAACAAAACATAACTAACATTGCTTAAAAAATGTCAATTAAAAAAAATATTGTTACACATTTAAACTAAAACAATTGATTTAATTCTAAAAAATTACAAGTTCGAAAAATATAATAAAACAAATAATGGCCAATATGTTAAACAACTACTCAGTTTCTTCTTCTCCTCAATATGTTAAATAACACTAATTGTCTCTTTTTCATCAAATTCACCTCAAATTAAAAACTATATATATTGCCCAAATCGTCGAGATTCTCGGCAGTTCACTTTATTTCTGGACCGTCGAGAATTTTGGTGGTTCTGAAAAAAAGTGAACCATTGAGAATCTCGATGGTTTGGACATTTTAAAAAAACTGACAAAATTTTGGGCATTTCTGTATTTTTCTATTTAATTTTGGATATCAATAAAAAAATCGGCAAAATAAGCGAACACGAGACAGTATTGGTAAATTTAATTAATCCCTTTCTAACCAACTTGGGGCAAACAAAATGATAGTTCTTGATATCTCAGATATATACACGGCCAAGCATGCACATTCAATATCTTCCGATTGTTAAATTTAATTAAAATGCACACTTTGATATGTTTGAAATGTTGGCCCGTGGTCAGGTTTTTCTAATTTACTTGAAACCTTAACCTAGATCTATGTAAGAATTAAATAAGCACAGCGGAAACTACTTACTTTCCATCTTTATGGCCTTCCGTCTATTGCCTCTCAAGCAATATCAAAGGAATCGATGAAGATGGCTTGATTGACTTGCTCGCACGCTCAACCGACAAATTACTTGGCTAGCGAGTCCTTCCAAAACTCTTGAACTCTCTATTACTTATTTCTGTCTCACAAATTGAAGGCAGAATATCTGGTCTTTTATGGAGCAAGACGGTGGAGAATAATGAGATCAAGGTTATGGAGACCCAGCCCTTTTATAGCAGTGCAAAACCTAACCATAGGGTAAACTCTAGAGCCAAAAATAGCTAAAACTTGTGAAACAAGTTTGCCAAAAGATATGAAAACTTGTGCAGGTCGGTTTACACATTTTTTTCTGAAAATTTCGGGCTAAATTAGGAACCACAAAATGCTGAAAATAGCATTTTTCAGAAAAAACTGAAATAAATCAGAAAAAATTCCAATTTCCTTATTTACCCTAAATTTATCACTGCTATTATTTTAATCAACTATAATCGGTCCATTAACAATTATAATTGATTAACATTATTCTATATGTATTTGTATCCAAATCCTTAGTGAAATACGTATAATGCCATGACTTAATTAATCACATTGTTTGGCATATTTTAATCATTACATAATTGTAATCTTGCGACAGTATTTGATATCATAATCATAATGCACGTATGTCCAACTTAATTATTGTAATTAGACGTCTCTAAATCCAACAATCTCCCACATGGACAAGTGCAACCTTTTGATTATATATCCTTAACTTTATTGCATGCAACTTTTCTGTCTTTACTTATCGTATTTCTTAAACAATTCCGTCCATCAATTATGCTAACAAAGGACTTAAGCGGCACTCGTCACATTTATTCGCAACTAAACCGACATAAATCACGCTGCCAACATAACTGAATGACATGAATCTGATTTGGACATATAGTTTAGAAATTACACGCAAGTGTGATTAGACGTGCCTATTTCTAATTGAGTCACATTTACTTTACTGTATGAGGTCAAAAATTAAACTTTAAAGAAAGAAATAATGAAACTGAAACTGAATGCAACTTGTATATATTAACAAAACTGTTTACAATTACATTACATAGAACATCAAAAACAAAACTTAAAACATATTCAGACTCCCACATTTTCTAACTACCCTAAACAGATATTACACCCATACGAGCAGCATGTTCGTGAAACTGCTTGGGTGGTAATCCTTTAGTAAGAGGATCCGCAATCATGGAGTCTGTACCTATGTGTTCTATACATAATTCATTATTCTGCACTCTCTCTTTTACAACCAAAAACTTAATGTCGATGTACTTCGACTTTGATGAACTTCGGTTGTTGGTTGCTGATGCGCGCAAAGCGCAACGCAAGTTTCGGTACGCTTGAGGGCGCACCTTTTAAAACCGCGTTTACACTCCACGAGTAAGGGATGCAAGTGCACAACCTCTATCGGGTAGTATAATCGGGTATCGATCCACAGGGACGGGCAATTACGAGGTTAGAATCTATCGAACTTAATCAAAAACTAGAAGTGAGAAATGGTTTTGTTTGGTATTTAATTTCCTAAAAAGGTAAATTCAAGCAATTCAAACAATTCAGGAAGATGTAATAAAATGCTAGAAGAAATGCAAATTGTGTTTTGATTATGGATAAAAGGCGTTTCCAGGGTTTCAGATTTCATCTCTGATATGCCTCTAGTGGTACGGCCCGTACCAAGGTGGTACGGCTAGGCCGTACCTCACTTGGTAAGGCAAGGCCGCACCACTCTGGTAAGACCCGTACTGGCTTCCCAGAACAGAGCTTACCAGTTCGAGTTGATGCATTTCCTTGCTGGTACCTTGTGCTAAACTCTTTAGAAAGGTTCAATTGACCATACCTAAGGTTCCTAACCCTCAACCATCGTTTGTTGGATCAAGATCTAGGTTGGAATGCAATTGAGTGCCTTTTAGAGATTTCTACACCTCAACTCTCGTGTTTTGGTACAGATCTACCCTAGCTGGTTGATTGGAGACCTAAGGCACCCTCTAATCTGTCGATTAGAGGAGAATTCAACCTCTCGGCTTCAATTCGAACTATTCTACCCTAAGCACTTGATTTGGATGAGAGAATGAGATGATCACATGACCTTGATAGGTTCGATCTAAACCTAGAGGCACATCATACACAATCACAGCAAGCAAAGCAAGAGATGGCGAAGTAATCACAACAATCAATCAAAATAGTTCATACAAGATACAAGTCAAAGAAAGTCAAAACAAATCAAGAATCAATCTCTAAACCCTAGAAACTAAAATAACTACTCACAGCACATGATCTGATCTAAAAATACAATAAAAGGGAGAGAGATAGCCATAGATCGAAGGGATCGAGAGGAGGAAGCTAGATCCATCGAGTTTCGCCTCTTTCCTCTTCCTTCCTTCTTGCTCCTAGCTCCTTAGCTCTCTTTCTCTCTCTTACTGTGCTCTCAAATGGATCTGGAATGGAATTCAATCTCGAAATTGGAGAGTTCTCCGCTTTAAATAGCCTCTGCCAAAATTTGAATCTGTCAGGCCGCCTTTAAGTACGGTCCGTACCAAAGTGGTACCGCCTGGCCGTACCAGGCGTGATGAGCTGAAAACGGCTAAGTCTGGTGAGACCCGTACCAAGCCTGGTAAGGGTCGTACCTCATCATCTGAATCGCCATTTCTTCGTGTGTTTTGCTCCAAACCTGCAGAAAACAAACAAACACTCAGCAGTACCAAATTCTAAAGATATATCGATGAAATGCACATAATTCAGGTGAATTAGGGCACGAATCTGGTACTAAAACAGGCCTAAAATAGACTAAATATGCGAGGTATCAGTTGCGTATAACACCGCTGAATTGTTGTCACATAATAATTTGAGTGGTTTCTGAATAGAATCCACAATTTTCAGCCTTGTGACGAAGTTCTTCAGCCATACGCCATGATTAGATGCTTCATAGCATGCGACAAATTCAGCTGCCATAGTGGAGGAGGCTACCAATGACTGCTTAGCGCTCTTCCATGACACGGCACCGCCTGCCATCATAAAGATGTATCCTGATGTTGACTTCATGCTGTCGACACATCCTCCAAAATCAGAATCGGTATATCCAATGACCTCGAGCTGTTCTGATCTCCGATACGTGAGCATATAGTCCCTAGTTCTCTTTAGGTATCTCAACACTCGCTTGGCTGCCTTCCAGTGTTCCATACCTGGGTTACTTAAATATCTCCCTAGCATTCCAGTAATGAACGCAATATCCGGACGCGTGCATACTTGTGCATACATGATGCTACATACGGCTGAGGCATAGGGAATATCTTTCATGATGTTTTTATCTAAGTCAGTTTGGGAACATTGTTTTAGACTAAACTTATCTCCTTTTGATACAGGGGTATCTCCTGGTTTACTGTTTTGCATGCCAAATCTTGTTAGAATCTTATCGATATAGTTCCTCTGGGATAACCTTAGAATACCTTGAGATCTTTCTCTAAGTATTTCAATCCCTAGAACAAATGATGCATCACCAAGATCTTTCATTTCAAAGTTCTTAAATAAAAAATTCTTAGTTTGATGCAACATGTCATTATCGTTACTGGCAAGTAATATGTCATCTACATATAAAACCAAGAAAATAAATTTACTTCCACAGAACTTAAGGTATATACATTCATCTACTATGTTAGACTCAAAATCAAATGAGCTAACAACTTTGTGAAACTTATTATACCATTGTCGAGATGTTTGTTTTAGACCATATATAGATTTCTTAAGTCTGCAGACCATAGACCCTGCATCACCTGATACAAAGTTTTCTGGCTGCTTCATATAGATCGTTTCATCAATGTCACCATTGAGAAATGCCATCTTTACATCCATCTGATGAAGTTCTAAATCATAATGTGCTACAAGCGCCAATATAATCCTTAAAGAGTCTTTCGATGAAATTGGAGAGAAAGTCTCTTTATAATCAATGCCTTCTTTCTGTGTGAAACCTTTCGCAACAAGACGTGCCTTGTATTTTTCAACATTGCCTTTAGAATCCCGCTTAGTCTTAAATATCCATTTGCAACCAACGGGTTTCTTGCCTTTAGGCAACGGAACGATATCCCAAACGTCATTGTCGTACATAGATTTCATCTCTTCATTCATGGCATTAATCCACATTTGAGAGTTAGAGCTTTCCACAGCTTGTTTGATATTAACAGGATCATTTTCAAACATGCCAATGTCAAACTCATGTTCTTGAAGATATGCATAATCATTCGATTGTGTAGATCTTTTCTCTCTAGTAGATCTCCTAATTGGCACAGGCTCTAGATTTTCTTGAGGTTCAATTACAACTTGATCTTCAATAAGAGGAGGAACATCATTACCAACTTATGAATCTCCCACAGGCCCTAGGCCATCAACATTGGTCATGGCAATGTCAGGGTTTGGGTTGGATTCAGGTCCATTTGTGTTCTCTATTTCATGTTGAGTTTCTAACTGAGTTGTTTGGGATGATGAAGTTTGCACATTGTCAAAAGATGTATTTCTAAACGCAATCGGAATTTGAACAAAACCAGGACTTTGGTCCATAGTCTCATTCTCATTCATCTCTTCTTCTTCAAAAATACTATATTTTGTCATATCTCCCCCCACAAACTCATTATTCTCAAAAAATTTCGCACTTCCTGACTCGAAAACTATATGTTCTGTTGGATTATATAATTTATACCCTCTAGATCGTTCAGAATAGCCTATAAAGTAACAACTAACGGTCCTTTCGTCCAGTTTCTTTTCACTTGGCTTATAAGGCCTAGCTTCACATGGACATCCCCAAACTCTCAAATGATTCAAGCTAGGCTTGCGCCCAACCCATAACTCGTAAGGGGTCTTGTTAGTTGCTTTAGTAGGCACTCTATTAAGTATGTATGCTGCAGTCTTTAAGGCTTCTCCTCACAAATTCTCAGATAGAGTTGTACGAACAATCATACTTCTCACCATGTCTTTAAGGGTGCGATTTCGCCGTTCAGCAACACCATTCATTGCAGGTGAACCTGACAACGTATACTGAGGCACAATCCGTATTCCTCTAAGTATTTTGCAAAGGGACCTTGACGCTGTTCTCCTGATCCATCATAATGACCGTAGTATTCACCACCACGATCAGAACGAATGGACTTTATACGTTTGTTAAGTTGTAAATCAACTTCCGTTTTGAACTTTATGAACACGTCTAATGCTTCCGCCTTTTCTTTTATTAAGTAAATATGTCCATATCTTGAATAATCATCTATGAATGTGATAAAGTATCGGTGACCATTTCTTGTAGCCTTTGGAAAAGGACCACAGATATCCGTATGAATCAATTCTAAGACATCATTACATGCTTTTGCATCATACTTACGTTTATTAGTTTGTTTTCCCTTTATACAATTTACACAATCACTTAAGTTTGTAAAATCTAAAGGTTGGAGAATATCATTAGACACAAGACGTTCTATCCGTTTCATAGAGATATGTCATAATTGCTTGTGCCATAATGTTGCTGATTTCTCACAAGTTAATTTACGTTTTCTATTATCTATATGCAGTGCCTCTGAATGTGAAGTGTCTATATCTAAAAAATAAAGATTATCATAAGAAGACAGGATACCAGAAGCAAGAAGCTTAGAATTTTGACACAAATTGAAATTTCCATTACTAAATGAACATACATAACCATTTTTGTCCAAATAAGATACAGAAATTAGGTTCCTTCTGAAGAATGGAACCACTAAAGCATCAAAACTTAAATAAAATCCTATCCTACATAATAATTTAAATTTTCCTATGCTTTTCACTTCTACTTTGCTGCCATTTCCTACATAAACGTAGCGCTCCACCTCACTTGGCTTGCGATGGCTTAGGCAACCCTGCATTGATATACTGATGTTAGACGTTGCACCTGAATCTATCCACCAAGTATATCTAGATACAGAACTTAAATTAACTTCAGAACAAACTAAAGCAAGAGACATACCTTTCTTTGCCAACCATGCATGATAGTTGGTGCAGAATTTCTTCGTATGTCCTGGCGCTTTGCAGAAAAAGCATTTCCTTTCCTCTGCTTCCGCAGAAGTATCTTCCTTCTTGCTTTTCTTCGCGACATTGTTTGCAGCTTCTTTGGTGGGTTCTTTTTCCTTGGCAGTAGACTTGCGCTTCTTGCCTTTACCCTTAGGATTAGATGTTACTACATGAGCACTTTCTCCCTTAGTCATTCTTTGTCTCTCTTCCTCCTGCACCAACTGAGCTTCAAACTCAGGTAGTGTCCACGTCTCTCTTTGACAATTATAAGTCAACTTGAATTGACTAAAGTTAGACGGGAGAGACAACAAAATGAACTCAATGAGAACCTCATCAGAGATGTCATAATTATGCCCTTTCAAGGCACGTTGCAGTCTTGTCATCTCAATAAGATGCTCTCTAACCCCTTCTTTTCCCTTGTATTTTATTGTTGCCAACTTCACAAATAGTGTACTAACTTCAGTCTTTTTACTCTTTGTGAATTTCTCTTCAAGGGCCTTAAGGTATTTAATAGCGCTGGTCTCTGTATCAGGTATTATGCCTCGAAAAGTCTCATGGATCGTTCGCTTCATTACCATTATGCACATGCGATTTGAATGCTCCAATTTCTCAATATCAGCCTTCTCTTGGGGAGTTTCCTCACCCTCTTTATTAGGCTTGGGGCGATCAAATCTCAGTGCAGTGTCCAATTGCATGATCCCTAAGACTAATTTCAGCTTTTCCTCCCATGTTTGAAAGTGTTCCCCATGAGGGGCTTAATCTGACTTAGATTCGACATTATGTTTAGATTTGAAAATTTGAAGAACAAAGGAATAATTTAGATACGATGCGTCACGATTTGATCCTTAATCATAATTCTAAAATCTATCTAAAGGCCTGTGTAAAACTATTTACTCCATTAAATCTTTAGCCAAAACACCATTCACTAATGAAACACCTTTGGGTGCAATCATTACCTTCAGGCACTCTGGTGTAGTGAATAAAGTACAAACATGTAATCTTTTTTGTCAATCAACCTTTGGGTCAAATCAGTGTTGTAAAAAACGGTCTAGTCGGCCGATTAAACGACCGATTAATCGGAAACGGCGGCCTAACCGTCACGAACACTCTTAACGGAGGCATGTTAGCAGATGAAAACGATTAATCGGCTGTTTTTCCGATTAATCGGCCGTTTTTTCCGATTAATCGGCCGTTTATTCCCGGTTATTCCCGTTTTATTCCCGTTTATTCCCGTTTTATTCCCGTTTATTCCCGTTTATTCCAGTGAATATTTATTTTCACATTTTTTTTCTGTGATAGTGTGTGATAATAAGGTTTATAAATCTTATATTGTAGTTTTATTTATGCTTGGATATACATTCAATATTTTTTATATATATTTTTTCTTCTTACTTACTTTGAAATTGATTTATTCTTCTATTACTTATATACCATATATTTTTCTTACTTACTGATGTAATTTTTTCGATTAGTACGACGTGTTCATTTATGTAATTAAGTTGTTATCATAAACTAATTTTAATGATTTTATGTTGGAATGTTTAATTTCTTTCAAATAATATGTTATTAGTATTTGAAAATGCTTAATTCTCAATTTTATTTTTTCATTAAATAAATGTGTTACTTAACATGTAAAATGCTTATGTGTTAAGAATAAATAAGCGTAGTGTCATGTTATAATAATAAAACTAAGTTAAATTAAGTTTATTTGATAAGTTTAATGAGTTAAATAAATTATTTTTAATAAATTATGATATATATACATAAATTTAATAAAAACGTTAAATTGTCCGCATAATTCCGATTAGTCGGCCGCATACCGATTAATCACTTATCGGTACCCTATCCGTCCGACGACCGAATACCATTATTTACAACACTGGGTCAAATTAACATATCCATGAACTAACGACCAGGCCAATCAACGGGGGGAGGAGGATCACAGACGGATCGCTTATGTTCCAAGCCCCCGATGCTTTTCTAGACATCGCTGGTCCATGTGTGTTGCAACTTATTTTTATACACTACCCTTATGCAGTAAACAATTTCAGCAAGGGTTAACCCTCCTTTGGGAAAGCTAACACTCACATCCATTTCTAGCACGTCATTTTAAACTTGTCATGTGCCACCTTGCACTTGTCTCGCACAGAGAGGTCCGTTTGCGAACAATCAGTGCTCAACTTGTACAAAATGACACACGTAAATCCTAATTGCCTTTAAATAGATCTTAAAACTATGCCTAAAACCTATTCTAGGACGTATCCTAAAATGACTACTCGTCCTAATTAGAGTATAGTAACTAATGGGAGCTTTAATTAGAATAAACTAATTTTCATATGTTAACTATATTCATCAAAAATAAATATTAGGTTTTAGTAAAACTTTAGCATTTTTCTACAATGATTACCTTTTAGAAATGCTTCAATATTTTATTTAGAAAATACTAAATAATTTTATGCCAGAATTAGCATTAATCAAATTCAGAATTTAGTATTATACCCTTAATTAGCGTTAATACCAATTTTAAATAATATCTAAATTCTAATAACTAGGCTAAATATAGCATAATACATAGTAATTATAGTAATTATAATTATTACAACCTAAATTACAATTACTTACAACTACTCCTAAGGTCTGGTAATCGAAAAATAATCTAGAGTTAACAAATAACTACCTCAAATTAATTCTTTATGACCAGATTCGAAAATTCAAACCTAAATTACTTTCTCTAATTCGAATTTAAAACCTTAAATTGTTGCATAATTAATCCTTTCGAAAGCAGATCAGAATTATAAAGGTGTATATACAATTATGCAAATAAGAAAGCAGATTTTCAAATCAGCGTATATACAATTATGCAAATTAAAAATTAAAATCTCAAAATAAAAATAAAAACTTCTCCAAGATCGCACGAAGAGCAAGGATGGGTTCAAATTCGAGATTTTAATTCAAAACCGCATGAAAAATCGATTACAGCAAAATTTTAACAATTCCTTTTGCAACAATTAAATTCGATATGAAAAAATAGAAAGCAATTAAAACGAAATTAAAAGGAGACAAAGCTTTCTCTAGATCATTAAATAAAAAACTGCAATTCTTACATAAGTGGCTCTGATACCACATGTTGGCCCGTGGTCAGGTTTTTCTAATTTACTTAAAACCTTAACCTAGATCTATGTAAGAATTAAATAAGCACAGCAGAAACTACTTACTTTCCATCTTTATGGCCTTCCGTCTATTGCCTCTCAAGCAATATCAAAGGAATCGATGAAGATGGCTTGATTAACTTGCTCGCACGCTCAACCGACAAATTACTTGGCTAGCGAGTCCTTCCAAAACTCTTGAACTCTCTCTTACTTATTTCTGTCTCACAAATTGAAGGCAGAATATCTGGTCTTTTATGGAGCAAGACGGTGGAGAATAATGAGATCAAGGTTATGGAGACCCACAGCCCTTTTATAGCAGTGCAAAACCTAACCATAGGGTAAACTCTAGAGCCAAAAATAGCTAGAACTTGTGAAACAAGTTTGCCAAAAACTTGTGAAATAAGTTTGTCAAAAGATGTGAAAACTTGTGCAGGTCGGTTTACAACTTTTTTCTGAAAATTTCGGGCTAAATCAGGAACCACAAAATGCTGAAAATAGCATTTTTCAGAAAAAACTAAAATAAATCAGAAAAAATTTCAATTTCCTTATTTACCCTAAATTTATCACTGCTATTATTTTAATCAACTATAATCGGTCCATTAACAATTATAATTGATTAACATTATTCTATATGTATTTGTATCCAAATCCTTAGTGAAATACGTATAATGTCATGACTTAATTAATCACATTGTTTGGCATATTTTAATCATTACATAATTGTAATCTTGCGACAGTATTTGATATCATAATCATAATGCACGTATGTCCAACTTAATTATTGTAATTAGACGTCTCTAAATCCAACATGAAATGCACCCACATATGTTTTAAAATTTGTTTTGATGTATGCATGCAATTGATCGCTATAGAGCATTAGCACACGACCGGTACATGAATACATACGCGTTATGATATGCAAATTGCATATGCTGATGCATGTTTTGAAAACAACTTTAAATTTTGCGAATTAATAAAAAAAATATAAAAAATGTAAATGAAAAACACACTAACATTTTAGTTTGATCTCAGATTTATTTCAAAGATAAAGACATATATTCACTTTGATGTTTCTAACTTGATGAAAATTAAAAAGAAAAAAAAAAAACTAAATTCTGATATTGAATATACAAATATACAATACACTCTTATGCATGTCATTTTTTTACTGCATAAATATATGTCAAATGCATAAGCGTTTTATAGACTACATCAAAACATTGGAATCTATTGTTATGGTATTTAATACGATTAAGAGCTAGTATTTGATCTAGTGATAAAGGCACATAGTCTTTGATGTGGAAGATAATTAGTTTGAAATCTAAATAAAGAAAATAATTTATTGTAATAACAAAAGTATAAAATTTAAAAGATTGACCTTCATTTTTCTTTAAAAAAAAAAACAGTACACATTTATGCATGACTTGTTACAGCATAAATACATATCAAGCTGTTTATAGACTGTATCTAGGACGTTCGAATCCACTGTGACATTTGTATATTTCTTTCTGTCGACAACCATAGTGACAAATTAAAAGTTCGGGTTTGGTTTGGCAAGGTCAAAAAATCATGATTCAGGTATAATTCGGATATAATTCGGGAATGATTCGGTACATCAAGGAAGGAAAAAAAAAACCCCAAAAAAAAAACGTAAAAAAAAAAATTCAAAAAAAATTTGGCGTTTTTTTAGTGTTTTTATCACGAATAATTCGTAATTCGCGTTTTATATGCGTTTTATTCGCGAATAAAACGTATTATACGTTTTTCCGCGTATTAAACGGAGTTCGGTGCGGTTATATATAAAAAAAAAATTATACGCGAATTATACACATATAATTTGCGTATTATGTCACTATGTCGACAACTACTTCAGCAACAAAATCGAATTCTATCATGGATTGTGAATTTGTGATTAGTTCACGACCATTTTACTCGAGAATAGTACCCGTACCAATTTTGTATTTGAAATTTGCTTGTGAAATTTTAATGTGGGAATTATAAAAACTAATTAAAGAAAAACCTGCACATACAACAAAAATATTAAGGTACAAATTAATAGTCCTAGAGTACTATCTTCAAAATCAGGAATACTGATTTCACTACTGGGGAACTAATTCATTGTTTCTGAATTGAAGGTCATTGAATATGCCGAAATTTTTAAGTTTGACATGCTAATAAAAAAGATAAACAAAATAACTACAATTTTTTTTAAAATTTCAAATTTAACACGACCACAACCACAAATAGAGGGCACAAAAAGGTGACCGCCATTTGTGATTGCAGACACTGTTCCTATAAAAATTCTGCGAAGAGAGAATAGTTCATTTTCATAAACCGATAATTTTTTAATTTTTAATAATACAATAGAATTTTCACAAACTCATAACAAATATATATAGTGTTATTAAAAAACAAACAAATATACTAAAAAAAATAAAATCTGTTATGTAAAAAAAATTGTAAACAATATCCGAAACCACAAATTGCGGATACCTTTTTGTGTCCGCCATTTGTCGTGGCGGACACCAAAAACATGTCCGTCATTTGTGGTTGCGGCCGTATTAAATATGAATTTCTCAAGAAATTATAGTTATTTTGTCAAATTTAAAAATTTCGGTTGAATATGTGGCTTGAAATATGAAAATATACGGTTCTAAATAAAAACGATAATTTAAAATATTTCCTGGTTGAAATAATCTGGTTAAAAAAAGTAAATAACGAAATTCTCTTGTTTAGTGAAATCGTTTTTATTATCAATGGTCTAATTAGCTGGCCAACGCGAACCTCTTGATGCTTCCAGGTTGGCATTTTTTAATATAAATACATCAAGTTTTCCACGTTGTTTTCAGTCAAATAATAAAAAGCAATAATCAAACTGGAATTTCCATTTCCATTAGACGTCAAAGACTACCGTCTCATTTTACTTTGATTCAACGCCGACATTTTTATTAATATCCAAAGTTAATTACAAATTAATAACTATACCCAGTTAATGACAGATCCACTTTTTTTCTCAACCAGCCATTAAATGGCCGGTTCTCAAATATTTTTTGTTATTGTTTAAATGGTCATTAATGGTCTTTATTAGCGTACAATTAAATGGTCAATACATCAAATTAAAAATGTTGTACCTTACTCTTCACATTTATATAAAAAAGCTTTATTTGAACAAAATACCATAATCTTCAATGGTCATTAAATGAAAATGAAAAGTAGTTGAGATTAACAAAGCTTCCTTATCTTGGGCTAATTTTCATGACTTAATATCAAGCAATAATAATATAATATACGTCTTCATACAACAATTTCCTTCTTCTTTTCTTAATATTTCAATTTATAAAAAAAACCAAAAGAATATTTCTAGTTTAAAATGTTAAGTGTGGTGAAGATTATCCCAGTGACCAAAATTATTTGTATTGAGTCTAAAATCAGGTGGAACTGAATAAATTGTTCAAATTTAATTATTGAATTGTTTAATGAATTGGTTAAATCATGAATTAAATAGAGATTCAACTTGGTTATATGTGATAAATCTCACCCCAGAAGAATTAATTGCGTTGTATTAATTCTATAGGTCATAGCTTTAACATATATGGTCGACATATTTATGCATTGGTCTTCTCATTTTTATCATAGTGTGTATACACAATTTTTCAAAAGGGAACAATAATTTCTACATAATTTTTTTTCAAATGAAAACAACAATGAGTACACAATTTTATGTGAAAGATTTGAAGACGAACAACCGTTGTTGCATTTACTCCCAATTGGCTAGACACAGCTCTTGTTGCATTTAAATGGTCATTAAATGTCTCGGAGCAAGACAACATCTTTAATTTGATTTAATGACCATTTAAACAACAACAAAATTTGAGAACCGGTTATTAAAGCCGGTTGAGAACAAAAGTGAATCGGCCATTAAATGACCGGTTTGGATATTTTTAAAAATACCCAGCTAACGTGGATATACTTATTAATTTGCAATTAATTTTGGATTTTAATAAAAATGTCGGGATACAACGCCATAACACAGATACAAAATACAAATACGAGTGATATTGAACTTGGAAAAGACTCGCTACATTATTATCACCGTATTTATAATCGCAGAATATCTGAAGTCCACCGAACTAATAGGCCGGTGTGAGAGTGTTGTCCGTATAACAAAATGATGTACAGACAGCTACAGCTCACCACAGAACCAAACAACACCCATCTCAAAACCATTTTTAAATTACAAAATATAATATTTTATTATATTTCAACTTTTGAGAAAACAAAAAAGGCCTTCCCATTTTTTTAAGGTGCGCAAAGAATAACAACAGCGCACCACTCCGAGGCAAGGTCACCTTCTAGCTCCTTCCTCTCTCTCTCTCCATCCAGAGTTTGCGCTTCCTTTTAAAAAATCACTTTCGCCAAACCAGTGCTTTTACCCTTCCATTTTTGAGTTGAGGAGTTTTAGTCCTGCAATCAATTCTTTTGAGTTTCTTCACTCCAATTGAGCTTAGATCTCCTATGAATTCGCGCTGATCAGAGGGCAACCGAAAGTTATTTAGGCGGAGGTACAAGTGCATCCTTCTCCTCATCCAGCTATTTTCTTTGTTTGCGCGTGTGTGCCTGTGGTGGCGAGTGTGTGTGCCGCGTTTCTTTCACGTTTCAGTGGTTTTAATTAGGCAGACATGGTAATGCAGATCCGTACTAAATTCTCTTGGCAATGCAATCAATAAGACTTTTTTGTTTTAATCATTTATATCTATCTACCTTTTCTTTCCTTTTATTAATTACTGGCATTAAATGTTAGGGTGAGGATCCATTTAACCGGGGACAATTAACCGGTGCATAAGATATTTTAGCTCTCAAGAGTAGAATAATTACAAGCTCTAGATCTGAAACTCCTTCCTGTGTTTATATGAGTGATATATGACTTGTATAGCCTCTAAAAAATAATAGATTATAGATCATCAACCTAATCTATGGTTTCCAGAGCCAACAGAGGTCGCCGGCGTCTTGTCTTCTCTTAATAAATAAACTTAGTATCTAATGAAATCAACTATTTAGAATTTCACTGACCCCTCAAATATATGTATTGCAGGATTGATCTGATCTGCTGGGGAACGCAATCCTTCAGCCTAAAGAGTAGCCCTTCCACAGATCTTGAGAGAGAGGAGAAGAGAAGAAGCAAAGAATTAATAAAACATATAGTAAGAAAAAGGACAAAAGGATATAAATTAATAGAACAGAGCAGAGAACTAATTAATGGCGCCGAGCACAATGAGGAAGGCATTGGGGGTGGTGAAAGACCAGACAAGCATCCAGATTGCAAAGGTGTCAAGCAACATGGCACCGGAGCTAGACGTGTTGGTGGTGAAGGCGACGAGCCATGACGACGGGCCGGCCGAGGAGCGTCACCTGCGTGAGATCCTGCACCTCACCTCCTGCTCTCGCGCCTACGTCTCCTACTGTGTGGCTGCCGTCTCCCGCCGCCTCTCCAAGACCCGCGACTGGATCGTCGCTCTGAAGTCACTCATACTCATCCACCGTCTCCTTGCTGATGGCGATCCCGGCTTCCACCAGGTCCACAATTCCCGCCACCCTGATCATACTTTTTCACTTTCACATTATTGATTTTTTTTTTCTTCATTTACTAAATTGATTGATTGTCTCTCGATTTGGATTCATTTACTTGTCCAATGTGAAGAAATTTATTAGTTGAATTTTGGTTGAGAGACCGAGTCTGGACTACTATTGCTTACTATTTTTGGTCAAATAAACTCACTTATCCAGTTTTAATGACAAATACAGTAGGAGACCGGATTAAGGTGAACAAAATTAAACTTTCCATGTTTTTAAGCTGCTATTACTAAAGTAACAAATAAGGTAGTCCATACCTTATTAGATTTTCAAACTAGCGAATTTCTGAAGTTCTAACTTTCCTTCAATTATATTTCAAGGCAAATGAAGAATTAGAATAACCCGTCTTATATTTTGCCTAACAGGAGGTACTATATGCCACGCGCCGGGGAACCCGTCTCCTGAACCTTTCTGATTTTCGTGATGAGGCTCACTCACGCTCATGGGACCACTCGGCCTTTGTGCGTACTTATGCCCTCTACCTTGACCAGCGCCTTGAGTTTTTCCTTCATGAGCGAAAGAACTCTTCCCTTCCTGCCATCAATGACCAAAACCAAGACCGGTTCCGCTCCCCTGACCCCTACCAAGAACGCCATCGCCATTCTGATGCCCACCAAGACCGATACCGCTCCCCCGATTCCTACAATTATGGTGATGGTAGTCATAGCAACAGCCGGTACGATAATGGGACTTATGGTAAGTCACCATCCTATGGCAAGTCGCCATCCTATGGCAAGTCGCCATCCTATGGCAAGTCACCTTCAAATGGCAGGTCACCACCGCCATACACATCACCACGTGATGAAGAGAACAAAAAGGTACCTACACCCGTTCGTGACATGAAACCAGAGCAATTGCTTGTACGAATGCACCACTTGCAGCAACTGCTCGACAGGTTTTTGGCTTGCCGCCCAACCGGCATTGCCAAGCATGATCGAATGATACTCGTTGCCTTATACCCAGTCATAAGAGAGAGCTTCCAGCTCTATGCTGATGTGTGTGAAGTTCTGGCAGTTCTGCTCGATCGGTTCTTTGACATGGAGTATAATGAGTGTGTGAAGGCATTTGAAGCATACGCAAGTGCTGCCAAGCAGATCGATGAGTTGTGCGCTTTCTATGCATGGTGCAAGGACACTGGGGTGGCCCGATCATCGGAGTATCCTGATGTGCAAAGGATCACTGAGAAGTTGCTCGAAACATTGGAAGAGTTTATGCGGGATCGTGCAAAGCGGCCAAAGTCACCTGAGCCTGTGCCAGTGCCAGAACCGGTTGAGGAAGAAGCCCCTGTGGAGGATATGAATAGCATTAAAGCTTTACCCCCACCAGAGGATTGGAAAGAAGAGCAACCGGCTGAACCAGTGGAAGAGGAAGTGAAGGAGACACCACCACCTCCACCACCAGAGCCACAACTAGACCTAGTCGATTTAAGAGAAGATACTGTGAGCGCAGATGAGCAAGGTAACAGGCTTGCTTTAGCCCTTTTCTCAGGCCCAACTGCAAACGGGTCATGGAATGCATTTGGTTCAAGTGATGACTCACAGGTGACGTCAGCATGGCAAAACCCAGCAGCAGAGCCGGGTAAGGCAGATTGGGAACTGGCCCTGGTAGAGACTGCTAGCAACCTCTCAAAACAGAAGGCCGACCTTCCGGGTGGTTTCGACCCGCTGCTGTTAAGCGGGATGTATGACCAAGGTGCAGTGAAACAGCATGTGAATGCAAACATGACCACGGGAAGTGCTAGCAGTGTGGCACTACCCTTGCCTGGAAAAGCGGCAACACAGGTTCTTGCATTGCCAGCTCCCGATGGTAGCGTGCAAACCATTGGCGGAGATCCATTTGCGGCTTCTTTGGCCATCCCACCTCCGGCATATGTGCAGATGTCTGACATGGAAAAGAAACAGCAATTCTTGGTGCAGGAACAGCAGGTGTGGAACCAGTACCAGAAGGACGGAATGCAAGGTCAGGCCACTTTGTCGAAAATTGATCGAGGTATCAACAACGGGTTTGGTACTGCCGGGTTTGCGGCAAACCCATCAATGCCGTATGGAATGCCCATGGCATACGCTGGCAATCCTGGATACTACTACCCAGCCTATTGATGATCATCATGTTGTTAATGTTTAGTTTTTCTTTTTTTTCTTTTTTATATTTACACGGCTTCATTTCTTGTTAATTTTGGTGCTGCTTGCATGACGAGTGTTTGAGTTATAAGGGGATATAGCTAGCAGTGTGATCTCTATATATAGATATATGTGCAAACTGTTGTATTTGTTATTGGACCTAATTTCACAGTTATGACCTAGTATTTTTTTTCTGTTGTCAGATATTTGCTTAATTCAATTTATACCCATTCTGTTCAGACCAAATATGGCTAACAAGGGTGATTCTGTCCTTAAAAAAATGATGATAAACTTTGCTTATTATTTGATTGGATTTTTCTTGAGTGCTATGTACTTCATTTTGTCAAACTTGTGCAATTTGCAAATGCCTTTTTAAAGTGGCTAGTTGCTACCCCTGGTTGACTGTTGAGTAAAATTTGTCTGATTAACATAGTTGTAGATAACTGCCATGCATACATAATGCTACCAAGTTAAAATCTAATATGTAATTGGTTGCAATGTCTCACTGTCACTCTCACATCCGGGCTAAGCGATAAGATCAGCATAACCTCTATGGATCGTTAAATGATATTGATTGACCTGATAATTACATGTTAACTTGTAGCGACTGGTAGTAGAAAGCTACCCCACTTCTCCTTACCACTCATTTACTGAAAGACGCCAGAATATTAAATAAGAAAATGAAGGAGATGGAGTCGTTTCAACTTTCAACTTTCTCTGTTCTCAATTTTTTATTAGTTTGTGGTGGACTAACTTCAAAGCTGAGAGAGTTCTCAGTAATTTATTTTCATTTTTTTGTGTGGCCTTTACCTTTTCCAACACGAGTTGCTTGATCCACTAGTTCTTGTCGGACACGTCTAAATTGGAAATGAACAAGTTTGTACTGTTCAGCTAATTTATCTGAAAATTGTCACTGCAGTCAATGGGTTTGGAGAATTTAAGTGAGTCACATACTCACATGTGCATTGGATCAGACTCTGTCTGATTTGTTTCGCTTACATTTGCTCGAAAAAACGAGAATTGGAAGAGAGGGGCCACTTAAAAATCGAGAATCTGTCCTCTGTTTATTTATTTCATTTTGGCTTCTCAAACCCCACTATACTGCTCTCTTGCTGCAAGATAGGAATCATTATATAGAGTACTTATCTCCTTACTGGTTGACACAAGATTTTATTTATTTATTTCGAGTTTGACAAAATACAAAAATTTCATCTCGACAATTTTTTTATTTTTTTGCAATTTGGGGTCAATATATAACATCCTTTTGACCGCCAAAAGCTGTACAAGAGAATAAAGAAAATAACCTAGTGGTCAATATTATTTGGCATTATAAAATCTGTTATCATGCAAGCAACATAATATTTTTTTTTGTGAATTAAACATGCATGCAGGCAACATAAATTGATGGCACGCACATCATCTATATTTCGACAATGGACTGCCACAAACATCTTTTGAAATACTCATTTTATTATTTTTCTTACTTTTCTCTGTCGTGACTTCCGTTTTGCTACCTAAGCATGCACTTTTGTTATTTTCCTTCTGAAATCTACACTTATCATGTCGAGTTATACGAAACAAACTGATTAGGGAAAGTAAAATTGCTATTTCTGTAGGAAGCTTTTTTTTTTTTCTGTAGTACCGTATATTATTGTACGCAATCTTAATCAAGTAATAATTTTTTTCTGTAGCTATACAGAGATTTTTAAAATTTGTACCATATTACTAAATTTGTGCAGGTTAAAACGGAAAATACAAATTCCTTATTCCACACATTAGGTGCCTTATTAGATCTGAATCCATTTATGTGACCTGTTTGGTGGTGTACAAACGATTGGAGAATTCCAATAACCAGGCTGTTTCAATTGTATCTTCCAAGAATTAGATCCAACGGTCCATTAATAATTCACCCAAAAAAAATAATAAGCAGGATAGATCCAACGCATGCACACTCTTCAAAATCAGACAATTCGAATATTTAAGAAGTTAAAAATGTCCTAAATACTTAATACAAAACAAAAGTTCATATAAACTTTATTATTTATTTCAGTCTTTAGATTAAAGAAGCAAATCTTAAACTTGCTCCGTGACACGATAACAAATGTTTTCGAATAATAAAGAAAAGACAGCGGTCTTGGAGAATTTATTCGAGCAACACCGGTATTTTTCTCAAAATTATTTAATGGAAGTAAATGTTTTATTTTCTAGAAGAAACTATCCCAATGTAACTGTTTCAATTTTTATTTTAGGCAACGGTAGGCTCGGTGGACAATTACTGACGGCGCCAACAATTAATGCAGTTCATTTATTAATTACCTATTATTTAATTTATCTTACCCGTTCATGCTTTCATTACCTGCTTGCATAACAGGAACGAGATCCGGTGCTTGCCAAACCACTGCTCTTCTCCTGCTTGCCTCTCTATCTCTCTCCTCCTCCTCTCTCTCCCACGTGACTCTCTCTCTCTCTTCTCTTTTTTTTAGAGAGATACAGAGAGAAAGAGACGAGCAGCTCCCTGCTTTTCTATCAAGAAAAGCAGCGGATGCATATCCTGCATAACATGCGTGTCTTTCGTATACAATCATTTAGGCATCTACTGATAACCTATGTTGCATGGATACGGGTATCGTATTGGATACGACGATATGGCAATTATCAAAAATCAAGGACGCGATACGTCTATTATATATATATTTTTCATTATTTAATTACATTATTCATTCATATTATTTAAATTAAATCTTAAAATACAAACTATAGCTAATTGTACATTATATATTATAGATATTGTCTTTTAACAACAAAAGCGAAGTGGCACAGTGGTAATGCGACCATCCGTATCCCAGACATATCTAGACGTGTCAGAGGCGTATCCTAGCGAGTCAATCCGTATCGGAGACCGTATCAAGAGATTAAGGATACGCCACGTAAGTCAATAGTATCCAATATGTATCGGTGCCGTATCGGATACGTATCGGTATCTGATACATATCTGATACGGGTACGGAGCCCATATTGGAGTATCCGAATAACATAGCTGATAACTGATCTACTATCAGTAATAAAACACCTCTGTGAAATTATTTACTTCGTTTTGTGTGTCAGTGTCTCTATGTCGGTGTGTTTTCAGGCTTTCCGAAGTCCAAATTCAGTCTCATTTTCCTGATCGCTTACAACCAGGCGCCACAGCTCTTTATTTATTGTTTAGATAGGACATAATTTTGTAATTGTTTTTTAAATTAAGTGTATTGTAAATGGAGATTCCTTACTCATTGATAAGTATGGTAGCTCAGGTTTAGATACTTCTAGATCATTTCACTTTTGGACTGGTATCCTTAGTTATCATCAGATTTTTGAATTAGGACTCAATAGACATGTTCATGATGGTCAAGATACAGCATTTTGGCTTGACAGATGGCATGAGGAATGTGCCCTATATTGTCTTTATTCTAATTTCTTCAAAATTGCAGCTAATCCTACTATAACTGTATCTGAGGCTTTCTCTAATTCTTCTTTATCTCTAAGGTTTACTAGACAATTAACTAGTATCTTACTTACTGAATGGAATGATATGCAACTTTCCATTACTTTTCATTGTGTATCTGATACCCTTGATCATATTACTTGGAGATGAACCTCCTCTGACTTTTTTACTATTCATTTACTCTACTTGTGGTTAGAATTTGGGGGGTTTTCAAATACCCAGTTTACTACAATTTGGAAGTCCAAAATACCCCTCAAAATTAAAGTTTTTTATGGTTACTTAGAAATGATGGCATTCTTACAAAATCTAATTTAGCTAAAAGGGGTTGGCAAGGAAATTTGGCTTGCCTCTGCTGTGGTTCATTTGAAACAATTAATCACCTCTTTGTTACCTGTCCTTTTATTACTGCTATTTGGTCATGAATTGCTCAACATAATGACTTTCAATATGATTGTACAGTTTTAGAGGATTTCTGGTTTTTAGACTCCTGTATACCTTTAAAGGATAACATTTTAGTTGAATTAATTAGAGCTGCCACTCTTTGGGTCATTTGATTAGCAAGAAATAAGTTATGCTTTAATGATTTCTTTATTCCATCACTTACACTATATGTACATCTATTATTTCACTTACTTCTTATTGGTGTAAAGTTAGACAAGATGACACTTTCTTTAAACTAATCTTGATTATGTCTATGGATGTCTCTCCCTTGGCTCAGGTAGGCAGTTTGATAATACTGTCAGATTCAGATACCCCAGGAGGGGGAAGCTACCTGGATTCAGAGGAAACTCAAGGACTTGGATCAAAGGAGTCGGATCTGTCAGCCTACCTGAGAGACAAAGCTGAGCTTGCTAATTTGTATGCTAGTTTGCTACCTTCTAACTCAGACCCTGCCTCTCCTAAATCTTCTTCTTCTTATTCTCCCAACTCTTCTTCATTTGCTAGTCTTACTGGGGCTACTTGCTCCACTTGCTCTAGCCAGTGATTTTTAACTCTTTGTTTGTGTACTGATATTGTCCTTATGCCTTTATTACCCTCTATCTTAGTCTATGTTGTTATGTGCTTTTGTTGTAATGACTTGGCCTTTTCTGTTGTTTTGTACAATGGAATTAATATTTCATTGCTTATTGTAAGAACTATCTTTGTTGTTTCAATATGAAACAGGTGGGGGTTACCCACTCTTATCCACACAAAAAAAAAAAAGTGTATTTTTTTATTTTTTTTTATGTAATTAAATATAGTAATAAAGACATTTTACAAAATATTTTATGCAATGAAGTATAATTTAATAATTATTTTGAGTTTAAGCATATTTTTACGAACTTTTAGTTTTCTTTTCGTGATCTCCTTTAGTTTCCTTTTTTCTTTCTTTTCCTCTAGGTTTCCATTATGTTGTCCTAGGCTGGCTAGCCTCCTTTACATTTCGTTATCTAATATTTTCACGTAAGACCTTTTTTAAGTCAATGAAATGTCTCCTCCGGGGTTAATCATAAAAGAATTTAATTTGACCGCCATAAATCGTCTTCTATACTGTTTCTAGGTCAAACGAAAGACCCAATCACCCAACCCTAGCTTTAGACCTTTAGTAGCTGTGAGCCTGTGATAGAGATAAATAAGCTAAAGTCGTTCAGATCCTACTATTTCAGGACAGGTCAATTAATAAATGACCGCTGTTTATATATCTCATATTACAGTGACTCCGGTTCCCCAAAGAAGAAAAGCCAACTGTAAAAGGTCGGAGACTACTAATTATACAGTCTCTGATGCTATAGGTACCCCAACCACACTACAAGTCTACAATCCTATTTATCGATTTTAAAAGGGCACACCTATATTATTCCCTACATTTTACAGTGTTGGTCTAAAAAATTCTTTAATGTTACAAATGAACCCCTTATCATACGGGTTTGTAAATGAAATGCTATTTCCTGAAATTATAGAACATAAAAAAAAAATATTAGAGG
Source organism: Carex parvula (assembly GCA_025461045.1). Classification (NCBI taxonomy): domain Eukaryota; kingdom Viridiplantae; phylum Streptophyta; class Magnoliopsida; order Poales; family Cyperaceae; genus Carex; species Carex parvula. The sequence goes on along the minus strand of JAJGRW010001170.1, from coordinate 33,172 downwards.
TACCTTTTGGGGCCCAAAAAAAACTGTTAATGAAAATTTTATCAGCAGCAGAGTATATGTACCTAAATGTGACTGTTCCATGAGCAGGAATTCAGGATACTTGTTCCAATTTATCTAGGAAAAAAATGAAAGAATCACACTGCCTATTGCCTACCAATGAAGTACATACTATAATTGAATTGGAAAAGGAGAAAATACGAGTGTGATTGTGATTGCTTGGTTCTTGTTAAAAAAGGAATCAAAGAAGCAAAAAGGCAAAGCAGGGTAAGCAAGGGGTTACCCACTCCTCTGTCTTGATATTGAAGCATATGCAATATATGTGCCATATTAGAAAAACAACCTGAAATTTGTATTCAACAAAACAGAAAATTGATCAAAAAATGCATTTGCTTAAGAGAAGTAACTTCTATTTTGTTGACCAAAACAAATAAACAAGTGATTGTACTACAGTGCCATAAGGTTAGAGATTGGAGTTGCTAATTCTTTAACTAGTATTTTAGAATAACTTATGTTTGTTAATTGCATTTGAAACATATATCATGTCGTTAGGATATAGTTTGCTTCAAATTTATTTAAGTAAGAAATAACATGTAACAGTACCTTCTAAGATAATATTACGACCTTTATTTTAGATAACTATTTGAAGATCCAATGCATCATCAGCCATTTATAACTTTCTAATATTTAATTATTTTTATGGCCTGTAAATTAATAATAATAAATTGCTGCCTGCTAATAAAATGACGAGACATTAAAAAGGTGTGGTTTATACAACTAATAATGCTAAAAGTTATTTTCTAAAGGGAAATCTGAAACTGATACCCAAGTTATAGCATTTGGTTCAAGTCCCACTATTAATTTGGGGTTCAATCAAGCCCTTGAATGCAATGGCCTGCTATATGGTTGGGCCATAAGTGTTATCCATAGATTAAACTGCACTGCTTTTACCTCGGTTCCTCCTTTTTCAACTGGGAGAGTGTCTCTCTGGCCATGAAAGGGACCAGAGAGTTGCAGCAGTTTCAGATTTTCTATTATTTTCCTTTTTGCTACAGAGTGAAAAGATTTTAATCTAAAATAGTTGTATGCCTATACCACTATAGAAAGTGCTGCTTCATGAGAAAAACCGCACCAGCTCTATTAGTGGTTAATTGAACGGAAGGACCACACCACACTAAACAAAAGATAACATGAACCCAAAATGAGTTGAGGGGTTTGATTGAAACAATAGGGGCAACTTTCAGACTTTCCTCTATTGCTTGTTTATGTTGATACTAGATAGGAAAAACTCTCAAACAACCTCCAGAATGACAGATGCCCTTTCAAATATGAGAACCGAACCCCAATTACCTATCCTAAAAATGTCTCAATTTCAGTAGCTTTAAAAAAATTGAATTTTCAAAGACAATTAAAAAGGACACCAACCGCATGCAACCAGTTTATAAGTCTACAAGAGTACAAGTCCCAGTAATAGATCTTGCGGCACATGTATGTACTTTTAAAATTACTAGAACCGAGTAAATTATATAGTCAGACCTTGCAGTATTATGCAACTCAAGTTTTGATCCATGAAGCGGGAAAATATGAATTCTCATTTCTAGAAAACCCACGTTCTATGATTTTGTCAATGCCACCATCAGTTAGTCAAGAATGATAAAGGGAAGTCTGGACCGGTACTGTTACTGACGAGTCATTTATTATTGGAAGATATTCGAGAAATATTTTCCAAACCGACCATTCTCATATCCTCCGCTCTCACAACGACATTCAACCACTTTTTTACAGGAAAGCGACTTACAAAGACCAAAAGGAATGTTATAAGGAAAAAAAGTAAGCACTACTAAAGTCTGAGGATCCAAGCCAGAAATGGTTCACAATTTCGGGACTGTTTGAGTAATTTACTCTGAGAAATTAGTTGTTACAATTATGCTATACTCCTTTTTAGACAGAATTTGCGAGATCTCACAATAGTTTAGTACAGTACCTGCCACAGCACTTGAAGCACAGAGAAGAGCATTGTGCTAATTACCATATTTAGTGACAGTGCATTCGGATTCTGCTCAGAAAATAAAATAAGATAAATACAAGCATTATAATTATAAATATATCAATGCATAGGCCTAATTTGACTAAGACAAATGGGCTACTTGAAAAAAATCCAGAGGACAACAAAAGTAGCAATCTCGGAATTTTTAAACAACAATGGTTAGATAATAATAGCATTTCAACTCGTGGCTTTCAGAGGGAAATGAAGAAAATAATTGAAATACATCGCGTACCTCTGCCTCTATTTTTATCGTATTTAGTGATCTTGTTATGACTGCAGACAAAAGGAAAACTTTCTTGTTTTAGAAATTTTAATTAGGGACATTTCTTTAAAAAAGAAAAAGAAAGTGAAGGCTTCACTTGCAAATTATCAGAAGTTATCAGGCATACCAAATAAGAATTTGTAAAACATAGAGCCATTTTTAAGTAACCTCCTTTGGTGCTTGTACAGATACAAAAATTTAAATCAAGAAAGTGAGACTCAGTACATACACTTAGTGGAGCACATTGTATACGTGGACTCGGCAATCACAAATCCAGTTAAAAGTATTATAAACAGACGGTAATTCTTCTGACCTGTACTCCAAATGAAAAAAAAAATGCGATAAATTGCATGGGTATAATAGAACTAAAAAAAGAGTAACATTGTCAGGATTAAGTGAGACGGATTATATACCAATGCAATTTCCAAAAGCAGGGCAATGGTGATCAAATCCCCTAATGTTTGCCTTGCATTTGCTACAGTACCTTACTCTTGAAAATGCTGGAATGCTCTAATTCATAAACCATAAATTGATCAGCAAGGGAGCCTAATAAAAAAGAGCCATCAAATTTGAGATTAGAAGCACATGGGCACCAAAATACACAGACACGTGAGCATACCCATTGCCCACTGGAGGAATGTGATTAGGGACAAATTTGGAATTCGAAAGCCCAGAGAGTAAAACCAAACCAAAGCAAGAGGAAAGATAAGTACAGAATGAGCTCAAGTAGTAACGTGTAATCCTGTTTGTAGTTGGGTTTCTGTACCATTGCCATACCTGATACTTATGTGGCTGCTGCCAGTGCAAAACTATGAACGTACAAACAAATGCAACACATTCATGACGAATAAAAACTTATGTTATGTGACATATACCAAACATGAAACTATAACAATTCATTATCAAATAAGTAAACAAAAGTTCCACCTCAGTGGAAGAAATGAATTTGGGAAGATCTTTGCATTGAGCTTCTACAGAAAAAGAAGACTCATGTGGAACAATTCCTGGGTCACTTGAGAAAATCCTGAAATCCAACGATTTACAAATCTTAGAGACGAAGGCATGAACATTGAATCTTAAAGGAATCAATGCAGTTTTCTGATCCTACCAAAGAACTGCTGTGACTGTTTAGTAAAGAAAAGCAAAAGTTGAACCTGTAAAGACCAAACAAAAGTAAAGAACATTCGGCATGGAGAAAAGCATCTAACAAGGAAGAAATAGCTGCAATTTGAAGAACAAAAAAGTTAACAAATAAGTACGCACTACAGAGAAAATTGAATCATATTTGATTTATTAGTGATATACCTATAGACTAAGAAAGGGTTACCTTGTCTAATTACAAAAATATAAACACCCCAAAGAAACAATATGTTGAACAAAACAAAAGCAGGAGGTGATGCATTGACACCAGCTACTCGCCTCAACCCTCTCGCACAAACAATTGTTGCAAAAAACACAAAACCTACAAGCAACAAACAGCAATTCAAATCAGATGTTAAAATTTACTATTTTTTTAAATTCAATTTGTTACCCTAATCATCCATCAGGGGATTTATAGATCTCCTGGTTAAAATGCATTGAGAAACACAGTTGCCAAACTTGAGTGTGAATCCAGCTGCCCAATTTCAATGCAATTCAATTTGATTCCAATCATCTTGATTGACTGAGAGAAAGCTAATAGAATTATTAGATATATATCATACTATGGGAATTACAATTCACCGGATTGTCACAGGTTAACTGCCAACGTAAATTACCGAGTAAAGTTACAATGCAATTAATCCGCTCTTACTTCCTAATGTAAGCAATCAAATAAGTTCAAAATACTTTTAAGTGAATCGAGAGAGAGAGAGTTGTAGACCAGCTAGAGGAAGCATGGAGACAAGGGAAAGAGAAGAAAAGAAGCGAGGCACGGAGGCGAGCGCGAGTTGAGAAGCAAGCACCAGTAGAGCAGAAAGCAGCGTGGAAAAGGAGAGCATCTGGCTTGGAGATCTCTCCGAGCTGAAGTTAAATCTGCGACTGTGATTCTTAATCCACATCCATTTCCATCTCCATTTTAATTTTCCCGCCATTAAAGTCAAGCGCCCGTCTTCCGGATCAAATCCAGAGAAAGAGACACCAGAGAGAGAGGGGGAAGCGAAGAGGTGGTTGAGGGCTTGAGGCTATTCAGATCAAAATGAGGCGTGCATTTAATTTGACGTTTGAAACTGTAGGTAGGGTATTAGGTGAAGCAAGGAATCGGTGAAGAAAACAAAGAAGATCCAGCCTTGGTGGCAAGGTGAGGTGTGACTGGAGCCTGGAGTGAGTCTGAAGGGAGCATCACTCTGACGGTCTGACCCCACTCTCTTTCTCCTTCTCTGTGTGTGTATATATATGCAGTGTATTTTATCCGCCATGGGATCCGTATTGGCCCGAATCCAATTCTATATAGATATTTTCCGAATGAAGACTGCTTCCAACAGGCTGCAGCCCAAAATCAATCTCAAATCATTTTACTAAAATGTTGGCACTGGGAATGGGTGAAGACAGAGAAGAAAATTAGTCACGTCGTGATCAGTTATGTTACAAAATATTACGTCACGTTACATCACGTCACGTTATGTGTGTCAATCATGTGATGTAACTTACGTTTTGCGTGATGTGGTTATTCGCGTGACATGACCGCATTCGAGTGAAAATTATATCTCATGGCACGTCACATGGACTAGTCACGTCATGATATAAAACATAGGGTATCCAGTCTTTTATAATTAATTTTCAGTTTTTTTTTTATGTGCATATAGTATTCAAGTTTCTCTTTTAGTGTAAGTTCATTGATACTGGTACTCATATAGTACTGGTTTTTATTTTATCTAGTTTAGTCCTATGAATATTTGTAATTTGGATTTTTAAAATAATGTCAGATACCTACCGACCTATCCTAAAAAAAAAAAAACTTTGCAACATTATTTACTTAATTAGAATTAAATTTTTCATACTTTCTGATATTTTTTTTTTCTGAATTTTCAACAATTTAAATTAAAATATTAAAAAGTTTGAGCAGCGATAATAAGTGTTGCGGATGCAAACTGAGCAGGTTACTAATTTACATCACATCATGTCACATTATGGCGTGACCGTCCGCTATTATTTTGATCACGTGAAAGAAAAATTGATCACGTCACATCACGACATGTCACGTATTTTCTCCTCTAGGTGAAGATACGGATACATCGGATGATTGATGAGCATGAATTGAGATGATTATAAATTTGACACTAATAAAAAAAAGTATATGCATGTACAGTGAAAATGACGAGAATAAAATTTTAAATTAAAAACTTGTATATACTGTGAATATTCATGATATAAAAATGCAGATATGAGTGTCTTTTAACAAAAAAGAAACTTAAATATGCGTAGCCGATGAAAATTTCGAATATTATCTATATCAACTTTTAAGTTTTCAGTATATTCTTATTATTTGTATTCGTACATAAGTATGTCTTACAGCCTTTAATAAATATCCATGTCGATATGGATATATACTGATATTGAATATGAATAATTTGCTTACCTGTGATTATACATATAAGGATGTAATTAAAATGTCCATCGATATGGTTGAAGTTTTCTTGCTGCAAGCCTAAAACCAGAAATTGTCTATTTTTTAATCAAAAATTTGAAATCTTCACTGTCACTAATTTAGTTCTTAGTATTGTGTCATTTATTATGTTGAGTGAGATACATCACATTAGTCAGTATTATGAATTTTATTTTTATTTTTAAAGTTCAACTAGTAGATTTTAAACCTCTCAATATGATTTTCATATGTAAATATATACAGAGACTAAATTTTACATTTTTTTAAATTTTTTTATTAATGTTAAATAGGCAAAAATTCACAACTTTAGATCAAGTGATTTTCTATATATTTAATAAATAAATCTAAAAAATACAAAATGTGATACCCCAGATACATTTTATATAAAAATTATATTAAATAATTTGAATTAAATGTTTAAACTTTAAAAATATAAAATAGAGATATATATTCACAATATAGATCGATATGCACTGTGTATAGTAGCTCGCTCTTTTTGTTTTCTTCAGTCGGCTTCCTAAACCAGTGTCATTGGTTCGTTTGAGTTCCAAATTCCTTCTCCTTTTGTTTTTGTCTTCTTGTTTTATCAATGTAAAGGATTTGAATCGGTTCAATTGAAACAACATATCGATTAGTTAATAATGAGATTAACAGTATTTCCAATTACTCTTGCAAGGGTGTGAGTTTTTTATTGAGTCCTAAAATGAATAAAGCCTAATTAAAGGACGTGAGCTAGCACATAGGCAAATATTTGGAGTCGTACAATTGTTCCTTCACCGACAGAAGCAAATTTATGTGTATGTCAGGAAATACTAAGTTATTTTCATTATTTTAAATTTTTTAATAATGTGTAATAAAATTTAATTAAATTTTCGTTTTGTTTTATAATTTAGCTCCCCTCATTTAATGACAAATGTGTGTTTGTAACATGGTGGTTAAAATTTTACTTGGTGTTTCTGCATTTGTGAAGTCATGAGTTCACTTTTTAATAACCACATTTTTTTTTTTTGCATATTATGCATGTTATAGTTTAACTCTTTGTTCAAATTTTATAGTTTTGTGTCTGTTTATTGATAAAAAGATAAAGGAAAATTTTCTAATGTGCCCATACAAAATTTCAAAATAGCTAATTTTTCCATAGAAACACCATAATATCCAATATTCTCATATAAATTTAACATTCTATTTTCTATTTCCATTTATTATTTAAGTTTTTATTTAATTATTTTGAAAATAAAATTGACTAATATAGCCTTCTCTGTCCTCTCTCCTTCTCCTTCACTTTATACGCAAAATTAGTTTGACTCTCTTGATGTACCGCTTATATTAGTGAACCGGTTCACCCTCTGCAGCTGATATCACTTCATTCTCCGAGTTCATTATATGGAGTGAAAAGTGGATATGGATAGAGGGCTTTTAATTTGCTTTGTGGGTATGTTTTGTATTTTGATTTGTTTTGTAGTTTCACAATCATACAGAGAAACTGGTTTTGCGTTCACAGTGAAAGGAGAAGGAAAAGAGGATGAGAAGGAAAGAAGGGTAAATTAGTCAATTTTAGTTTTAAAATAACTAAACAAAAAATTAAATATAAAAATAGAAATAGAAGAAAGAATGTTAAGTTTTAATGAATTATATTGAATATTATGATGTTTTCATGGAGAAATTGACTACTTAGAAATTTTCCCAAAGATAAAACCTAGTATAAAATCTAATTCAACCGCAGTACGAGTTGAAAAGCCAGCCCGGACCAAGTCCATATATTAAATTCTGACATAGAAACTGTGACCCAATCAATGAAGTACAGGGAGGCCCAATTGTGGCACCTGTGCTGCATGTGGTATGGAGACCCAATCAATGGAAACATTCAGCAAGAACACGGTTCCTTCATTCAACATTCCTTGTTTTTCTTATATAAAGTTTCGTTCTTTTCTGAAATTAGATAATAATGGGAAAAAGTAAATTTGCTATTTTTTTATTGTCTCGGACACTGCTAGGTAGAAATGCATCATATTATACATGCAACGTAATAAGAAAGTAATTTTGTGTAAATCTAAATTTCTAGAGAATTTGTATATAAATTTGTATGATATGTATTGGCAGGGGCAAAGTCAGACCTTTAGACTATAGAGATCAAACACGAATGAAGCCAATTATATACATTATTTATGTTGCAAATAGAAGTCAACTTTATAGTATCCATAGCATTTTATTCTCAACTATATAAAAATTACATCTAAATATACAAATTTTGAGAAGAAAAAATGAGAGTCAATTTATCCCATATTGTGAGTAGCTCCGCCCTGTGTATTGGTGACGATCATGAGGCTAAATTTATCCCAACAATCAATAACAAACCTCACATATTAAACCACAGTGTTGGTCCGACGGACAATTGTAGTGTGTGTGTGTGTATATGTATATACGTGGAACTTAAATTTGATTGTAAATTTAATTTAATGAAACTGTAGTGCTAATTTTATAAATCAATCGTTGTATAATAACTAAAATTAGGAGTGGAGGTACTAACAAGATATGGAGGTCAACTGATTCTTATTTTTTTTCTTCAAAATTTGTGTGTTTATATGTGATTTTCTATATAGTTTAGACTGACATGCTATTGACCGACACTGTAAAATTGATCATCATTTGCAGTGTAAATTTTTTATATGATAGAATTATATTCATGTTTGATCCTCGTAATTTAAAGATCCGGTTCTGTTCTAATTAAATTATTATATCGAATTCTATTCATGCTTAATTCTCGTAATTTGAAGGTCCGGTTCTGTTCTGACTGCAGATTAAAATTTAATAAATCATTACTGGGTGAAATCTTTGAAAGGCTGCGGCTATCTAATTGATGGATCATTACATCTCCCATGTCTCTAAAAGGGTTGGCAAGTCAAATGCATTTTTTCTAGCTGGGGCGTCATCAAACAAAAATCCTTCGAAAAAGGTAATTGATAAGCATCCTACGAAGGTTTCCACGATAGAAAGGTGGATTAGGTTACTTTTAGGAGGAGATGAAATAGCATATAGATCTATTTCTTTTTGTTAGGTTTAATAATAGGAGCTTTCTTTGACCTTTGTAAAATAAAGCCCGTGACCTTAATCAGTAATATATTATTATACTTGATTGATTAGTTAGTCTATCTTCTTTGGCGCCTGCGTAAAAGTGACTAGTCGAAAATTCACGTGGTTTCTTTCTTTCCAAGAAGTCAAGGACGGTAAGAATTAACTAACATCTTTAGCTCTGTGCTTCCGTATCACTGTCCGTGAGAGTAAAAACTAAAAAGTAATTATTATCGAGAGTACACCGATAAAATTTGAACTTATCGCTAATATCAACAAAAGTATTTTTAACGACACCGTCAGCAAAAAACACTTTTATTCTCATGAATAGTGACAGATTTTTCAAACTAGACAAACCTCCATACAATTTTTCAAATTAAACATGTACAAATAATTTCAAAATGTTATAACAATGGTCAATTGTATAATAATTGAAGTCGTAGAATGGAGATTGTACAATAATAATATCAATAAATAATGATAAGTTGTACAATAATGATTAATGATGATCACTATCGTGGCAATACTTATGGTATTAACAAACGGTGATGATGACAATTATAAATTATGACGACAACGACGATGATGAGATGATGCTAATAATTTAAATAATAATGATGATGATTATGATATAGTAAGAATAATATAAATAATGATAATAATAGTAATAATTATTATTATGATAACAATATAATAAATAATAATAATAATAATACTGATGATAATAGTGACATATAAATAATATAAAATTATAATAATTGTTATTTCACGCAATGCTAATTTTTTATTCAACCAATTTATTAAAATAACGAATTAATCTGTTTCAATATTATTCTAAATTTGCTAATTCCCGCTTGACAGACATTTTCCGCCGAAATAGTGAAGTATTCTGCTATTTCGTCATTCCAGCAGTTGTCATCGCAAGTGTGCAGCAAATAAAAAATTTTCTAATTCTAATAGTATTATACGACATGCACTCCCCAAATTGTTTTCAGCTGCACTAAATAAGTAAATATGGATCACATTCCCTCTAACTAAAGCAACTTTCTTTCCCTCCCTTGCACTTGAGTGCCGTCGGATCCTCCTAACATCTCCTTCTATCTGCCGGTGATATATAAATGACGCAAGCTGGGGACCACTATCATAGATCTATTAGACTATTAACAATTTAACATAAATTCTCCCATTCCCTGATCACTTGAGAGTAGGTCCGATGCCCATCGGACCTACTCTGGTTTGATGGGTTTAATCACCGTCTATTGGCTTTAAGATTCGTGCGAAAAGCTTTAAAATACGTGCGTATTTGTTTCAATGTTCGTGCGGACATAGATCTAACGGTCATCGTACTCGTTGAACCTAGAAGTAGGTCCGATGGGCATCGGACCTACTCCGTTCTCTTCCCTGATAGTCTGAGAGGCTGAGAGGCTCCGTCGTGAATTGAGGCCTCTCATTTATTAACTCGATAAATGGATGGTGAGGAGATATAATTCTTTACTTGAAGAGCGGACTGGTAGTGGATTTAGTGCCCGGTGGTCCAACTAACAATTCAAATGCCTCGTTTATTGTTGCCAATCTGGCATGAGACGATTCAGAGTTCAGACGAATTCATATCACCGACGGTACCGTAATAGAGAATCTTTTACAATTACTTGATCTGAACCGTTCTTTTTAACTTGGCACGAATCTCAAAATCCAATGATACTGCCCCCCCAGTCAGCCCGAATCCCAAACCGGCTGAGAGTTAATCCCAAACCGTAAATAACTAATTGTAAAAGGGAATCTTTTACGGTACCGTCTAGGATATGGATTCGAGTTCAGACCCCCAACAAATTCTCTGTACCGATATTTTTAAATTTTCTGTTCCTTCTCCTTTAATGCATGCAAAGTAGAGAAGGAAATTTTTAATTTATAGATATTATTATTAAATAATAAATGAAAACATAAAGAGTATCACCGTTTCTTGATGCTACAGATGGATCCGGAAAAAAAATTGGATTAAACTTTACTTTGGAACATAATGTTTTTTCCCAGATCCGAAGTATTTTATTTTGTTTAAAAAAAAATTCAACCACTTTACAAAAAATCTCAGCCTCTATTTTAAATAATTCGCAGACTCGTTCCACATTTCGAAAACAAAGTCACTGTTTTAGAAAGAAAAAACTTTGGATACGAAAACAAATTTCGGTTCTTAAATTTGATTCCGATTATTTTTTTCCAAATCCACTGTAGAATCGAAAAATGAAGATACTCTTTATCTTCCTATATATTATTTAATAAATAATTTCTATAAATAATAAGTTTTCAGTAAAGAGCAGCTGCGATCCTGCGAACTAACTTGCGTTTCCAATCTATTGTATGAGCTGTTATTTACCGAATATGAGAAATTTATTGTTATAATCCATATAATTGAATTAATTAATTAACCTAACGATTAAAAATTTCAGCTAATTAAAAGTTTAAATTAACTAAATAGGTTAAATAAAAGTCAATTAAACGGTAGATAATTTTGTTACCTCTCGATTAAATAGATCAATTGAATTAATTAGGATTTCAGTTTTAAAATTTTAAACTTGATAATTTATTTTCTTAAATTAATTTAGGCGAATAAAATAATTAAACAAATGTAGACGCATATTTATGGTAACAATGGTTCTGATCAATTCATAGAAAACGAAATTGAATAAACTGAACAAACCACTCGTTACACGAACGACTACGCGAATTTTGAAATTTAAAATCCTGGGAAATCAAAACTTTGGATTTTGGTGATCTGGCCCTTCCCCTCCTGGCGACCACAGGCCACCTCTCCATTTGGATTTTGTCTTCTTCTTTGTTTTCCGCCGACTCACTCTTCTAATTTGAATTGGCACGAATCTTAAAGCCCCTCCCCCTCTCAAATTACCCCCCTTTCTCTTCCTTCTCCTTCCCGATCTCTCCATGCCCTCTCTTCCTTCTTCTAGCGAAGGCAACAGAACTCTCTCTCTCTCTGTGATACTTGCTCCGACCACCACTATCTCTCTCCTTCCCTTTCTCCGATCCCACTCCAGCAGCTAAACCCCCTCTCTCTCTCTCTCTTTCGCTGATTCAGACTCTCCCTACCTCCTCCATTGTGTGCTGCGATTTTACTGTTACTGTTGTGCTGTGATTGGGTTTTGTGCTGCGATTTTTGCTGTGCTGATTGTGCTGCTGTTCTGTGGTGCTGTGATTTTGTACAACCCGAAAGTTGGTGCTTGCTTGCCTTCGATCTGTGCGATTCAAACTCTTCGGGTAACCCTAAAAACTCCCTAATTTTGGTTTTTGTCTTGTGGCTTGCGGCTGATGCTAATCTGTGGCCTTCGTGCCATTTCCTTTGACCTGTGACCTTCGGGTCTGATTTGCTATCACTGGTACTGTTATTGTTGCTCGATTTGTTGCTGTGTTGATTTGGGGCTTGGTTGCCGATTTGTTACTGTGCCATCCTTGTTCCCTTGGTAGTCGGCCTTGTCTATACTGTTGAACGATGCTAGTACCAGTGGTACTAGCCCAGTGTTACCACTGGTAATGAATGAGAATTGACAGGGACCAAATTGTAAAAAGGTTTAAATATGAGGGCTGAATTGAGAAATGTTGAGCCTTGGTATGAAATAAATTAATTCAGGGACCTAAATGCAAATTATTGGAATTTTTATATCTGCTGGGCCTTTAATATATTGAATTTAAAGGGAGCCTTGGCCTCTTTTTCTAGTAGGCCGGCCCTATGATGGATTAAAGTAATTGGGCTTTTGAATTAAAATAAATGTTGCCTCGGATTGACGGAATAAAAAGACGGCTTTTAAAATTTAGGTTTTAATAAAGTAACCGAATAAAACCGGATACTTATGTAAACTTAAATTAACTCGGGAAATGATTATACCGTCCGGGTCTTGATGCCTCAGTGAGAGTTCATAACATAATTTGAACAGATACTATACAACCCTATATGGACACCTGTATGATCCCGAAACACACCCAATAAAAATATTTCAACACATGTAGATTAATTAGGATTTTTAAATGTTAAGCACATATTAGATGAAATTAAATAAGTAGCTAATCACATATTATTTTATATTTATAAGTTATTGACTTGTACGAATTATTAGAGTAAATTAGTAAAACTTTAGAATTATTCTAACTAAATAATTAACACTCACAAATTTCGTACTTAAGATCTAAAATTACTTGTAGCTTAATTAATTAGGAAAAATACGTTATTTTACAAGTGATTAAATAGAAAATTTATAATAGCAATTTAAATTACGTAGGTTATACATTACTGATTTTTATTGTAAAAATATGTAATAGCCTTAAGTTAAAAGTTATGAATATTTAAAATTACATTAAATTAAATTAAACCAACCTTGATCTAATTTTACGCTCAATCGGAATCGAATAAAATCGATCGAACCGGTTGAGCAGATTCGAACACTTAGTGAAATTAATCAAACGGGGAAATAAGGGTCACGAATACTTAGTATAGACTCTAATTAAGTTACGACTAAATTGCAGGTCAGCCGACCTACACCGAGTTCGATCCGTGGTCTGATCCCGCTGACGGTTACACCGGAGCAGGCGAGGATTGTGCAGATTACGGTGATCTCTAGTGCTATCTTTTTCTACCCCTACAGCTATCAGGTGTGGGATATCTGTATTTTTCTTTCGTGGCGTACTCTCACCAGTCGACCACTTGACCTGACATCCGTACTTTAAATTTTGTAGTTGCATTAGAGCATGTTTAATCCTTTCTGAACTGTAATTTAGGATTTGCATAACCCCTTCTAAATTGAAAATTTAATGCTTTCTTAGGAGTAGCGTAATTTAATTAATAATATATTAGGATATTAGTTGTCCTCTTCTCGTAGAGGACAACATATTATTGTAGTTAAGCATGTGCATTGGTGAGCGTGAGATAGAAGACCGAATGACTGCTTTCCGTCACGTAGGCATGGGATGCGTGACGGTTCGTGGGTCATTGGGCTGAGGGATCACTTGATCCCTTAGAGGTCTTACTAGGATTATTATTATTATATGCATGAGCTTGGTAGTATATCATTTTCGATCATTTTACATTTTGTGCGGACCGATCACGAGTCCGGAGACGATTCGGGAGCTATCCCCCCTACATTAGGAGCTACTTGCCTAGTACGGCTGCCGAGGATGCGGTGGCAGATTTTATTTTTGTTGTTATGATGTCCCATTGATCTGGCCGGATGGTGGAGTTTCGTCTCTGCTCATGAGGAGATGAATTAACTTATTCTTACGTCTTGCTTGTAGTTTTCTCCTATTTTATATGTTTGGTGATGAATCGTCTTAGAGAAGGAAAACACATGGAATTAAGTGTAACCATCGGCTAGCGTGCCCTTCTGTTGTGGGCAAAGCTCGATGTCCTTAGGCATCGGGTACCTTTGCTCCGCTGATCGCAGTCCTTGGATGTTACACGAATTTCGATATAACCATCGGCTAGCGTGCCCTTCTGTTGTGGGCAAAGCTCGATGTCATTAGGCATCGGGTATCTTTGCCCCGCTGATCGCAGTCCTTGTGTTATGTCACTTTTGAGATACAAATTCTATTTGATTGAACTTGGCACGGCACGGGGTGATAAAATTTTCCGTACTATTATTATATCAATTTGTACACACAGTACCTATTGTACTGGACTTCGGTTGAGTATAATATTGATCCTCATATTTTATTTTGGGAAACTTTGGCATTTTGGGCATAATAGGATAATCATATCATGTCATCTATTATATGTATATTTTTCTTTTGTAGTACTATGATAGGTTTAATTTTCGTAACATATGCACTAAAAGTGAATTATCGACTTTACGTAGATTTCAAATTAAAATGTGCTTTGACTTGAGAGGATCCCTGAAGGGATAATACTGGGTCACATACTGGGCGATCATTCGCTCATCCCCTCCTTTTTATGGATGTGGGCAGGTACAGAGTCTAACGGTCCGCAGCAGGAGGCGTCAGGAGCTGTCCCCGACGGTCACATCATTTGAGGTAGATTAGGGGCTTTTGTTTAGGATTTTACGAGTCCAATGTTTTGTTATATATATTGGACTCGATAGATCATGTATCCCTTTTGACTAGTTATGTTTATTTTATCCCGAGGTGGATTGTATGGATGTGTGTATATGTATGTTTATTTGATATTTATGACTATTGCTTGTTTGTATTATATTGCTTCCGCTGCTGTTTGATTATTATGTTGTTTAGCCTTGCGTGTTTATTGAGTATTAGACACGAGGCGGGGATTAATCACATCTTAATCCGGAAATTCTGGTTTGGGGTGTGACATTTATCGCCCTTATATTTTTTATTTTATTTTATGAGTAAAGGGACACTCAATTATTTAATATCTACAAGGTATTTTTTTAAGTTTCGAACTTGTAACTTTCTCACATGGAGAATATTATCTTTGCCACTAACTCAAACGTTAGTTCTTTTAAGTTTTTAACACCCTTGTATTTACATAGATTTTCCCTTGCCCTGATTTTTAACCCAAATAAGGACATTTTTAATTTTGAAAATTTAATTTCGTTGAATTGAAAAAAATAATAATTAATTTTTAGAATTGTACACTGAAGTGCTAACTAAACTTGCAACGTCACTTCGCGTCACTAAACAAAATGTGATCGATTCTGTACACGTGTAGACTTTACAATGCGGATAAGATTACGGAATCTTAATAGTGTTTATTTTGACAATAATTTCGAGAGTAAAAAGGTCAAAAAAAAAAGGACACGTTGTTATAGTAAACATAACATAACTCAACCGCCAAAATTGTAGGTTAAAAATTGTATCCTTTATATGGTAATCTTGTAATGATACTCTCAGAAAGAATGAATAGACTCGTTTAGAGAGGATAGGAAACAATTTAACGAGTCCTTGTAGAGTGGTTGTACCAAGAGTCCAGGCTAGAGGCGACACAGAGGTCAGTCCAATATTTTTAACTATGTCTAAATACTTTGATGAGATCTAATTTCTGCCTTTAATCTCCCCTTTAATATCATTTCAGACTCTAAAAATATCTTGCAAGACCGAGTAAAAGGAATCCAAAATTCCAAAGACACCGTGACGGCATCACCTAGAGTTGCACAAAAAATTCGTAGTTCGTAATTCGTTTCGAGTTTGATTCGAAAAAGTTCGTAAAAAATTCGATTCGAAATTAATTCAAGCCAAACTTAATTCTAAATTAATTCAAACCAAACTCAAACTGGACCTAGTTCGTTCGAAATAGGTTCGCAAACCAAACTTAGTTCGAAATTAACTAAAACGTGAACCATTGATTTCCGCTGATAATGTTTTATTTAGGATAATATTTGGGTTTGTAATAATTCTAAGACTTTGGTTGATTGTTTTGTACTTCGATTGATATTTAAATTGTACTTTGAATACTTTGAATATTTGAAAACTTTGGTGATATTGCTCCAGTTGGTTATTTTGAAAACTTTGGATTCTGTGATTGTACTGAACTTTGATTGATTGTACTAAACTTTGGTGTTTGATATAAATTTTGGTATTTGTAATGAACTTTGATATAAACTTTGGTGTACTGTGTAATTAGAATTCAGAATGTCTGAGTTTTTATTAAAGTGTTGTAATTTCGAACTATGGCATAGCCATAAGTCATAACTCGTAAGTCGTAACGAAGTTCGTAAAAGCGAAATTGAGTTGGGAAAAAAAATCGATTCGAAATTGAGTTCGTTCGAAATTAATTCAAACCAAACTTAGTTCGAAATTAATTCAAATCAAATTCAAACTGGAGATAAGTTCGATTCGGTTTGGTTCGGTTCGTTTGCAGGGGAGCAGCTTGGGTCCGATGCCCATCAGACCCAAAGTGGGTTCGATGGGCTCTCTGACCGTCTGATACGCATCCAGATTCGTGCGCACGTAAGTTGAAGCATACGGGAAAGTTCTGACGTGAATCTCAAAGCGTATCGGACGGTCAGGGTGCCCATCGAACTCACTTTGGATCCGATGGGCATCGGACCCAAGCTGCTACCCTACTGCAATTAATTTATTTGACGAAGTGGAGTTGGTCCCGATAGAAGCGCGTCAAGAATTTCTGACAGACTAGTTGGTGCATATCGGACACCTTCAAAGAATTTTCTTGCACTGTACTTTCTCCTGTTGAAAATAGAATGAACGTATAATTACTGTTCCGTGGGACCCATATTTCAGTGTACAAAAGGTATGCTCCAGGTGCAGGGAAAACATTGGGAATTACTTTTACTTCCGGACTTGGTGTGACGTGTCGATGTCATGCGCCTAAAATATCTGAACGTTCCGCCCATCCATCACATCTTGCCTCCGACAATTCAAAAATCCCTCTCCGTTGCCTCCGAACTGGAGACGTCTTTTTCTTCCCATAAAAAACGGTAATTCTGCCGGCACAATTTGCTGCATTCGGATTGAGGCGAGTTTGTTAGTATCAAACTGAATTGGATTAATTTAGTTTAGAAAATAATTTGAAATACTAACTGCTACATTTAACTCGTCAGATATGTTAAGCTTGATACTTTATAATAACAATTTTTAAAAAAAAGGTCAACTAGGAATTGTTACCGTCTCATAAATCGGATTGTTATAATGGATTTTATGGGAGTTAATTTCGATTGTAAGTGCTACTATATATATACACACACTATAGAAATGCAACAATCATAGTTGATATCCAACATATACATGAAAAATAATAAATTTGATGTAAGTTTTACAGTTAAATAAAATGATTTGAAAATTGCAACAATTCATATTTCACCAAAATAATGACATTGTAACTCATATTAAAACTGATGCACAATTAAGTTATAGAGAACGTTGTTATGTTTTTCAAGTAAAGCGATTGTTAATTAATCCAGCTTAAACAAACAATTAAAAATTTAGAGATATTTTATGAAGTTTAGATACATTATGTATAAAATTTGATAATTTGAAAACTAATTAGCCATCTCTTGTGCGATTTAAAAGATTAAATGGTTCTATTTTATCAACAATAAAAGATAATTTTAAGTTGCACTTAATTTCATAATAAAACTATATAAAATATAGCATTTTTGTACTTGTTGTCTTATAAGTAATACGGTTGATATATTTCTCTCTAAATAAAAATGAAACACCAACGTTGTAATTTACTTGATAGAGTCAGGAGCAGACCCACATAGAGTCTTGGCCCCTTGAATTTGGAATTTTTATGGTGGTCTAATGGTTCGGATCCACTCCTCCTCCCTTGGAATTTTATCTGCCCTTCTCTGAAATTCTGATTTATAATTTGAGTTAATTAGAGTTAAAATTAGAATAAACTTCTTGAATTATGATTGGTAATTATAATTATAAATTGGAGCATTGGAAATTAAAAGTTAGAGTATTGAGAATTAGAAGTCGTAATATTGTTTTTATCTAGTACCCAATTAGCTAACGAGGTTGAACCCAATTAGCTATTTAAAACCGATTTACTATTTTCTTCCCCTGACAATAATGTAGATCCGCCTCTGAATAGAGCAAAATTTATTATGATTGCATTGTGCATTTATGCTTGCTGTTGAACTAATTTAGCGGGGACTATTTAACGATCGATAAAAATTCATAACAACCGTGTTATTTATCAATCTATAATAACCATCGTGTCAGAGAAACTAAATTTACTGCACATGGTATTCGACGTGAGGACTGGAGATGAAAATGAAGTCTGACCCGGTCCTTCCCATTTGCAAAATTGCGCTGCGCACAGCTGTGTGGCCTGGCTCACCTGATCACCTCCCATCAAAACATTACGTTGTTATCCAGTACTTTGCGGTACACTGAGAAAAAAATACTGATCTTTCGTGTATAAAATACGTTGACTCCGCTCTGATGTGATTTTTCACTGGGATGCGTTTGAATAGTAAAAAGAAGTAAGTTAATGTGTGAGGATTTATATAGTATAAAAGGTGTTAACTTTATTATTCGCATTTCAAAGTGAAAATACTGTTTGACGTGCATTTTTTTAAATAGTGTAAATTTCACCGCCCTATAAAAAATATTAATCTAGCGGAATAATACTATGCAACATTATTTTTAAGGAGAAAAATATTTAAATTCCATCGAATGATATTAGTATTAGTATTAATTAAAGTTGTTTTTGTCCATTCAAACATATTTTAAGAAAACATAATTTAAATCGTGTGTTAGTGTTAAAGTCAGATTTTCTTGTCATTCCTATCAGGGGCAGATTGATTAAGGATTTTCGTAGGGGGCAAGAAAAATATCAAATCAGTTTAAATTGCTAATCGGATTTAAATTTATTAACTAATTAAGCACTCGATAAAAAATAATTTTAATTTATATATTTAATGCTTTAATTTGTAATTTATGATGCTCTAATTTATAATTCTGATTACCAATGAAAATTTAATAAATTTATTTCAATTTTAATTCTAAATTTAACTAATATTACATATTAAACATTAAAAAAGAACACAAATATTTTAGAGGAGACAAACTGATATATCTCCCTAAAACTCAAAATTAAGAAAGCACCTGCCCGGACCATGTGGTCCGCCCCTGATTCCTATACTTTCAATGGATCCGACTCCGCTGCTTTTCTGAGAGAAAAGCAGGGCCCTCCTTTTCCGATCCGAACAATTCAAATTCGTTGAGATTTGTGTATGAAAAAGTTATTTTATCGAAATACGTGAATGCAAATTTTTAAATAGTTCAGATCGGAAAAGGAGAGCGCTGCTTTTCTCTAAAAAGAGCAGCGGAGTCGGATCCACTTCCAATACGTACTCACGCTACGAACTTGGCGCGCGTTTACTACATTCTGATACGGATTCACAAAGCGAGACTCAGAGTCTGGGTAACAGAGGATCAGAGACTATTCGTCAAATCACGCAGCGCTCCCACAGCACAGTGAATTTAAAATGCAGTGTCAGTTGAATTATACTGGGGTAATCTCACCGCGAAACTCCCGACCACCAACTCTGTCGGACGAAAAGCTCTTTTTAAGCCAGAAAAGCACGCTTCAACTCTGTGGGTCGCGGCCCCTCCACTCAAAACTCGCTTTACACTCCTAGGCCTCCTACTGCCGGCGATCGCCGGAGACGGAGATGGGCCAAGGCGTTAGCTGTAGTCGCTCCAGCGACGAACACGAGTTCTACAGCGCGGTCCAGGGCGGGGACCTTCAGTCCGTCGAGGCAGCTCTCCAGTGCGAGCCCGGTCTGATCCATCGAACTACGATCTACGATCGCCTCTCCGCGCTTCATATCGCGACAGCCAATGGGTGCATCGAGGTGCGTTCTTTAAGTCTTATCAAGTGGTACTTTGGCGAAACCGATTTCTCGTCATTTTTTTGGATTTTGTTGATGGTTCGATGTGCTTGGCTTTAGGTTCTTTCCATGCTTTTGGATCGATCTGTACAACCGGACGTGGTGAATCGCCATAAACAGGTGAGAAAATAGCTCCAGTAAAATTTGAATTTCTAATTAAGTTTTGTTTCCAGTTTTATTTATGGAAGTTTGTGTTTTGTCTGATTTTTCGTTTTAAGACTCCACTGATGCTGGCAGCAATGCACGGAAAGTCCGATTGCCTGATTAAGCTACTTGAAGCTGGTGCTAATGTAAGTAATGTTTCTATATTTATCCCATTTTCTACTATTCCAATCTTCTGAGCTAAAATTGGCACTGATCTCACTCAAATTATGCCAGATCTTGATGTTCGATTCATTGAATGGAAGAACATGTCTGCATCATGCTTCCTATTATGGCTATTCTGATTGCCTCCAATTCATTCTATCAGAAGCCCAAACTGCATCTTTAGCAGAAACTTGGTATGCTTTTAATTATTTATATATTGGCTCTCTGTAGCCGGGTTGCAATTAGTTAGATTGTATTTTATCTCACAATATCTTGACATTTCTCTGAACTTCAAAGGGGATTTGCAAGATTTGTGAATGTAAGAGACGATAACGGTGCAACACCATTACACCTTGCTGCTCGGCAAGGTCGCCGTGACTGTGTTCACATATTGCTAGAAAATGGGGGCATCGTCTCTGCTCCTACTGGTACATACGGGTAATTGGACCATTCTTTGCCTTCTTTTTTTATTTGAAAAATTCTACTCAGATATTGATTTTTTTAATAAATTATTTTGATCAATTTTGTGCTGATTTTAGTTTTCCTGGAAGTACGGCTCTTCATCTGGCAGCGCGAGGTGGTAATTTGGATTGCATTCGTGAATTGCTTGCTTGGGGAGCTGACCGGCTTCAGAGAGATTCTGCTGGGTAAGAATTTGGTTTATCTTTTTGGTCTGAATTGGTACTTTCTGTTCAATTTTGCTAGGCGTTAGGTGTTAGATGGTTTGCTTTTGGTATATTAATCTTATACTCTATTTATAGGAGAATTCCATATGAGGTTGCTCTGAAGAGAGGTCACGGTGCCTGTGCAGCTCTTCTAAACCCATCGGCTGCGGAGCCATTGGTATGGCCTTCCCCATTGAAATTCATAAGTGAGCTTGACCCTGATGCAAAGGCATTGTTAGAGGTGGCTCTAATGGAGGCCAATAGGGAAAGAGAGAAAAACATCTTGAAAGGGACCAAATATTCATTGCCCTCCCCTACTCACTCCGATGACGGGGCTGATGATGCTGCTTCTGTGGTAACTTCTAGTTATTCATTTATTTTATTTATTTTTGGGGGTAAATTATAAATCTGCATGCTGCCTTATAATGCCAACTACCATGTGTGCTCTTGCACTGATAAAATGTAAAATTATACTCAAATTCCCCTCTACTTCCAAAATTGGCCTAAAATCCAGTACTCTCTCTCTCTCTCTCTCTCTCTCACTCACTGTTGGTACTGAAGAAGAGCAGATTGGGCATTTAGTTGGAATATTGTAATGTGAAATTAACAATGTGTTACCTTTTTGAAGGACTATCTACATTAGTTATATGTTTTAGATTTGCAAGGCAATATGTGAATTTTTTTTTTGTTGTACAAGTAAATGCACCAATTATGTATTTATGTACCCTGGCCTGCACAATTAGCCAAATATTTCTGAACATGACTTGCTTATTGCATTTCAACAAAGCATCTTTGTGAGTCCTTAGAAATAATTGTAGATCAAAAGCAATATTCTTTCCCTATTTTGTCCTGATCAAGGGAAAATCCCAAAATTTTTGTGTAATTCTAAATATGAAAGTACCAACTTTAGCAACATGAGAGAATAAATTACTGACGGCTCTAACCTAAAATAATATAGTACACTGATGGCTTATCTAATCAGATCCAATGAGAGATTAACTAAAACTATGGCTCAACTAATTTTGAGTTTGTCACCTAACCTACGTATTAATAATTTTCTATCGGACATTTGTTAATCTCTTTGATATAATTTTTAATTACAGACAAGTGATGTGGAGCTGTGTTGCATCTGTTTCGACCAGTTTGTACAATAGAGGTGAAAGATTGTGGTCACCAAATGTGTGCGCCTTGCACTCTAGCCTTATGCTGCCATAACAAACCCAACCCTACCACTCTTTGTTGCCATCTCCCTCTTGCCCCTTCTGCAGATGTACCATCTCAAGACTTGTAGTTGCCATGCCAAAGATGAATATGGATGAAGATTTAGGAGACAAATTTGGGTCGCCGAAACTAAGAAAGTCGAGACGTTCTCAAGGTTTTAGTGGTTGTGAGGGGAGCAGCAGTTTCATGGGCATTCTGGGAAAGCTGGGTCGCGCCTCTGGAAGAAAGAACGAGCCTGACGATTTAATGGATAAGCCTTAAAAAGAATTGAGATTTGGGAATTATTTTTTTTGGCGCAAAGAGATCATTCAAAGTGAAGTATTCGGAAGGGGGTTTCCCTTTCCATTTCTGATTAAAATCAAGGATAAATTTGGTGCAAAGAGATGGATTAGGCAAAGATTAAGGAGTACTTTGCATGCGGATTAGGGAATGTGTTGGACTTGTTCGATAGATGGAGATGGAGCCGCTTCTTTTCTAGTTATAGCATGTGTTAAGTGTAATAGGAGTTGTCTATCTGAGAGACGCAGACCCATGCCTCTCTACTCTCTACTTCTCTATTGTTGACTGCAAGTTCAAGCCAAGTGTTCTTGTTCTGTTGAATTAATAATAATTCATCACTAGTATTATGTAATAATATCTGCAGGCTGCAGCTATATATATCTTGGGAATTTGTAAAAAAGAAAGAGAGTTCACTGTCAGTTTTCTTTATTTGAATTCGCTTTAACGAGGGTTGTGGTGAGCAATCAAGGAACTTTTTGAATGGATGGATGGTACTTAAAATGTCTTTCTTTGTCCAAAAAGTTCGATCAATCGCCGAAGGAGAAATTACGTTGCCCGGTACAAAGCCTAGTAAAAGTGATCTCAGCCAAGGATCTGCAAATGGAGTGGTACAAACATGAATCCATGTCCTCAGTTCTCATAAAAAAAAAAAAAAAATCATGTTCTCAATCGAGTGCAGGTGGTCCAATTATTCAGACCCCACAGCGAGAATTAAAAGCTCGTAAAAATGAGCTCTCCATTACCGGTAGATTGGCTCCTCTACTTGTAAGGAAAACGTTACAGAGTTACGGCAATTTTTTGAATTCATATCCTCTGCATTAACTCAAATTAATGCAGAATGAATCCGAGCCGTCCGATCCGTTTTGGTACGAATATTAAAGAGGTTCATTCCACCTAGTCCGGATTGGCCCCGATCCTGATTGTACGGCTGAGATGCATTCTCAAATTCTAAGTTAAAGCAGAGGTCAAAGGCAAGGATAAAGGCATAAAGCTCATTTGATGGCTAAGTCCATCATATCAAACGAAGTAACGAGAACCCGTCCCGTGAGGTCAAAGGCACAAAATGATCAAGATCAACTAAACCATAGGGCATGTTCGTTTGTTAAGGATTACGCGGAATTATTTATGAGAATATGTTAAAATAAGTGTTCGGTTGTATCGTATAATTAGTTGTGAAAAATCTTGATTTATTTTACAAATATGTATTTTTATTTAAATTTTACATCTATTTAAAAGAAAAAATAAAATTATACCAAAATATTTAGAAATATTGTAAAAATAAATACCTATTTCATACAAAAATAATGACAGCTCTTTTAAAATTTATAAAAATGTTGTGTAAAAAAAAATCTAGTCCGACATTTGTTTAGTCCCACAATAGATAGTGAAATTTGAAAGAAAGATATATATACAATATCAAAATGTGTGTGAGATATAGTGGAGAGGGAGGAGTGAGGGTGATATGATTTTTGTACCTATGTGGGTGATGTAGGGATACAGTGGAGAGGGAGAGATTGAGTGGAGAGAGAAAGATTGAGAAAAAAACGGACTCTGAGTCTGGATTCATTATTTCAAACTTTTGTATTTAAATACTATTAATTGAGAATAACCCATGAGGTGATTTGGAAAAAATACTAGACTGCCGAACAGGTGTATAGGATTATAAGTGGGTTTTGTCCAACTCCATCGAATTCCCGTTGGAATTTTGCACGCCGAACATGCCCTAATTGAGGCAAAAAGACCCGAATTTTTATTAATATCCAAAAAAAATATTAAATATCAAAATCTATATCATGTTTGACAAGATTTCAAAAACTGTCCAAACCGCAGATTTATTTTCTGGTTTTGAAATTCGAAAACTGGAAAATAAATTTCCGATTTTGGTTTTGAAATTCCAAAACCGAGAATTAAATTACCGGTTTTAAGTTTTTTTTTTTAATTAAACAGAAAAATCGACGGTCAAAATCCCTTGTCATGGTTAATCTGTGCCAAGGCAAAACCATAAATCAAGTAGTGAGTATTTAATTATCGGCTGTAAGAAACAGAAAAATTCAAGAATCTTTTTATTTTTTAATTCCCGTTTCCCAAGGCAAATCATCAATCAAGTGCACAATTTAAAACCGGAAATTTAATTCTCGGTTTTGAAATTCTAAAACCAAAATCGGAAAAAAAAATTCCGGTTCTGTAAAAATAGTGCGGTTTTGGAATGTCTAAACCCGAGAAATAAATCTGCAGTAATTCGGTTTAAAAACGGAAAATAAATATGTGGTTTGAACAGTTTTCAAAATCTGAAACAGGATATAGATTTTGAAATTTAATATTAACAAAATTTTCGGCAAAAAGACAGTGGTATACTGGCATTTAATGGATTTAATCAACTCACGAGTTCTGGTTAAGTATAGGGTGCCTTCAAATTTCACGGGAGGGAAGCGCTAGGGCTTTGAAAAAAATCAAAATATCACCCTGTATGTAACAAATCCGAGTGTTAATTTTATGGGCATTTTAAATACTAATTAGAAATACTAATTTTGGTTGGTACTTGGGTATTGCATCAGCTTTGAATTGCTAATTATACTAAAATCATAACTAGTAGGGTTAAAATGTCCTTTTGTTTTCATATTCCAATCATGCTGCACATTCGTATCTTTGTTTTTGAAGTCTAAACAGTTTATACGAACCGCACAATATGATCTCCATATTAAAATGTGCTTAGAGACCAAATTTTATATTTTTATACATTTTTTAGAATTTTTTATACTAAATATAAATATTTAGATAGGTATAAAAGTAACAAAATCACTATTTTGGGTTGGTCCATAATATTTGAAAAACAATAATTTTGTACCTATTCACAAAAATTGTAATTTTTTTTTGCAAATATATATAAATTTGCAGCCAGGCACATTTTAATATGAAGATCATGTTAAGCGAGTCGTATTGACTATTTGGATATTGAAAATATAAATAAGGATGTGAAACATGATTGGGGTGCGAAAATAATGAGACATTTCAACTGTACTCAATTATAATTATGTCAAAATGAGATCACCATCTGCTTGTAAATTATAACTAGACACGAATTATAAAGTACAAATTATTCACTCTTCTTGAATTTTATTACTTATTTTGTGACTCCGGTTGTAGCTATCCAATCCGCATAAAGATTCGTGAGGACTTGATCAGTGTGAACCTTAATGTTATCCGTACAAATCTTGATGGGGTCGTACTTGATCAAGATTTGGTCCGATGCTCATCGGACCGTACTGATTTTTTTACTTTAGTTGTGGTTTGAGAAAAACAAAAGTAATAAAATTTACAGACAGAGAGTGTACCATTTTGGATCTTGAGTCGCTGTCGGGTCCCCAAATTTTAATGCAGCAGTCAGAGATGCATGCATGATCAGATATAATTCCAAGAGAAGCCTACCCCACTGATAAGTCACAAGTTTTCAAGTTAAGATCTGGTCTGGCTTTTGTCATTGGCTGCCTCTATTGGATCGCCAAATTGGAATGCAACAGGCCAAAGATCAACAAATGCTGAACAGAACAGGACACAGACATGATGACATGGCTGCACAAAATTGTCAAAGGAAGACTGGTAGATTGGCAGGTGGTTGTACAAGAAGGACCAAGGGGTAAACATGTGTTACTGTTACTTAAAATGGGACCAAAATTTCGCTGATCAGTGCTTACTTCTCAGCCGTCTGATTCAGATCTGACGGTTCATGGTACTTTTGGTAAGGGGCAGATAATACCTTTACTGTGTGCACCACAGCAACTAAGAAATAGCTAAACCTACGTAAGAAACACAAGAGCGTTTGTCTCAGTTGAGAAGGGTAAAAAAAAGTTACACAAAACTTGCAAAATTGCGGGGAATAACGGCATAAGCTAGTACTATCAGAATAAAGTGAAAAAAGTAATTACGAGTCTTGTCATGGTGTTCATCTTGTAATTTTTATTTTATGTTTTCTATTATCATAGTTGTTGAATTTTGATATATGAAATCTGAAATATTAATTTGATAGAGGAAAAACTAGATCAATAATAGTTAATATTGCATTATTATTAGTTTCTGTATATACTATACCGAAATCTATTAATGATATTTATTTAGGAAAAATTAAATCACATCTAAATTTGCTTAAAGTTTAAGGTGAGACCTACAGACTAGAGGCATCGATATTACCTATCTACAATCAGAGCGAAAGATTGAAATGAACAAACAAAATATTTATAAAAACAGCTCATGAATTTTAAATTGCGTTGATCCAATCCGTTAGTTGTAAATCAAACAGTCTAAATTAGAATAATAGTGCCCTGATTTGTTTTTTGTTTGGAAAAATAATGGATACAAAGTTACAGACTCAACTCAGAGAGGGTTTTCTAAAACAGATCCAATTTCCCTCATATCGTAACAATTCACATAATCTTTTATGCCGAAAAGTATGTGTGGATTAAGGATTTGAGTGCAGGGTAAAAATAAAAATGGGAAAGATTGAAACATGTTAAAATTTGAGCACATTAATAGATAATTAGAATATAGTAATAAATAAAAAAAAGCCTTTAGCTGACAGTACCGTATATTTTTTTTTTTCAAATATAATCTTGTTATATTTAACCCTTTTATTGAGAACCCAGGCTTACATTAAGAATTTAAAATTTAGATGTACTCCACCCATGGTCATGGGGGAGTTGTAGACTATTGGGCTTATTAATTTTGTTCATCTTTGTATTTTGGGCTTACACATTGTCATTGCCGCACAGACAAAACAAACAGGAAATAGAAACCGACAAAATGGCCTCACTCATTCGCTCTTGTTTGTTTGTTAATAAGGATTCAAATATCTTATTTTTTTCTATACTGCTGCTGAATAGGTGTAAAATGTTCCTTGACGTAGGAATAAAAAATATTCTTTCTCAGGAGTAAAATAGGTCGAGGAAAAAAAATTCTGGTACGTCATGCATAAAACGAGATGTTTTAACGTGTTATCAAATATGATTGGTTTGAAACAACTTACAAAATTTTATGTGAAATTTTGATAACATGCAGTCCGTAATCTTGATTGTAAGAATTTCGAGCCTGCGGGCAAATTCCCAAAAATAAAAATATAATAGAAGTCAAAGAGATAAACAGTACATTCTAGCTTAGTAGTTGGAGGTATCTGAGCATCTCCATTCCAGTAAATGTTTAGTAATTAATTGGGACCACGAACTGAGTTTAGCAATTAAAGAGATTCATAATTTTTAAATCACTCCATTCCAAAAATTTAATTAGAGTTGCTTATTTAATTAGAGTTTTTTTAAAGTAAACTTGTTAATTTGAAAACTGTGTACATCCCAGCAATTATATTAGCAATTAACACATCATATTAGCAATTTAAAAGAAATCACCGTTGTAGATGCTCTAAAGAGTTGCTTTTAAAGTAAACTTGCTAATTTAAAAACTGTGGTACATCCCAGCAATTATATTAGCAATTAACACATCAGATTAACAATTTAAAAAAAAATCACCGTGTCACAAGTTGTGTTGGTCATCACACTATCTTCAAACCGTATGATTACAATCACAGGTACATTTTTAGAGGATGAACAGTTATCAAATTCATAATGAACGGTTCAGATTCTGATCAACACAACGAATTACTTCACAAAATGTGAAGTCCTCTAGTAACTACGTACTATACATTCATAGTAATAATTGTTGAGAAAAAGAGCTCTAAAAATAACGATCGACCAATTTTTTTTCTCCTATTGTAAGAAAATTTTTGCACGAATTTTGAACACTCTGGTAGACTAGAAGAAGATAAATAAGGATAGTATGATCGTAGGGTTGGAGGTTATTGCTGATATGATAGACTAAAATCTACGGTCTTTTCACAACTAACTGGAACAAAGCCACTTAGTTAAGAGACTCATACCAGTTTAAGCTTAAGAAGCTCAGGACCTCTGGTTCGTGAGTTTAACCTAAATATTTTCAAATCTGCTTCACCGTGTTATATTTTCTTTCTTGTTTTGGAGTTCATTTTCTACAAGATCAAGAGGTTGAAAAAAAATATTATCTTGATGGTATCAATTTTTAATAATTTTCAACTTCTTGATCTTATATAAACAAACTTAGGAAAACAAATTTAGAACACAAAACGGCGGGCTTTGATCGAATTCATAGTTCCAAACCGATCCCACGTTTTTTGATGTTACGATTGTGCTCCTCTTTGGTGAACTTTTATGCTCATACTAACACAACTCCAATAAGAAAATAAAAAGGAAAAGCAGAATAAGAATCAGAATTGAGAAGATGAACTAGCTATGTCAATCGCAAAAATGTACAAAACAAAACTAGTACATAATTGAGAGAAGCCACACTAAGCATACAGAGGAGATGCCGTAGGTCTAGGATACTCGACCTTAACACCCGGAATTGCCCCTGAGCTTCTGCTTTTCGCTTTCCTGCTCTTGCTGACAGCAGCACCTGAGGGTATTTTTGGCAAATCTTTTGGATCTTGAACTTGTTCCAAAACGGACACCACCTGGCTCATGCTTGGCCGGTACCGTGCGTCCATTGACAAGCACTGGAGGGCTAGGTTAGCTATCTTGTGGGACCCGGTGAGGGAGTATTGGGAGCCGAAACGGCTGTCTAAAATGTGAAACACTCTTCTCTTGTTTGTGAGGTAAGGTCGGGCCCATTCTACCAGATTGTGCTCTCCAGTTGGTCGGTGTTTGTCTATGGCCCGCCGGCCAGATAGCAGCTCTAGAAGAACCACTCCGAAGCTATATACATCACTCCTTGCAGTTAAATGGCCTTTAAAAAACAGTGTATTAGATGATTAACATTTTCAGTTGAAGGCCAAGCATAGAGATGTATTTTCAGTCTATATCGCCTTATACAAAAAGAAGCTGTGCGTATTAGAAGTGCAATTAGGCAGATAGCATCCGATCACTTTTGAGTTCAGGTCAGTTCTATTTTGATTTTTCGTTTCTCAGATTGTTTTCAGTATCAGGTCACACTATTAGAGACTAGGATTTTTTGAGTTATTAATATGGTAAATTTTATAATGGACTTAGGAAGAAGTATCTCATAATATACTGGAATGGTGTACAACCAAATGAGTACATAAAGGGACCACTGGTAGGAAAGCCAATTAGGCGTAGCAGCAGACTTTACAGGGAAGACAATTTATTTCAAGTTTTAATTGACTTTCAGTACTTGGAGAAGAATTATGCATCTGACTTAGGTCAAACACTTTCATTAATGTGTGTGGCTTCCCCACATGAACATCAATATGGTATTCAGCGTCAAGAAAACTATAATATCGAAAGATAGTGCATCTTATTTCTGTAACTCGGGGTACGCTCTTTAATTAAGTTCAAGAGCTCCAGTAAATTAATTTAAGAGTACGAATTTGCTTGTTGTATACTAAACGCACCTCCAATAAAATACAGTACTGTACACTATCCAACAAAAATACCAATTAAGTCAACAGCTAGTAATATTATAATAAGCCTATTTAGTAAGTAGTAGTCTTATAAACAAAATCTTTTCCTTCTCAAGTAGTCTGAAAGAGATCAGTGTTGAGAAACAAGCAACATTACCATTTTTGGAATGCAATTAATGGTCAACTCTCTTGTAAACTACTATAGTCTTAAATAAAATAACATTGAGGTAAAGAGTACCAGTTGCAAGATACTCGGGTGCAGCATAACCATATGTACCCATAACCCTAGTTGAGACATGACTTTTATCACCCGTAGGCCCGTCTTTAGCCAACCCAAAGTCAGAGAGCTTTGCATTGTAATCCTGTTAAATGTAGAAGATGAAAGCCAAGTTGATATGAAGAGTTTATGATAATTTAATATAGGAAAAAGCAGAGAAGAGCAATGTGTTAGTAAGTACCGCGTCAAGAAGGACATTAGATGTCTTGAAATCACGATAAATAACTCTCGCCTTGTCACTGTGCAGAAAAGCCAGCCCTTTCGCTGCTCCAAGAGCTACCTTCATGCGCAAGCTCCAAGAAAGAGGTTGGAAATATGACCCCCCTACAAAACAACTTATTTTCAATTTACAAGGTTTCTAATTTACGAGGTTCCGAATACTGTAAAATATATATGAAAAAAAAACTCACTCCTAAATAGGTGATTCTCTAAGCTTCCACGAGGCATGAACTCGTACACAAGGAGCCGTTGTTCATCTTCAAGGCAATATCCAATGAGTTTCACCAGATTTGGGTGAGACAGCTGCCCTAAGTAATTCACCTCTGCCTATATTAACCAAAGAGAAGAATTATATTAGTTGAAGTTTAAGCAGATTTATATTCAATATCTTGTTTTAGAGATGCTCAAGTACCAGCCACTCGCGGTGACCCTGAAAGCTATCCTGGTTTAGTTTTTTGACGGCGATAACGATTCCCGTCCCCGGCTTGGCTGCTGTGAGGGTTTTCTCCTCAATCCAACCTTTGAAGACTGAGCCAAAACCTCCCTCGCCTAAGACACTATCGGGGCGGAAGTTTCTTGTGGCAGTTTTTAAATCATTGAAGGTGAAGCTATGCACATTTGAGGATTGTAAAATATCCCCCTCGCTTCTCGGCGTAGGCGGCACCGAGCTCAAAGAACTTGTGCTCTTGCTTCCATTCCTGGAGCTTGAACCTGGAAGTGTACTTTTTATACTGGCATCAATTATGCAATCGGGTCATCGAGTCAGCAATATAAATTGTTGGCATGCCTGTATTTTTTGCCGAGAAAATTGCAAAGCTTGAATTGTTATGGATTGTTAATTTTCTCATAGCACTCACTGTTTGTGCTCTTCCTTTAATTCCTGAGTCTCAGATAGATTTGTAGGAAAAAGGAAGTAACCACTTGTGTAGTTTGTTTAATAATAAAGCCCTATTGTACTGTAATTCATGTCTGCGGGAAGTTGATAATTTCCTTGTCATTATGTGCAAACAAGCCCAATTGCAAATTTAAATTGAAAAGGGAAGAAATTAGACCGGAACTCTTAGAAAAAAACAATCATAATAACTTTTACTGGGTAAAGGTGGATCTTGTCACCAAAATAGTGTTGAGATTGCCAATTTCCATAAAGGAATAAGGACAAAAGATCGATGTTATAGAAAAAAAAATGAAGAAATTAAGGGAAAGAACCCACCCCAAGTAATGGCGCTGTCTGCAGAGTTTTCAGCTTTGATCTTCACCCCGAAGCAATTTCCCATCTCTCACCAAAGTTTAGGCACCCTTCCTTAATTTCCTTCGCTGTCTTCGATTCAAGAGAAATGATTGAGGAAATAGAGATAAGAGTACTAGATATTATCCAGCCAGAGAAACACTCGTGCTCAAGGAGAGAGAGAAAGAGTTAAAGGTGGCGCCTTTATTTCTTTGGTATAGGTACCTGTATGTATTGAAGTATTAATTTATTTAATATATCTTGTCTCTCTGTCGCCAACCCCCTCTCTCTCTATGGTGACCTTTAAGACTTTCTCGAAGCATTGACCTGGCTAATCCAGTCTTCTCTCTCTTTCTCACACACACACACATAGTGAGTGAGTGACAGACAAAAGTCTATAGGAAATGGAGGAAACAGAGAGGTAGATGGTTGGGAGAGATCAAGGCATTAATGGCGACCTGTTGGACCACCAGCCAGGCAGCCAGCCATCAGTCCACCACCGAAAGCGCTCCTTATATTTAATGCTTGGTCCTGGTGTACAGATCGTAAACCTCTTCAAAATGCAGCGGTGATAAAACAAAACAATGGGAGATAACTAGACAAGTGAAAGACTGAAAGGGAAGCGTGGTGTGGGTCCCGCCAACTCCGAAACCCCGTGGTGCTTCAAATTCCCCTGTTGGCAGTTCATTCATACAATTTGCTAAACAGAAAGAAACAGATAATTCAGTTCATTCATTATTCAGTAAAGTATCCTCCGTGAATTCCCCGCCTCACTTCCAGTCTTCCACCATGCATTTACATACTCTGAATACTACATTTTTTATTCATTTTTTTTTTAAATGTGAAGTCATGAGAAGGATCAAGGAATCCAACTTTCAAATAACTAATAATTTTAGAACATTTTTTCAACTAACTGTGCTACCCGTTTCTCTTTGGATTCATTTCTTATTTAAAGTTTCAGCCCGTGTTTTTTTTTTTTTGCCTTTTTAAAAGAAACATCTCGAAGACTTGAACCACCGACATTTTTATTAATATCCAAAGTTTAATACAAATTATTAATTATACCCAGAATCGGACCAATTATCGAAATATACCCAAGCCGGCCATTTTCTGGCCGGCTATGTACCCTTTTTTTTTTTTTTTTTAAAACCCTAAAAACTCTATAAAAGAGCACCCCCTCCCTTCAGATCTTCACACAGCCCGAGGCAGCTCGCTATCACTGTTGAGGTAATTTTTTTTTTTTTTTTATTATTA
>JAJGRW010001169.1:82361-122557 GCA_025461045.1 Carex parvula | reverse complement strand
ACTCCAAAATCAAACCTAGAAGTATAACTCTATTCAATCCTGTAACTCATTTTTTTCCCCTTTTCGAGCCTTTCTCAATTACTGTTGTTTCAATACTGCCAGGTTGTTATGAGACCATGTCACTTGGTTTGCGGATATACTGTCAATTAAAAGAAAACCACAATTGATGCAGAACTTGCTATGCTAGTGCATAGAGGAAAAAAAAAAACAAAAATACCATTTGGTCAGTTTGCCGAACTTGCTCCTTATATGCAAAATTGTAGCTACAGTCATATTACAATCAAATCAGTAATGAAATGGTTCAGCTGAGCAAATCAAATATCTAAGCAAATTCTTTCGGCAACACATTAATCCTTGTGGAGTCTCAAAAGTATCGAGCCGGTTAAGCGACTGGGATCGCGAGGGACAGCATTAAAGAAATCACAGAAACCAGAGTTTAAACTGCACCACAGGAAGCTGAGTTTTCCTACAAATCAAGAGGTCAATTCAAAAATTGAGCCATGTCACACCAGAGGATGTGACCAAATCCCCTCCAATTGGATCAAGTATTATAAAATTTCTAACTTCATTCAAATTTAGTAGATAGCTTGATTAAAAAGTTTGGAGATGACAGAAAAATCAGCTTTAGGTTTCTTTAATTGAACCAATTCACACCTGAGTAACAATCACACCACATACGCTTGCAATAGAATGATTGATTTACTTGGAACAATGAAGAAGTTCGATAAACTGTGGGATTTGCTATATGACTTTAACAGCACCTGCTCCCTCTCTCTGGAAACTATTTCCAAGGCCATGAGAGAATTGACTGGGGCCCGGAGATGGAAAGAAATTATTTCATTATTTTTACTAGTAAAAATACCAGTAAAACTAACAACTACTAATTCAGCCGCAAGCTCTCTCATTTTGTAAGACTAAATAGAATGAAAGCAAAGATTTAAAATACTTACAGATCCAAGTCGAGCTTGGCGAGTACGAGGTTGCGTGTGTGTGTGGAGGCGGCTGTGAGTCTGGGGCGAAGAGCGAGGGTGGAGGCGAGGGTCAGTATGAGGCGAGAGAGAGCAGATAGAGGAGTAAATCGCACAAAGAAAGCTAGAGCTAGCTGGGGAGCGGGAGAGAGAGAGGAAAAGGAAATCCAGGGGAGGCCGAATCAAGCTCGGCGGAGGAGAAAGAGAAGAGGCAAATTTTCTTGACTGATCGGTAAGAAAAGAGGGACGGAGAGAGATGGTCAGCAGTCAGAACAGCGGGCAGTGTCATTTTTGTGAAATAGAAGGTCAGAGCCGCTGGATTAGATGAACGGTTCAGATTTCTGCCCATTGTACAGGTTAGGGTACCCGGGAGGATGCGGGAATTCAGATCCTCCCCGGTACCGTAATAGGGAATCTTTTAGTATAGTGGATCTGGACCGTTCCTTTTAACTTGACACGAATCTCAAATCCAACTAATACTGCCCCTGGGCTAGCCCGAATCTGAAAGAGGCTGGGAGTTAATCTCAAACCGTAAAGTGAGGGGAGTCTTTTACGGTACCTGGGAGGATACTTTTTCCAGGATGCGGATCCGACTTGGTTCCTTCTCGGCCTTTTCGCGGGAAAACTCCCGCCATTCTTACTAGTCTTATCTCCCTCTCTCTCTCACTTGCGTCTTTTCCCCAATCATTTCTCCCTCCCTTCCTCCCCCCTCTCTCTTTTTCTGTCTCCATCTCTCATTCAGTCGGACGATTGAACAGCCATGGCGCCAGCTGGCAACAGTTCTTCTCCCTTCGGTAACTTTTCTTTCCTCGCTCTCCTATTAATCTCAGAACCCATTTTTTTCTCGTTATCTTGTTCTTATCCACAAGTCCATATTCGCATATGTGCTTCTTAAGGAATTAATTTATCTACTTGTTTCTTATATCTATTAAATTTGCAATACCACGAGCTGTTATCAGTTGTACCAAGAAGTTAACCTAAATATGTGCGAATTTAAGTGATCGATTGAGCTTAAAGTATTCCTAAGATTCTTTTTCTGATGGCAAAGTTTCTTCATTTGTATGAAGTATGATAACCTTGCTCTTTTAATTGGTTGGTCAAAATTTTGGTGCTTCTCTTCATACCCGTCTATATTATATCATTAATTCCTCTTTATCTGCGTAAAGTTAGTACAATTTTGCAAATATAATCCCCGAGGGTCAATAGTTTATACCAGAAAATGAGTTCTTTCTCTTGAATTGTCAGGTGTACTAATAAATAATAAAATTACACTTCTAATTTAAAATTAATTTTCCAAAAATCTCCGGCACATTTTGGGAATCAGAACACACAACCCCCTTAAATTTAGATGATCTGGTTGTGGAAATATTTGGTTAACACAAATCTTTTCATCAGGAGGCAGCCAATCAACTCCATTGGGGAACTCCAATTCATCGCAGACCCCTCGTCGTTCCAGACGCCGCAGGACAAACAACTCCAATTCGTCCCCAGCGTCATCTCCACTTCCTTTGGAGACTCCACCTTCCCAAATGGCTGGCCTTGCATCCACACCTTCTACTACAACCCGGCGTCGTGGGGCTCAGCACAACCCCAGTGCCACCCCATCGACGCCTTTGTCCACTGATGATATGGTCCCACCATACTCTTCAGACCGGGATGACAATGACAACATGGAAACTGATGGTCAGGATGATACTACGCCAGTGTTTGTATGGGGGACAAATATCAGTGTTCAAGAAGTCAATGGGGCCATACTGAGGTTCTTACGCCACTTTCGTGACACACGCTCCGCTTCTGAGTCCAGTGATGCTGCAGATCTCATATCTGAGGTAGTCATATGAAATAAGTGGCATCATTTAGATGTTCATGTCATGCACAACGGTTTTTAAAAGATGCTTTTTAAATAACAACCAATAATTAATCCAACTGTTTATTATTTGCAATATGTACCAACATTGATTTGAAGCATCTGTAAATAACAGCACTTGGTTGATTGTGCAAAATTTTGCTAAGACTAGAAATGCTATCGAGATAATTTGTATACAAAATTACATGTCACATTTGAAGTCTACATAGGCTAATTTTTATAGACTGCTTGAGTAATTATAAAGATTTAGGATCATTTTGATCCTTTTCTTGATTGAACCTTGGCTTTCGTTGTTAGTATTATGGCCAAAACAATCTAGAAAATATTAGATGATATTGGATCATGTTAAAATATTGTGTGGAGTTTGCAGAATATTATTTTATTTTCTTATTTGTTTTATCTTGCTTAATGTTTGTTGATTTTGGATATATTTTTAGGGGAAGTATATGCGGATTGTGCATAGAATAATGGAATTAGAAGGTGCTGAGTCTCTCGACATAGATGCGCATGATGTGTTTGAATACGACCCTGATTTGTACAATAAGATGGTCAGGTACCCGTTGGAGGTGCTCGCTATATTTGACATTGTTCTAATGGATCTTGTTGCCAGAATTGATCCATTATTTGAGAAGCACATACAGACGCGCATCCATAACCTCAAGTCGTCTGTATGTATGCGCAACCTCAACCCTTCAGGTAATTTCCAAGGGCTGCAATTGGTTTATTTGCATTGCCAAACAGACAATACTATTTGGTTCAGGATATATTTATTACAACCTATTTTTCTTTTCTTTTTTTACATCAATTATTCTTTTCTTTATATATCAAGGATTACTTATAGGACTTCTTGCCTTTTTATAATACGAAGGAAAAAGGAATTCAGCTCAATTGATAAACCTAAAATCAAACCTATTGCCCTCCTCCATGTCAGCCCTAGGCGGCTGAAGATTTTGAATGGTTGGTAGATGGTTATATGGTTACTGATTTGTTAAATTTTATTTTTATACATTTTTTATATGAGTAGATATTGAGAAGATGGTTTCGATGAAAGGAATGATAATAAGGTGCAGTTCAATCATACCAGAGCTCAAAGAGGCGATCTTTCGTTGCCTTGTGTGCGGCTTCTACTCTGAACCTGTCTTAGTGGACAGAGGTACTGAAAATACTTGAGATATTCCAAAAAATTTGAAATTCATCATCACTGTTTTTGGTTGAATGACACTGGAGCTAACTATTTTATTTTATTGACTTTTGTTGGATTGTCAGGGAGGATCAATGAGCCAACAAGGTGCCCCAGAGAGGAATGTAAGGCAATGAATTCCATGTCTCTTGTGCATAATCGATGCAGGTTAGTAATTCTTACATTGAGCTATTTATTTTTACTTGGTTCCATAAGGTTCATCTCCTCCTATGGATCAACCCTACAAGTGACTAAACTTGATAATAATAACAGATTTGCAGACAAGCAAATAGTGAAATTACAAGAGACACCTGATGAGATACCAGACGGCGGGACCCCCCATACAGTCAGTGTCTTAATGCATGACAAACTTGTTGACACTGGCAAGCCTGGGGACCGAGTTGAGGTATAAACAAATAAATTAATCTTTCACTAAATTGTATTCTGAACAATTTTAAGTTCTTACTTTTGTTACATATTTCTATTTTTTCCCTGCTAACAGGTAACTGGGATTTACCGAGCAATGAGTGTAAGGGTGGGGCCCACTCAGAGGACGGTAAAATCTATATTCAAGGTACTATAAGAATTTCAGATTGAAATTTTCCATCAAAAAAAAATTTCGGATTGAAATTTACTTGTGACATAAACGGAACTCAGTACTAACATGCATTTTTCCTGGTTTGTATAGACATATATTGATTGCCTACACCTTAAAAAAACGGACAAATCAAGGCTTCAAATAGATGACACAGCGGATCGTGACTCTAACAATAATGCTACCCAAGAAGACGATGCGCCTCTTAATAATGATAAGGTCCTCTTCCTTTTTCTTCTTTAAGTTTTTTCTTTGCTTGTAAAATCTTTCACTAAATTGTAACATATATTTTCAGATAGAGAAATTGAAGGAGCTTGCAAAATTGCCAGATATATATGATAGGCTTACAAGGTCCCTGGCACCTAATATTTGGGAACTCGATGATGTCAAAAGAGGCCTTCTTTGTCAGGTCTTCCTTTAACCCTTGTAAATCTATTATCTCAAACTCAATGCAAAGTTTCACTGACTTCCTTTTGATAGTTATTCGGAGGGAATGCATTGAAACTGGCTTCGTCAGGTGCAAGTTTAAGGGGAGATATAAATATTTTATTGGTGGGTGACCCGGGTACAAGCAAGTCACAACTGCTACAGTACATGCACAAGCTTTCGCCTCGTGGCATCTACACCAGTGGCCGTGGTAGCTCTGCAGTTGGCCTCACTGCCTATGTCGCAAAAGATCCTGAGACTGGTGAAACTGTACGTTGCAAATCACAACACTGACCTTTTACCCTCCCTTTTCTCTTCCTTGACAAATATTCAATGGTGATTTTGAAGGTACTGGAGAGTGGGGCCCTGGTGCTAAGTGATAAAGGTGTCTGTTGCATAGACGAGTTTGATAAGATGTCTGACAATGCTAGAAGCATGTTGCACGAGGTCCTTTCTTTATTCAATCTTTTATTTTGTTGGAATTATTAAACTTTACTTGTTCCCTACATACTTTCAAAAATGTCACACATGGCCTTGAAACATAAGAATTGCTGTATGTGTTACTACAAAAAAAAAAAAACTCTATTTCCATTTATAATGTGCCCTCCTGCGACTGTTATCTCTAGGCAAATGAGTAACAAAAGATAGGATTGTCATTTTTTGAAGAATTACTCACAGCAGGAGTATATTAATATTTTTCATGTTACAAGGGGCGATGACATTATTTGCAAATGTATCCATCATACTGTTTTTTATAGGTACAGATGATGTTACTTTTAAAAAAGACTCAAGACAGTAGGAAATTTTGAAATGCAGGTCATGGAGCAACAGACGGTGTCAATTGCAAAAGCAGGGATAATAGCCTCGTTAAATGCACGTACCTCTGTGTTAGCATGTGCAAACCCCAGTGAATCGCGATATAACCCACGTCTCTCTGTCATTGACAATATCCACCTTCCTCCTACCCTCCTCTCTCGGTACCTTTCGACTTTTCTTTTTTATCCATTAATGTTTTCTTATAATTATTTCTAATTAATTGAACACATTTTGTATGGAACAGATTTGACCTGATATATTTGATACTTGACAAGGCCGATGAGCAGACTGACAGACGCCTTGCCAAGCATATCGTCTCTTTGTTTTTTCAAAATCCAGATGTAAATATTCTTCTTTTGTTTGTGTAATCAATAAGAATTTTTATCTGTTTCTTGACAAACAAAACCCAAAAACTAAGCATAAGATATCTGAAGTTTCAAAGTACTTGCAGCTAATATCATCTACTTTTTTGTATATTAGCAAAAATGCCAAATCCAATTAAACATAATGTCAAGTTAGAGTGAAAGTTGGCTGAATTACTCTAAACCAATTCAATCTAATGCATCAAATTAACTCATGTTTAGATTCGCATCACTTCAATTTGTCCTCAGGTAGCACAGTTAAAATTTGATTTCTCTATTTGACACAGTACCTAATCATCACTTCATCAAAGTAAGATAGCAGTTGTATATTAGTTGAAAAGGTCTGAAATAAGAAATCTTAGAAGTCAGTTGCAGCTGTGGTAGAATACTGAATGTTAGTTGCAGTTATGGTAGAATACTGAATGTTAGTTGCAAAACGCAGATGATATTTAGTACTTGATGTTTGATTGTGTGTGGCATATATTTCATTTCTTATCATTTTTTTTTGCAGACTTCAGTGCATGAAGTTTTGGATTTACCAACCTTAGTGGCATTTATAAGCTATGCAAAGAAGCACATTCATCCTGAGTTATCTGATGAGGCAGCTGAGGAACTAACACGGCGGTATGTGCAGATGCGCCAGCGTGGCAACACACCCGGCAGCCGCAAGAAGGTACTGCCTATTTCTTTCATTGTGACTTTACCATATTGTCACTAAGGTTGTCATTTCATATTGACATCTTGCTACCCACCTTGATGCTAGGTTAATTTAGGCTTTATAAGAAGGGCTTGTAGAGTAGGTGTAAGGGTGCTAATCAATGGAACATATCCTTTTTATTATATTAACCTGATGGGTTTTGACATTTGCAAATCTTATGAAATAATGTTACAACATGAGTAATACTGGACGTCTTTCTGCAAATATGGTTAAAATAAATCAAAGGTAGTATATATTAATCACCTATCATAATAAACATACTTTTGTGAGTTCAGGTCATAACAGCCACAGCAAGGCAGATCGAAAGCTTGATTCGTCTCAGTGAAGCACTTGCCCGCATGCGTTTCTCCCCAGTGGTATATACATTAATTTTCTTGGTTATTTTATTGTTAAGTTTATTGAGGGCTAATCTAACTCTAATTTATAATTGATTAATGAAGGTGGAAGTGGGTGACGTGACAGAGGCATTTCGACTACTTGAAGTCGCACTACAACAGTCTGCGACCGACCATTCCACTGGTACAATTTTGTGTCTGTGTGTATAATCTCATTGTTCCAGAGTAATAGTATTTTACACAAACTGTTCCAAGGTATCCGTTATCACATCTGGAATATATTTTTGATAAGAAAATAAAATCAAAATTAGCATGATTGAAAAAAAAAATCAGAAAAAACAAAGACCGGACTTTGGAGGTCCATCTATGGCCTAGTTCGGCCACAAATACATGTTTAAGATGAGCTAGCAGCCAGAAAGAAAAACAATGGCCGGACTAAGAAGGGGGGCCCATCCTTCAAGTTCAGTCTTTCTCATTTTATAAAATTTCAATTTCAATTCTCAAATGTTAATCTAAATTTCATTTTTTTTTCAAACATAAAAGTTCACACACGTACTCTCATTTTGGCCTGCATTTGAATATTGCTGATTGACACAAACATTCTAATATTGATTAATCAAGGGGTCAAGAATAGGTTACTGGGAAGCGGATACACTGCAGGAACCATTTGTATAATGAACTCTTAACTTCCATTTGATTGGAAAATCTTGGTATGACTGAATACATATATACATTTTCTTAACCTAAAAGGAACAATTGATATGGATCTGATCATGACGGGTATATCTGCGAGTGAGCGTACCCGTCGTGAAAATTTACTTGCTGCTACTCGGAGTCTTGTGATGGAGAAGCTTCTGACTGGTGGACCCTCTTCACGGGTAGTTGAGGTACATACACATGACTAATTTCACTAATTGTTTCAATGTGTCTTTTTATTTGGTAGAATTAACTCTGATTGTGTGCTTATTATGCTAATCTTACAGTTGCTTGAAGAGCTTAGAAAACAGAGTTCCATGGAAGTACATCTCAGTGATGTAAGTTAATTCAAACCTTCTGATAATTGTAGTTGGATTCGAATCCAACAAGGATTCATCTTGTTGAGTTGCTCAATCTCAGAATAAATTAAGCTCGTAGATACTATTACACATTTTGTATCTGCATTCTTTTGTATTTGACCTGTTCCTGCATGCATTTCAGTATCAAACTAGTATTTTTTTGCTACAATTACAATGAAATTTTTTTTTTGGGGGGGGGGGGTTAGTGGAGCTTTGAAATCCCTCTGTACTGTACCAATTCAGTACTGTAATAATCAGGTACAGTACCACAACTGACCAATGGTACATAATCATGTCATTCTCAGGTTTGCATGTGGATCCTGAATATATTAGTTTATCACAACCTTTTCGTTTGCTTGTCTTATTTATTTAATGATTTTAATGCTTTTTTTTTTTTTTTTTTCCAAATCGTGTAGCTGAAAATTGCCTTGTCTACACTAGTAAGTGAAGGATTGGTGGTGCTTCATGGTGATAGTGTCAAGAGGATCTAAATGCATAATGTAAAATGTATTATTGCGTCTTGAATTTCAACGAAGCACTGATTTTTAAGGATGTCCCAAATTTTACATATTGTTAGTTAATGAAATGCTAGACTTATGTTACAAATGGGGCGTGCAAATCGTACGGATTTTAGAAACTATTGTTATCGTACAAATCTTTTTAGACATTATTGACATTTGTATATTGGGTCTTGGCATGGGGGCACTCATTAATCTGCTTACTGATATCTTATCAACGATATAAAGTGTAGAAGGTACAGCGGTTGGTTCAATTATTTTATGATTGCTTCAAATCTAAGTTGGCGTTAGAGAGACGACAACCTAAGCTATCTTTTAGGTTGATCTCATGTTCTACGTGTAATCATATTTTATATCCAATTCCTGGTCATATTTTAAGCGTGCGTAAACTATGGGCCTCTTAGTATTGTATCTGTACATTGTTTTTACTGTAGAGATAACGGTGCCTTGTACAGTACTGGAGTGGACCCAGTCAATCAATGTTTTTAGGGTAAAACATAGAGGTGGTCTCCGTTTCCATTTGAATTGGAGAGGATTGGAGGTTAGGGAGACCACCTGCAGGTCCTGCACTATGCTTTCAACCAAGTGAACAATAAAAAAGGAGCTTGCATTGCATTCAGCATTGCCCAAAAGCCCAAAAGGGGCTTAACAGTGAAATGTGGTGAAAGTGAAATCCAATTTTGTCCCCCACCCCCCGCCCCCCCTGAAAATCACTTGCTGCGTATGACCTCCATCTATTATTTATTTATTTAGTATTTATTCCCAGATCCTTTATCCATCGTAGTCGCATTTTGTATATGCAAATGATTCATCACCTCCTTGCCAAACAAGTCTTTATGATTCACCAACTCTACCATGCACTCTTAGAATAATGTATTTGATCAAGACATTATTTATCAAGGGTCATAATTAATTAATCTGTGCTGGTAAATTAATGTAGTAGCATGGGTTGAGGTTCAATATATATACTTGTTTCTAACAGAGATATAGCATGGTTTGGAACATATTGTGACCTTCCCTTTGAGCTATCAATACCCATTCAGCTATCTTTAAAGAGTGAGGCTACGGTACTATGTATAGCACGGTTTGGTCCGTGCTACGACTCAATATTTGAGTTTTTAAAATTCTAACGGTCGATCTGATCCAGAATTTTCAGATCAAGTGATTTTCTACCTATCTAAAAAAATAGTTTTTAAAATGTAAAATTTGGTTTGCAAGTACATATTCATTTTATAATCATGTTGAACGGTTCGGATCGACCGTTAGGATTTTGCAAACTCAAATATTGAGCCGTAGCACGGCTCAATCCGTGCTATGCATAGCACCGTAGCCTCACTCATCTTTAAACTCTATTCATGCTCAAAAGAGAGATATTACACTTAAATAGTTCTTTTGTTGTATAGTGGGGTTAGAAACCCTAAGATTGTGCTCCAGAGAGGGGGAAAAAAATCCTTCATTAAAGGGAAGCAACGGGAACGAAGGGGAACGACTAGCACGCTCGGGCTGCCCACGCCACTCACCCGCTCCAGAAGAGGGTAATCAGAGA
This sequence comes from Carex parvula, assembly GCA_025461045.1. Classification (NCBI taxonomy): domain Eukaryota; kingdom Viridiplantae; phylum Streptophyta; class Magnoliopsida; order Poales; family Cyperaceae; genus Carex; species Carex parvula. Next base: position 112,171 of record JAJGRW010001169.1, on the reverse strand, counting down.
AAAAAAGGAACACGCTATTGTAGCGAGGGGAACGCCCTTCACATACTTTCCAAATTTGTACCCCTCAAACCGGGATGTAGATTTCACTGTAGCGAGAAAAACGGAGCAATGCGCCTTCCTTTTCTTCCTTCCCCTTCCTCTCCGTGCTGGTGTTGTGGAGCACAGTCTAAGATTGTACCAAATTTATCCCTGATGATCGTTTTATTTATTTATTTTTCTAAACAAAAAAATGATGACTACTTCCTTGACATATTGTTATTTGTGTATAGGGACGGATTGACTCTATGTGAATGGGGGTCAATTTAATTGTACTAATGTTATTTCTGATGATCATTTTATTTATTTATTTTTCTGAACAAAAAATTGATGACTACTTCCCTTGATATACTGTTATTTGTGCATAGGGGCAGATTGACTATGTGAATGGAGTCAATTGACTCCCATTTATTTTGAAATTTTTCATTCTTATGCATGATTTTCTATATAGTTTAGAGTAAATGGCTATGAACATTGTAAAATTGACATCCATTTGTAATATGAAAGTCTTGCTCCGTCTCTGTTTGTAAATACACTTGATATTCATTATAGACCATAACAATTATTGCAAAGAAATATCATTTATTTACTGTGCTCCCATCTACAGGTTTTCAACCGTAAGGCGCATGTTAAATACATGGAATTATGAAAAGCTTAACAGTCAATGGCGGTCTTTCATTTTCTATATTTTGAAGATAGTTGCTTGCATTTACTAAGGGGTAACAGTAGGAATTTCTTTGAATCATCCACAAATTTGGGATAGTTTTGCAGTGCATCCTTCGTTTGAGTATAATTGTTTAATATCTTTAATAATATTGTCCGTTTTAATTTATTAATCAAATATGGCTTTTATTTTTTCCTCAAACAAAAAAAAAACATTGTTCGTTTTAGAAAAAGAGGACTGATGACTGCACCTTCTTATATGCATTTCTTATATATATTTTGTTAGAAAGTGTTCATACCTCTTACGTTATTTGAAACAAAAACTGTAAAATCTGTATTATAATCAAGGTTCTAAATAGCGATTATTGCGTTATCGCGGAAATGCTACAAAAACAATTATAGCTAGCTATTTAGAGCTCTATTAAAAGAAAAACGACTGATAGTGTTGTACCTAATTTTAAGATCTAAAAAAGCTATAACGCAGCTATAACTAGCTATTTAGAATTCTTATTATAATTTATTAGACAATATATTTAACTTGAACTAATAATATTAGAAAAGAAAAAAAAATAGTAAACATTATGTATATTAGATGTAAATACTTGTGAATTCAGACATAATTCTTTGTATGTTAAGTATAAATATTTGAAAGTGAAAATAAGGCATGCAAAATATGAGGCGTAAAAATATTTTCTCTTTAATGTACATACGAATAAATGTTCATCATGTTGTCTACAAATATTAGTCCTACTTGATTAAATATGAATCACACACAAATTTTAATTTTATACATAATTTATAGTTACACAAATTAAGAGATGAACACATTACTGACAAGTCAAAAGACAAGTAGAGATCCTCTTATTAATTTACTTATAAACCTAGCTAGCAAGTAAATTTGCGTTGACTAGACAAGCCGATGCGAAGCCCGTGGGAGCTATAAATTAATCGACGAAAAGTATTAATTTCCCTGCATGTATAAATATAATGGCGTCACATGTGATTCATGAAATTAAAGTTGAGGGGTGGTTGAATCTTTTAATTACGAAATACACACGAAATCCACGAGAATACAAACTCCAAATATTTCACTCATTGAGATATTTGTTTCCTTGCATCTTGAGTTTAATTATTAATGGAACTTTTAACTATAATAATAGATGGAATATTCTTATTGCTGCAACCGCATGAAATATTTTACTATTTTAGTTTGTCTATTTCCATCTCGGAAACAAATTTGAAAATACTACATATGCCTTATTTTCGAATGGATGATTTTAACATTTCTAACTGATCACAAACTTTCAAAGTATCAACAGAAAATTGTAGTAGTTTTACCATACTGTCCCAAACTTTCACCTTATGATAATTAGGGCCCTAGATCTCCATAGTTTTTATTTATAATCAACCCCAAATTTCCAATGGGTGACAACCAGCAATTCTACTTGTGCCGTTAGCTTTTGGTGTGTTAAATGACCAAAATATTCTTAAAAATATGTAATTAACTTTAGTATTAATAAATTTATGATGCTTAAATTTTAAGATAAAGTGGATACTTTATTTCAAAAAAAATGAAGTGAAAAAAATGTATAGTAAAAGTATAACTATTTAGTTTCTATATTGCATTTCATATGTCTATAATTGTTCTTCTTAAAAAAAAAAATGTATAGTATTTTTTTTTTCAAAATTAATAATTTTTTGTATAATTTATTATATTTTAAATATAAAATTTAGATAACATTTAATGAATTGTTATTAATTTGTACTTCCAAATTGAAAAAATATGAGAATTCTGTATTAACTAATCAATGGTGCAAATTTAATTTAACAGTTTGAGCGCATATTGTTAAAATTAAAAGTTTGGGGAGCTAATTATTACAAGGTGAAAGTTTGGAGGGATGTGGTGGCATTATTCCAAGAATGTTTTATAAGTAGTAGATGAATAAATTGGGCCTAATGCAATTTTTGATAATTTTCTAATCATGTGTTTAGTCTGAATTTTTAAACGCACATTATATATCACAATTCATCCTAAACATTAGACTTATGTATTTTCGTCAAATTCATTCAACTCATACATAATTTTGAATATAAATTCTTAAAGCCGTTCTTTTTAATTAAATTGACAGCTATATATAGCCACATTGTGTATAGACTCTCAGCAACAAGTTGGGTTATTAATTAGTAATTAAATTTAATTAGATTTAGATTATTATTAAACTACCTTATGGTATGAAAAGAAAGTTATATATAATTAATTAATAAAACTGACCAAACTAATTAAAGGGACTATTGAAGCTTTTTGTAAAGAGTCACATTCAACGACTACTCAAGTAATAAGCAATGATGTATTATTGACACAGCTAGCTAATGAAGGTGACATGTCAAAGATGCAATTTGTGATCAACCACTACTTGAAAAAGCAATCTAATAGTAATAGATGAAGAAATTATGATGCTTGTGTGAGACTTTATTTTTCCCTTTTTGAAAAGCTATAAAGGAAATTAATTTCATCAGAAGCAAGCAGCCCCATGAGTCAAACAAATTTCAAGTTCCTGCAACAAAAATTCAATTAATTGTGTTTATTCGGATTAACTAATTAGTAAATGACTAATACTTAGGTGGCACACACACACACACACACACACACACTGAAATATGCATGAGAAAATAAAATACACAATAGTTTTGTTGTTGTCAAGAGGAACATATATATATAGAGAGGGGGGCTAAGATACAAACGTTTGTTCCTAGGTCATGGAACAAACGGTTCGGTTCTCTGATTTTCAAAGTCCAAACGGTCAATCCAAACATTACATATTCAATCTATATTAAAATGTGCTTGGAGACCAAATTTTACATTTTTTGAAATTTTTTACTATTTATTAAGATGGTTTGAAAATATCTGATTTTATTAAACTTCTGCACCATTGAAAAGCAGCGACTTTCAAACCATCTTAATAAATAGTAAAAAATTCCAAAAAATGTAAAATTTAGACCCCAAGCACATTTCAATATTTAGAACATGTTGAACGGTTCGGATCGGTTGTTTGAATTTTCAAAATGAAAAATATGACCCGAAGTAAACTCCCCGTTTACTTCGTGAAGTACAATAGCCCATCTCTCTCTCTATATATATATATATATGTATGCTCTTGTCAAGTGCCCAGGCTATTGAGATATATAAGTTATCAAAAGGAATATGTGGCTTCGATTTACCATGAAATGCGCTCATTCTTCATATGGGCTAATTAAGTTTCGCATGTTTTTGCTAACTTGGGCACTAGAATTTCGAACTCTGCAAATACAACGTTACGATCAATGTGCAACCTAGCTATCAATTAACCAACCATGCAATATTGATCCAACGTCTCAGCTTCAAGACAAGCTCCTTTCCTTAATTTTCTAGAAGAAATATTTAACTGATGCAAATTTGTGTATATAAATAAGAGAATTGTTGCTGTTGGACCTCACACATACCAAAACAAATTAAATTAAGTTCTTTTTTCAACAAGTGTATGTCCTTTTTCAACCAATATTCCCATTTTTTTTTAAAGCAGCTCCTTGTATTGCTTGCTTATTAGCAGTCTTTGCATGCATGTTGCAATAACCTAGCTGCATTTCCCTCAACGTTAAAAAAAAAAAAAAAAACCTAGCGGTATTTGCAGCAAGCAATTAAATTGTATAAGAGAGATAACACAACAAACTCTTGTGCATATTTTGCTTGAAGAACTTGTATTTGCACTATATAGACAAGTATGTTGTTATGAAAATGGCAAAGGTGACCATATATTACATCTAGAACTCCTTGTATATATCCAAAAACAGCAACCAACCTTAATACATATTACACTCAATATACTTCGATTTTTTTTGGGGGAATTTCATGTATCCCCTCAAAAATTTCAATATTACGTATTTCCCCCTTAAAATTTTGTAATATCATATTTATCCTTTAAAATATTAGAAACTCACATATTTACCCAAAAACAATTAAATAATATAATTTAACACTTAAAATTTAATAAACAATATTTATTAATCAAATATGACTATTATACCCCTCCCTTCTCTATCTGACTTCTCCAATTCCTGGCGCCAAAACAAACACTACAAGGTTTTCACTTGGCACCAAAACAAATGCTCCAACTCCAAGGTTTTCACCTATCGCCAAATCGCTCTAGCGCTGCCATAATTTTCTTCTCCACTCGCAAAAATTTCTTCGCCAAAGAGAACTTGGCGCCTCACCCTTCTCTTATATGGCATCATCGCCCCGATCACTGTTTGTTCCGAGCTTCTCTGATATGGCATCGGATTTGAATCGCCCCTCTTTGGGTGCTCCGCACAGTGTCGATTAGATGATATGAGCGATATTTTTACATTCGAGTAATTTCTCTTTATTTGAAAGCATATGAACTTTTGACTATTTACACAAATAAAGCACAGTCAATCCAACATAAAGCCGACTTTTCAAGAAATTAGAAAAGAGAAAATGCATAATTGGGATAAATTGGTGTTGTTTGCCAGACTTGTACTTTTATAGCAGTAATGTTATAAATTGTGATAATCTTGATTGTTATGTATTTATCAACTGATATCACAAGTATTTTCTTTTCAATCAGAAAAAGCATAAATGTTGATTGTTCTGTATTTTCTCTTTAAGTCAATAATTTTTTATGCTAGTTTAATATTGTCTTTGGTTATTCATAGGCAAATTTCATCCAAGTATAAATTGAAATTAAAATATGGAGGTTTCTTTCGATCAATCAAGAACTCTTGTCGGAAAAGATATTATTTTGGATCTCAGAAAAGCATATATATGGATAGTTGTTCGTACAACTTGAATGAACTAATTGACGAGGTGATGAAGCATTATCCTTCAAGGAGCGATCTGGTTTTAACCTCACTTTTTGTCGACAAGTATGCTAACCAACAATCTTTCATTGAACTTGATTCTGATTACATCTTCAAAGTCATGCTAAGCATGTATGAGGAGGAGAAAGAAGTAACAATTTATGTGAGGGCTGAGAAAAATATTGATACAAATGGATTATTACAAAGGTATATACAAATTTTAGTATAAATAATCAATATATATAATCATGCATTCTGTTTGTCTACTAAATTGTAAGTTAATATTTTTGTACAATGAACAAGATGAAGTTTTTAATGAGACACATGGAGAGGATGATTCAAAAACTATATATGTTGAATGCAAATTTTCTTTTATATTTCAAATTGCTCATATTGATCAATCAATACAAATCACAAAATCAAGCAGAGGCATGCTGTCGAATTTTTGTCAAAAATACTAATTTATTTGGTGACTTTGTAATAACAAAAAAGTATAAGGGTCATTTTTGTAATTATTTCATCTTCTATCAGAACTTCATGGTTTGTAAAGGAATCGGTTTTGAGGTGCTTAATGAAATGAGAGTGCAGTTTTTCAACTAAACATTAAGATTGTAAGAAATTGATGACACTGTGCGGTGCCTCACAAAAACTAAAACATTAAGATTGTAAGAAATTGATGACACTGTGAAAATATTGATTTTCTGTATAATTGGTGATGTACCAGAATTTCCTACTTGCATTGGATATGATTTGATGGATTTTAATCTCACATCTCATGCAAATTTTTTATCAAGAGTAGCTTGATTTTGTTATCTAATAAAAGATTAATTTCTTTGAGACCACTAAATTAATTGATTATACAAATACCTCATGCAAAAATAAAACAGTGCTTTTATGATATGCTCAGTGCTTAATCACATAATTCATTGATTAATAAAAGTATTTACAAAAGACACCTCCTACTTATATATAACTATACAATACAAATAAACTTAATCACATAATTATCCTAATCCATTAATTAGAATTTTGTTGTCATTTCTCTCTTCAGAGTTCCTCACGCGGGGTGTACCGGCAGCTCCAACAGATCCAAGCTCAAACTATTACCAGCAGCATGAACAACCCCTATTATGACTGGTACCAGTAGCAGTAGCAGCTCCAATCTCAGACCGGTACCAGCATCAGGTACCAGCAACTCGAAATGTGCGGAGGCATTAGCAGCTCCAATCAGGTACCATCAGGTACCAGTAGCATTAGCAGCTCCAATATCAAACTTTCCGTTCCAGTCCCATCCCATCCAATTGAGAGAAAAAAACATTAGATGACTTCATCCCAGAAGAAGTTCAAAGAGTCCTGCTGGGAGCAGAAAACGTAGAGGAGGTAGAAGATTCAACGATGCAATTGAAGTAAGAAACAAAACTCATGTCCCTTGCGTACTCAAGTAACGAGAATTGAAGCGGGCCCAGAGAGAGATTTGAAGCGGGCATGGGCACAGAGAATTGGAGTGGGCACGGAGAATTGGAGAGGGCACAAGGAGGCATAGAGAGAGAAGGGAGAGAGAAGGGAGGGGTATAATAGTCATATTTGATTAATAAATATTGTTTCTTAAATTTTAAGTGTTAAATTTAATTGTTTTTGGATAAATATGTGAGTTTCTAATATTTTGAAGGGTAAATATGATATTATAAATTTTGAGGGGGAAATAAGTAATATTGAAGTTTTTGAGGGGGATATATGAAATTCCCCCATTTTTTGTTTTTTTGTGCTAGCTGATTTAGATGGCAACGGCCAACAGTAGTTATTAATTATCCTCATAGTACGTAGCAGTAGTGTGTCTTGGACACACACTTGTACATATGTACTAATCGGGTACAAAATCCCTGTTTTTTTTAACTGTCTTTGTCTTATATTAATAATTTGATTAATATATGATAGATGCACGCCCAATAATTTAGTTGCTTGTCACATGCAGTACTGTTCTCAAAAACAATAAATGAAAAAGACAAGAAAGGGATGTCCCCATTGCAAGTCTCATATTAACTCAGCGGCATTTTCCTTTACAAATATTATTATAAGACAATAATAGTTACAATTATATATATACTTGCCAAAGGTTCGTTGTAACAAAAAAGAACAATTTATGAATCATTATTACATACACACCCATAAAAATTCTCTATTTTAAATTTTGAAAAAAAGAACGAAAACAGAAGAAAACGATAACAAAAATATAATATAAATTTGGGCAAATGCCAAAAGTAAAATTTCATCTACATTAATCTTCATATATATTTGCAATATATATATATGGCACCTGATTGCAACTTTTTTAATTGCTGTCTCTTTTCAGAAAAACTCGACATCAAAATCTCCCTCAAATCCCCGTATCTCGGCATGCTCTTGCCATGAATGTGCACCAAACTTAGGCTCAAAATGCTCTTCCCCCAAAATTGCATTTCCTGTATGGGTTACTGAGTCCCAATTTAGTACCTCATTTCCACTGACACTACTGCAGTTCCAGTTACTACCTCCACTGTTACTTGAACTCTCACCATATCCACCATATTCACACAACTCAGAGCTATTATTTACTCCATAAAACCCCATGCTAGCTGTGAAATATTGCTGCTCAAAGTTTGGAAACACTTGTTCTACTGGACTGGATAGGATGGTTGAGGTGTCCGGTTTCTCCTCTTGAGATTCTGTTGCATCTCCTGCTATAGGCTTGTGCGTTGTCGGGTCAATTCCACGCTGCCTCAGTTTTTTCTTCAAGCTCGAGTTCCAGAAGTTCTTTATCTCATTATCTGTCCTTCCCGGTAATTGAGATGCAATTTGAGACCACCTAAGTGTAAAATTGCAAACATTAATTAGAATTCAAAATTGAATAATGTAATATAAGTATAGTTTTATACATTTATGTTAGAAAATTGTACCCATTATTATTTTTCTACTGGCCAATTAATTAGACTGCCCGGTAAATAGGTCTAAGGAAACAGAGAGCTTAATAATAATAATAAAAAAAAAGTAGAAACATTATGATCATAGCTTGATTGATGCTAGAATATAAAGCTATACATACAATAAATATAGAAAAAAGCAGGGAAAGTGAGGTTTTTTTTAATTATGGTACCTACCTATTTCCTAAGATTTCATGTAGACTAATAATCAAGTCTTCCTCTTGTTGTGAGAAGCTTCCTCTCTTGAGGTCTGGTCTAAGGTAGTTTATCCACCTCAGCCTGCAGCTTTTTCCACATCTTTGCAATCCTATATAAATTAATTAATCACACAAACATATATATAATTATGCATTGCCAAGGAAAATAAAAGTTGTGATGCTGAATACATTAAATAGAATATGCATGGAAAACATACCTGCTAGTTTAGGTACAGAGCTCCAGCATCCAACCCCATATCTGATGATGTGATTGTAAAGCTTCTCATCCTCCTCAGGAGACCATAAACCTTTCCTCAGCTTCTGCTTTGGGGCAGCATTGCATGACTGATGTCCCATTACTTGATTAATTAATTTCCTCTCTTGCCTAGCTAGCTAGCTATTCTGATGAGTTGAAGGAAGGAGATGACCAATTCAATATAATGGGCAAACTGAAATGATGGTTTTCAATCGCGATGTTAACTTGATGAGGAATGGATATTTATATATATATAATATGAGGGGCCGTTACTGTACTCATGCTTAATTAAGACTCAAGAGAGAGAGAGAGCACTCAAGTGGTTTTGAAGCAAGCTCACTTTGGCTGTCTTTGAGAGACAATAGATTGGATTTTAAGGTACCTTCAATTATAGGAAAAGTGGGAATAGAATAATGCCACAAGAAATAGTAACTAGATGGATATGCAAGGCAAGGGAAAGAAAAAGTGAAAAGTGAAGGTATATATGAATCAAGAAAGAAAATTTGCTTTCTTGTGTTAGTTAGGATCTGACCTTATACGCTTACCGTCGGAATTCATCATTTCGAACCAAATAGTACAACATCCTTTTCATTTCTGTGCAAGCAAGTGCATTTAAATATACAACTGGATATATGAGGAAACGAAAATGGTAAAAATTTATATATTCCACTAACTTATTCTTAAAAGAAATATCTATATACGCTTCCTTAATTTTCACCATAATGCAACTTTAAATCTAACTTCCAGCCAGTGTTACAGCGAGAATCGTGTCTGCCACATTTGAACAAGCAATATGTAAGTTCATAAGATTGGAATCTAATATAAATTAAACCATTGAAAGTGATTAATTTGAGAACTTTTAAGTCTCGATATATCATTTTATGCATAAATAATGCATCAATTGTACAATATATATGGGGACGAGATGAAGCTGAACATGGGTGACAAGAAATTAAGTATATCTTTAGTCGTGGTAATTGGCTCCCTTAAAAGAAGTAACTTTTAGTTTTAATTATATGATGGATATATCATATGAGTTAATCTGATTTGAAAGTCCATTAAACATATAAATTCGCTTGACAAGTCGTCCGACACAATTTGTGATGAGTCTTGCATTTAGTTAATTAAGAGACAAATTTTAAATCAAAATTTAGTACTCTAAAAATTTCCGCAGCAACATTAGAGGAATGATGTACTATGATCCCACCAATTATATGGTCTCTCTTTTCCAATCTCCGCACTCGTCCCTCATCAACTTTCATAAGTATAAATACTTGAAAAATAAGATATTAATACTTTGATGCGTAACTTGTTATGATCATCCATTTCTAGTCCTCAAATCGTCCCTACGACAACCTCTCTCTAATGAAATAGTGGGGACCCCGTATTCTTACATCAATCTTCCCCAATCGTCTCCGCGTCAACCCTTCTCTAACAAAAATAGTTGACATCATAGGTATAAATACTTGCAATATTTGAAATGAATATTTTCAAACGTCATCCAGTGTCATATGTAAAAAATACTTACAGTATAGGTATAAATACTTGCACGACGAGGTATAAATACTTGTGTGACGACGAGCCCAAAAGTACATCATTATGGATCTCATTTGAAAGAAAAAATTGCGTAGAAAAAGTTTGTAGTTTTAGATTCGAAAAATTTCTCACAAATCATCAGAAATATGGACGAGATTCAACGGAGAAAAAAAAACTCACCTTTAAAAACATGTATGGTCCCCCCATGTAGTTTGAGTGGTCCCCCTCATAGGTACTTATAGTGCTGGTACGTTTGGGAGATTTGATTGCGGAGACAATTATTTACGTAAAAATTATTCACTTCATAAGTATAAATACTTCCGTGCATAGGTATAAATACTTTCGTGCATATGTATTAATACTACTACAAAAAAACACTTCGCCGTCGGTTGAAATCGCAATATTCAATCGGATTCCAAACCGATGGCTATCGCCCCTATAGGAAAGGTATGCACATATGCCATCGGCTCAAAATAGATGGCGTTAATCACTATGCCATCGGCAGCACACGATCGGCCAGACGGTGTTGACTACCGAACGCCATCTCTTTCGTTTTGAAACTGACGGCAAATGTAATTAACGTTGTCTGTTAGATTTTAATAGCCGATTGCAAAAGTGTCTTACACCATCTGTTTTGTTTGAGTTGGCATTGGCAGGTCCTAGTTTGTCATCAGACATTAATTTTTGAGTCGATGGTGATGTATATATAATTATTATGTTTTAGTATTAATTCTTGTATTAGGGGCCGCTAGCCTCCATTATATATTTGCTAGCCATTTTTTAAAACCCAGCAAAGCAACAATAAACATGCATGCATTCTATACCCATATTTTAACCAAAAATTAATATAGGCATCAACAACATATACATATATGCAACAAGCCATATATAAAGTAGACAACAATTATAAACCAATAAGCTAGCAATATCACACATACAACAATATATAGACCAATATTTCATTGTACCATAAAACTAACAACTGTTTTTACCACAAAATTAAAACCAACACCAAAGTGTCTAACCGCAAATACCAGAAAACAAGAACTGTTTTAAACCACAAACAACAATATATCACCACCAAATACTCCCACCGCCAAGTACTTGCATCAGTAATTAAACTAATTTCAAGAAGAACATACACCATTGGATACGGATGTCATGTAATGCGTGTTCTTTGTACGGAATTCTAGACAGACGACACTGCATGAATAAATCAAAACATATGAATATCATATATAAGAACTTAATATGAAAACATGATAGAAACAAGTGATTGACAAACCTTTGGAAAAGAACGTGCATAATTTTTAATGAGCATCTTCATCTTCTTCATTACATAAAACCCAGACTCTCATGAATTGTTTTACGTAGGGCTCTGATCGAATGTGTATTATTTAAAATAAAATCTAATTAGTAGTGCAATTAGAACTTGAAATAAGTTGCAAATGAAATACTCGATTAAAATATTTCTTACCTGAAACATTCTGACCTCCAGTGCTCTTCTCTCAGCATGTGCCGTCCTCCCCGGTGTATGTATGACTTATAAGCCTTAGAATTATTAAAGGTCAGTATATGGTACCTATAAGTAGGCCAGGTTAGTATTTTTCATTTTAAATTATATGTATTTTGCTTACTGCTATAATAGAGGAACAATATATAACTCCCAATCATTATTTGGCACCGAGTCCAGCAGTAGGCAACATTCTGTCTTGGAATATTAACGAGAAGCCTCCAACGTGCTCTACAATTTAAGTAATAAAATAATAAATCAATACAAACTTGTTAAAAATAGACAATAAACATGAGTAGAATTAGCAGCTTACCTAGCTTGGTGGCATGGTAAGAATACAAAACTCTTATTCTGAAACTTTAGCAATGTATGGCCAAGTACGGAAGGGATTGTTAACCAACATATTTAATAGCTATGGCGCTTAGCAAACTGGGGTCTAGGAAACCAATGTCAACATTATGTTGGGCATATTCAGGAACTAGCTTCATGCAATACCTGAAAATAGTCAGTGTCAGAATAAAATAAAGGAGTTAATTGTAAAAATAATAGATCTATTTATAATAATAAATACTCACATTATCCAGACTTGGATAAAGACGTCAATCTCGTTATAAGTCATAAGATCATGAAGATCTGTGAAACCCACTGTTACATAAAAGCCCTCATCCCGAAACACTCCCGGCCCGATATAGCAGCGGAAGTCTCCTCCTTCAGATACTGGTGTCGCAAGATAACTGTCATGCAGTAGTTGGAATTCCAGACCCAGTTCATCCAATGCTTCCTGATCTACAAGCGGGACCCGACCCTGTATTCCTCCTACAGGTATTGGTCATCTCGATAGCACCAATTCATTAGTCATCTTATTGGCCATCTCATTGATCACTTTGGAAGTGATAGTCTTTTAAATTTGTAAACTCGGTATGTTATCGGATCGGATCGCAAGCGCACAATCTTATCGAGTAATATAATGGAGGTCGATCCACATGGAATATTAGTTTAGAGTCTTGAGCGATCAAATCACGATCTTTCGAAGGGCTAGACAAAATATGAAAATCAAGAGTTGTAGTTGTGATTAGTATATTTGGCAAAAATTAAAAGTAAGTAAAGTAAAGATAGAGATGTGAATTTCTAAGGTTTTGGCACACCGTTGCTACTCAATCCGCTTTAATACTTTAACTTTATAGAGGGTGATTTCCAATTGTTGTAATGAGGTTACTATAAAGACACTGCGAGTTTCTTATGCAAATGCCGAAACTCCTATGGAGATTACTATAAAGACACTGCGAGTTTCTTATGCAAATGCCAGATCTCTTACGGAGGTTACTATAAAGACACTGCGATGTTTCATCTACCAATGTGCAAATGCCAAAACTTCCGTATTGTGTTTTGTTGTTCCAACTAGTGGTTTCCCCTCTAAGGTTTTCTTCATACTAGTTTAATATTTTCCTTTGTCCTTGACTCGTCCATCGTAATTCTACTTACCATCAAGGCACTGTCACTTACCATGACAGATTAAATGAGATCATCAAAACCAAGTAAGAAGAACATAAAATACAAAAGCATTTAAATCAACAAAAGGTTACACAAACATAAAGGTATATATATCAAACCATCATGAGTAACAAGGTTTACTGCCTAGCCCTAAGAATCTAAACTTAGCCGCAGAACAATATGTTTACAAGAGACTCAAAGAAGACACAAACAAGTAGCGCTTCCTAACTAGCCTCAACACACTCCTCTCTTTTTATAACAAATGATACAAAGATGTCTTCCTCTTCAATCCAGATGACTTATATAGGAGGGAGGGGGCGCCTGGAGATGAGTGGAGTCCAAGAAATCTGATCTTGAATAGCTGGAGTAGTTATTCACCAAAGGGTGCCTCGGATATGGACCGTATTGGCTGATATGGCCCGTATTGAAACTATGTCGCTGAGGGACTTAATACATATCAAGCCATCTCTGATCCGTATTGGGGCTCTAGTCCGTATTAGCCAATACGGGCCGTAACAGAGCCTTAGCCGATGAACTGCTTATCCAATTGACCTAATTCTTGCTCCAAATGATGTATAATAGCTCCAAAACATGTTTCCTGTACTAAAACATAAAGTAGAGCAACAATAACCTTTTTCTCTAATTAATTAAACATAAATGTGAGATAATAAGGCAAAACCTAAGCCAAAATCCTACGTAATTCACTATTATTTTGATGTTGATCACGCCTCCCAACTTGAATTGTTGCTTGTCCTCAAGCAACGACATCCCAGCTAGTCAAAGGTCCGGTCTGGACAAACCATACAATCTCAAGGACTTGTTATAAATTAATTTAGAACTTGAACTTGGTACAATTGTCATGACATTCAAAAATTTAGAACTTCAAAAATATTCATGACCTCTCCCTTGAACAATTTATTCACCCCGTGATTGACCTTATTATGCATCCCTTAGAATAATCATCATCAAATAATTCATCTCACAAATATCCCTATATTCGAGAGTGCTAATTTCTCCTTCGATTATAAGTGGATCCCTCCCGATCAATATGAATTCTAATGATATACATTTTGATTTTCATTTCTAATTGATTGGAGTGAAGTATGATAACTAAGTGTGTTGGTACATGTGACATTTTTTGAAAAATAGACTATGCATAAATAACGCGAGTAATTGTGTTGGTACATATGACAACTAAGTGGATCTCTCCCGATCAATAGTGCTTGATACTCACAACATATGTCATCTCACCAATCACACAAATAACGCGAGTAAAAATAGCAGTATTGTTGTGTATTTTGGGTATAGGAATAATTGGTCTATTTCGTACACTTCTGCTTTAAATTTATAAAACCCTAAATATGCAAAGTTAGATTGAATTGCAAGCGCACAATCTATCCTTGTAGTAATTATGGGTATCGATCCAAGGACAACGGGAAATATTACTTTTTACTAAATCAATTAACTCTAAAATAGTGCAAATAAAGTAAAGGGGGGGGGTTGTTGTAAAATTGGTTTTTGGGTTCAATACCCGATTGAGAGTTGAAACTAAAACAAGACAATTTTAAACAAACAAATAAAAAAGAGTTTGTGATTCAAATGGTAAGAGTCTAGGTGCTATCGGCATACAATCATTTGGTCAATTCTACATTTACTTGGTATTCTAAACTCATGTTTGCAATTATGGGGTTTCTAAACGTAAATATCAAAAAGGGTCACTTTCATGAATTAATGACGTGTCTAGATAATTCGGACTTCACGATTAAGTTCTTCACCCTAACTATCTAGACCATAAGCATAGATTAGCCTAGTTTATCCCTAAATACCAATACTTCACGGTTAAGTCCTTCATATGATATTTGGTTCAATTCTAGGTGTCCCAATCAAATATAAAGCTTCACGATTAAGTCTTTCACCTCAATTTAACCTTTGTTCTTGTGGTTCCAGACTAAGAAATAGATTTGGTCATTTCTAATCTTAATCCTAAGGTAATTCATGTATACAATTTGGCACCATTAATTATAACTCCTAGCATCTTAAGTTGATTAGACTCAAGCGGGAAATTTACAAGCAATCAAATCATACAAGCACATGAATTGTAAAATCAACAAGAATAAACAAACATGCAAACAATCATCATAAAGAAATTAATCCAAGAGATTCAACACAAATTCATGTTTTTAGCCTAAGCCCCTAGAGAGGAAATCTAACCTCTCATGGGTGAGTTAACAACCAAGGAAGTTACAAGAGAAATCATAATGAAAACAAAGTAAAATAAGTAAGAGAATAAACTACACCAATCTCTTCGCTCGCTGCCCTTGATCTTCACTTTTGCTTGCTCGAGAATCCTTCAAACCTTGCTCTTAATTGTCTTTGATCACGAGGAGAAGATAGAAAATGTGTAGAGAGATGTGAAAATTAAACCTAGAATGAAGAATGATTTCTCCTGCTGCCTCCCTGCCCATATATAGCTATTTTTGTGCCTTGGGAAGCAATCCAACAAAATCTGGAAGTGAATCGTGCGAAGATGGCAATAAAATATGTCCAAATCTAGGCTGGGTGGCCATTGGTGCGGCTGTACAAAATTCTACATTCCGAATTTGGATTTGTTTCCTTCATGAAAGTTGTAGACCTTTTTGTTCTAGTTCTGTCAAGCTTTGAGTCACCCAAATCGGAGTCTATATGACCAAAATATGGCCAAAATAAGAACTGTGTGTCAACAGCTGTAATTCTGTGTGGCCAGTTGTGTGGCCTTCACAAATTCCCTGTGGCCCGCACGAGTACCCGCAAAACTCTCAGACTTTTTAGTGCGGATCGCACAAAATTCCTGCTGGTCGCACAAATTTCCTGCGGCCTGCACAAAATGGTTGTTTTGCTTCTTTTTGCTCGATTTCTGCAATTTAAACAAAGGAAAGGCAGTAACTTGGTTCTTCGGTGCATTCTATACTAAACTAAACTAAACTAAAATACAAGGAATTTGGTGCAGTTTTAGAGGTAAAATCTCGATCGAAAGTATATATAATTGAGGCTTATCAAGTATCATCGAATCATCAATTAGAAGTAAGTCCCTCATCACTAAAAGAAATAAATACTATGAAAAGAGAGATACAACCTGATCACTGCTTCGGCGGTGGTGGTGGATCGCGCTGGTACCTCTGATAGAATTCGGGCCCGAACATACCAGGAAGAGGATCATCAAACTGTATACCCTGACTGAGAAAATGATGGAAGAGGGGAGCTATGTAGAACCTCAGCTCAGCTATATGATCCGAAAATTGCTCGAAACTCCTACGAGTCTCGGTGCGGAAGTCATCAAACTGTTGTTAGAAGCTCGATGGTGGTGGTGGTGCTGTTGTGTAAGGATGTATCTCCGGTAACGGCGCCAAAAAGCATGATGAGTCCAAATTGAACTACTTTTTTAAAGATTTATAAACCCTAATTTCTACTTATGTTCAGATCACAAGTGCATGATCCTACAGTATAGTATGATTGGGGTGTCGATCCACAGGAATAGTGTATTAGATTTTAAACAATTTTCACTAGTCTAGGTTATCAAGGTTTTTAAAAGGTTTGATGCGGTGGCCCTAATTGCAATAAAGGATTAAGGTTAAACAGTAAATAGAGAGCCTATAGGGTTCATGTTCTATCCTTCTTAATTATGAAAAATATAAATTTTGACGTCTCTCTATGTCGTATGCGGCACTGTCACTGTCGCATGCGGCCTAGATTGTCCCACAGCTGCATGTGGCACTGTCACTACCTGCATGGCGTGCTGGGTGTTTGTTTGTGCAATTTGAAAGGTTTTCTGATCTTGCGATCAACTTTTGGGCTACCAAGACTGAAGTATTTTATATACGCAATTATATTCTTTCCCTATACTACCCCGTAGTAGAAATATCCCAAAGACCCTACCTAATCTAAGTGCTTCATAATATATCTAAATGTACAATTTACACTATCCTGCCAAGGGAGCCCACTGGGTTCTAACCCTAGTCTTTGAACCGCTGCCAAGCCTCGTTAGCCGAAGTATTTAGAGTACTTACATGTATTATCCATCTCACACAAGAATGCAACGACTTAACACCTATTGGTATATGGAGGGTCATTGGTATATAGTAGACATAACTATGTATGCAAGGACGTAATAGAAAATAATTTAAAATATAAAAGAAAAATCAAATCATCATAAACAAAACATAAACATATACTAAAACATAATGAAAAATTCAAGTACTTTCCTCACCCTAGAAATGAGAAGTTTAGCTTCTCAAGGCGATGGCAAAATGAAAGAAATAAAATAAAAAGAATATAAATTACAATCCCATTGAAGATGGAAGAACCTCTGCCTCCTTAGATGACGTCTTCTTCTCTTGCTTGACTTCCGATGACTACCCTTCTCTCTCTAAGTAACTTTTTAACCTAACCAAACAATAAAAATTGCTAGTCTACTACATGAATTTGACACAATTAAACACGCACGCTAAATCCTATTACAAGAGGGGTATTTATAGCCTTCCTAAATGAGAGGTGAAATAGTGGAAGTAGTGGGGGACGTGGGGTCCACCCATGATTAGATAGATGAAGCCAAAAATAGCTATGATAGCTTGGCTCTGAAGCAAACGCTTCCTTCTAGAAGGCCCATCAGGAATTCGCGTTCTTCTGGAAGGCTCATTAAGTAATTGTTAGGACAGTCCACGGATCGTGCGGCATCAAGGTATGCCGCATGCGACATAGAGGAGGCTGCACAGCTTTCTGACTTAGCATATTTTCTTGTATTTTCATCATTTTGCATGTTGTGCACTTCGTGTGAGGTGTTGTATGCTCAATGTAGTGCCCCATTCTGACGCTTTATTCAGAAATCGCCTAAATATGATACTTTTGCTCTGTTTTTCCCTAAATATGCAACTTTCTCAAAAACCTACCAAAAAGACCTAAAAACACGTTTGCGGTAAATAAATTAGGGAAATGGCTACATTATATTCACTTTTTGTCATTTTTTAGAAGAAAAGATAGTGATTTTCGCTATATGTTTTGGCTTCATCATTCCTCTTGACGCACAACCGGCCGCACAGAATTGCAGTTGCCAACACAGTTCGTATTTTGGACATAGTTTGGTCATACGAACTCTGATTTGAGTGAATCAAAGCTTGACGAAACCAGGACAAAAAGATCTACAACTTTCATGAAGAAAACAAATCTAAATTCCAAACATGTATAAAATTTCCTTCCCGAATTCTTTCTGGTCATCGAAAGCATCAACAACAATCGGCTTAAGACATCTATTGCTATAAGGATCTGATGAGTAATGACTATTTTGGCTACTCATTTTTCCTATACAAAACAAAAAGAATAACATTAAATAACTAAATCCTAATTTAAATTATTCCCCAATTTAAAATAACGATTAAAATAAACAGAAAATAAAGGAGAGAAGAGTGATCTAGCATACAAATGACGCCGGGAGAGGAAATGCTAGCTTCTTAGTCCGTCGATTTTGGGGAATTTATTATCGCAATGAGCTAGTGTTTGGGGATATCAAAGGGTTGGGGATAATCAACCTAGGTTTTACTGAAATATATATATATATATATAACATCACCCACCATCGGTTCAATATATGGAGCAGATAGTGTATACTAAAATTGAGGTTCCAATTATTTACAGCATTACCCCTGAGAATATATGTCATCGGTTCAATATGGTAATGAGTTGGTATTGCTTTGTACTAACACCAACGGCTCATGTAACACAACAGATGGTAAAAGTCACCCTCTCAATGCCATTGTTCGTTGAGCCAAACCGATGTTGAAGAGTCACTCAATACTAACTGCACTTAAAATTTATCCGATGGCAAATGAGGGGTTAGACCGAACAGTCGATAAAAAGTTCAAAGTAATTACAGCGCTGCCACTAGTTACATACACCATATGTGCTGAAAGACATCCGATGGTAAATGGGTGATAGTAAATGTGTTTTTGGTAGTAGCGTAATACTATAGAAAAAAATTCAGTGCTGGAGTTTTTGCGATCTCTCCAGATAGTTATGGTAGTTATGGTGCAGAAATTTTGGTGAGTACTGGAGTGCAGATACTGTTATCAGTTTGCTTTAAAAAAAACATGGTTCGGCACAGCAGGTGATGATGAATTACTGACCATGTTTAAGAGTCAAATTCAAACCTAGAAAAATGTTTTCAGCTAAGTATTAAGAATTAAAAAGATCTGTCCCTCTGTTTCATGAAAAAAAGGATAAAGTTAATTACTTGTCCAATATACTTAATTTTTTAATTAGTTTCAGTTTGAACTTTCAATCAATTGAAGTGGATTTTAATTTAGTGCAAGGTGATCTCTTTCCCACGTCACTCATTCAAAATGTGATTCAGTGTATCTCATAATAAAAAAAATGTGATTCATTATATAGCTTTTTGTCAAGCACTATTGGTAAATGTTTTTTTTTTTTTAGAGCTTGACAGAGGCTGTCAAGGAACACTATTGGTAAAGGTGAGAGGCGAATTAATGATATCATGCCTTTTGATTTCACTAGCTAGCTAGTTTATGTGAAAATTTAACATTTTATTCTGTTATGATTTTATGAACAACCAAAATTTAACGTTCATTAATTTGGTGATACATGCAACGTGAAATAGGCTGCCTTACTTTAAATCCAGCGACCACATATGGCTAGAAAGCAAAAAGGTCGATCAAGGAATGATGTGAGATGTACACTCAATAATGGAATGAAATATTATTATTATTTTTTTTGAAGTACAATGATGGAATAAAGTTATTGCCCAAAGACAAAAGCATAGGGTCGATAATCTAATGAAAGAAGTTCAAGGCTCTTTCTACAGTTGTGCACATTTATCTTTTATCCGAAATTGGTTAATACAATTTTGCCCGATAGCTTGTAAAGCTTCCGAGAACATAATTACGTGAGTTAAGATTTTCAATTTTCATGCAAAAGGGGTGCATAAAAATGAAGCAATATTTCCATTTATTTCAATAGCAGTTAAGAAAAATTGGTGGTAACCGTTTTTTATTTTTAAGTTAACAAAGTATTCTCCACATAGTCAGGCCAAACATATATAGTCAAGTCTACAGAAAAACTTGTGATCTAAACCTTTCTTGTGCAGTATTTTAATTAACCCAAACTTAGTTAAGACTTGGAGTACATGATATTTTTTGATGCAACCAAAAAGGTTCAAATTAGGCCATCAATTGCTACAGCTCATGATGTGAAAATGTCCAAACAGTGATTGAACAAAGCAGAGAAATATGAAGAACTTTCTTTTCAAATAGTGATTCCGGCAAAGAAGAAAAGCTAAAAAGGTCTGTGTGCTTCTTTGTTAGGTAGTCCATCAAAATAAACATTGTACCCTTTAGAATGCTTTATTCTCTGCTATTTCATTTAATTCTAAAACGTGCGCAACTTGTCAGGTGCTCCTTAATTAGATGAAAAAAAATATCCCGTAGATTTTAAATCATATATGGCGGCTTGGAAAACATTTCATATTGATGATTTAAAAGTATAAGGTGTCAAAAGAAATAGTTCAAGATCCTCTAAAATTGTGCATAATAAAAAAAAAATTTAAACCTTTTTTGAGAAAAAAAAAATAAGTGCCTAAACCTAAATTACAATTTTTTTACTATGGACATCTTTATTATATATTTCATTTATTATTTTACTTACTAACATAATAAAAAATAAACAATTTATTCTTAATTGAACTTTACTTTTGATCTATTTAATTTAGGATCCGACTAATTGTACCCAAGGAGTTGTACCCAATTTTTACCCAAACTAACTGTCATTTGACTTGCGCGAATACGGTAAAATTTTATACTCAATACTGTATCTTCAATGGCAAGTCATATATAATACGTAATTCAAAATTCAAAATCATATCTTCAATGACAAACCGTTTGCAACTTCCAAACTGCCAAACTACCTGTACTTCATGTACTTTACCTGTACTTCATGTACTTCAACTGGCTGTACTTTCAGAGTGACAGGTTCTAGAAGATTTCAAAACCGAACCATTTCTCAAACTTGCAATTTTTTCCAAATAACACCTAAAATTATGCAAAATTAATCAAAATTAATTTTTTTTCGAAATTAAAATTTTTAAAATTTTTAATTCTTTTAAAAAAATTCATCATTTTTTTCTTCAATTATTAATATTTATATATGCATCTATATCATGTAAAATAAGATTTTAATACTGTAAAACTCGCAAATGTAAATTATAAAACTAACAGATGCAAAATATAAGACTTAAATACATAAAATTGACACCTGAAACTGTAAAACTAACATATACAAACAATAAAACTTCAATACTCTAAAATTCGTAACATAATACATCTGTTCCACAACCAAATACATCTGTTCCACAACCAAATACATCTGTTCAACAACTAAATACATCTATTCAACAACCAAATACATTTGTTCCACACAAACATACAAACAATGTAATTTACTTCATAACCTTCTGGTGAACGTTATTTGAATGAGTGAGAAGCTTCATCGCTAAAATCACACGTTCTTTCGAAATATCATCCTGCAAAAAAATAAAATGAACAAGGTTATAATTTGAATTTACCTTGCTGAGATAATAATATTACAAATCAGAATTACATCATAAACTTCAATACTATAAAACTAATATGCAAACTATAAGACTTCAATACTGTAAAATTAACATCTAAAACTATAAAACTTCAATACTTCATCAAATAAATATTGTCAGATGTTTCACCTGATTTGGCATCCTTTCCACCTCTGCTTGGTTCGTCCAAACGGCAGTCTCTGATTGACTTTGGCGAGATTGCGAGTGTTCTTCCAAGCGCTGTTCAGGTCAAGCACAGACGAACGCATCATCCCGACAGCTCCTCTACAAACTCACGTGACCGCGTCACCCCACAGGAGATCGTCTCAGTAGCCGAGCTGTCGCGTGCGCGCACTCGTAGTAAGGAGAGAAATTAGATCGCAATCTGAATGGGAGGAAGAGGAGAGATGTAAGGGAGGATGGAGGAGATTAGATTGCCAAATTTGAAAATAAGGAAAGTGGGAGGAACAAGTTAAGGTCGTTAGATGAGTTCAAAACTGATTTGGGTAAAAACTGAATATAAAAGGTTGGGTAAGAAAACATTTTCTCTTTAATTTACTACTATCAAAAGCACCATCTTAAAGTAATTTAATCGCTATTTTTATTTTTACTTAAATCTTAACATCAAACAGAAAAATAGTTTATATTTTTAAATCTTAATGTTTTCTAAAGTAGAGGCCCGCTTTATGATTTTGAACTAATTAAATAGAATTACACCATTTTGTTGTCTTCCGAAAGAAATAGGCTTATTTGTTATATTGCATTATTCTTATTTTTTTTAAAGCAAAATAATAAATTGCATCGTTCTGTAATGAGGTACTAGCAGTGGAGATATATAGGATTGTCCAGTCTGACTGCACTGATTCTCGTGTGATGAGAGAAATTTTTTTGGAGGATGTGATGAGAGAAATTAAATCACTGGTCCAGAACACGAATACACTCATTCAGCACACCCAAGTCGAATTCATATCACCGACGGTACGTAATAGGGAATCTTTTACTATTACTTGATCTGGACCGTTTAACTTGGCACAAATCTCAAAGTCCAATAATACTGCCCCCTCAGTCAGCCCGAATCCCAAACCGGCTGAGAGTTAACTAATTGTAAAAGGGAATCTTTTACGGTACCGTCGAGGATATGGATTCCACCCAAGTCCCAATTCACTCGGATTATAGATTATTGATGAATTAGCTTGAGGCAAGTTTCAAGCACTGAATTCGGAATTCGAATCACCGACGGTACCGTAAAAAAGAATATATTATAATTAGTAGATTCAGACCGTTCTTTTAATATGTCCGAATCTTAAAACAAACCTATGTATCTTTAATAGACACCATATTAAGTTAGGTCTGAGTGAGAATAAATATTGACCATAAAGTTGTGGATCTCACTTTACAATATCCAGAATGATACTTGTTCGTGAATCTGTATCCTCATTGTAGGTACCTGACAGAGAAAAGTTAACAGCGAACGGCTCAAATTATTCCTAACCGTGCCAAATTCAATCCAGTGCCTAAATAAACTATAGGAAGTCCATTTGAGATTCGTGGCAGGTTAAAAAAAACGGTTAAATCTATTTTTCCCAGTTAGGTGTATCTGGGGGATTCAAATTCTCATGCACTAATGCAGCTTTGCTAACCCAACCCCACCTTTCGAATATAGGATTCGTATCCTCTGAGGTACTGTAGAGGATATCCCTCAGTTTATGGTTTCAGATTAAATCTCAGCCGGTTTGAGATTCGGGCTAATGCAGGGCCAGTATTATTAGGCTTTTAGATTTGTGTCAAGTTAAAAAGAACAGTCTGGATCAACTAATTGTAAAAGATTCCCTTTTCAGGTAATGGAGAGGGTGTGAATTCCGAATCACTAATTTTTATAAATATGTTATGTGAAAATTATAAATCATTTAATGTATGGTAATTTTTAGGGTTTAGGGTTTAGAGTTTAGGGTTTTAGAAATTGTCCAAAATAAGAGTTTAGGATTTAGAGTTTAGCGTAATTTAAAGTAATTTAGTGTAATTCAACGTAATTTAACATAATTTAAAGTAATTTAGCGTATTTTAGTATAAATATGCTTAAAAGAAGTAATCTAACAAATATTTAAAAAAAATTCAAATTTTTAGCGTTAAATTTCAGCATCTTGCTATTCATATTGTCTCTAAAAAAAAATACCAAACTTCCCCACGGAGGGCAGTCTGGTATGGATAGTGGACGGTGGTCAAAGTATATTTAGTAAAAAATTGAGATTGAGAGCAAATTTGATATTTTGTTTTTTGGGTATTAATAAAAAAAGCTGTCCACAAGACCACAACCCCCTAAAAATATAGAATACTAATTTTGATATGTGATTAAATCACTCAATAGAACCAAACTCTCAGTTCACATGTGGGCAGAAAATTTTTACTCATCATTTAGTTTAGCCAATCTATGTTTGACACATGGCATCCTTTTTTATCTCATTAATAAGGATATTTTATTTAATTAAAATTGTGAATGCATTTAAAAATACTTTCTGAACTAATTAATTAATAAGGATCTTTTCTTTCCTCTTTCCTCTTTTCTCATCTCTTCACATTTTATTTCAGAACTAATTAAAAACAACTTTTGTTAATCAAATTAATTTATATTTTCCCTTCTCTATACGAATTGTCGAATTTGTATATTTAATTAAATCAAAACTTGACAAGAATACATAAACATTTATAAAATAAAAAATATGATAATTAATAATAAAAAAAACAATGTTACTGTCAATTTTAGATCCAGCTATTATCTAAATTATAATATCATAGAGATGTTAGATAACTCCTCACACACAAAAAAAAGTACAAATATAAAAAAGCAAAAAAAAAAACAGTCTCTTCATTGGATACACGTACAAATAAGGGAAAATATAAATTATTTATTTTCGAATTTTTTTTAATTTAGTCTGAAATGGAAGGTGAAGACGAGGAAATATGAAGAAAAAATCTTCATTAATTAATTAGTTTGGAAAATTATTCGCATCAAATTCGTACATGCAGGGCCATAGGCCACTTATATATCGCACAGTACTATTTATGTTTTATGCATACTTTATTTTAGTAAAGGTATAAAGTACTATTATTGAACTAATTAAAAGTCCTACATAGTGGCAGCTAGGTCTTTAAAAATTGCAGCTTCAATTAAAGCGAGAAACAAGTTCATTTTCATTATGAAGTCAAAGTTATCATTATTATTATTATTATTATTATTATTTAACTTCTGCAGTTTCTGCATGTCTCAGTTATACTTTGCTGGTTTTTATTTTATTTTAATAAAAATAGAAGATCAAACCATCTAACTATTTAATATTCACAATGAATTTTCTCATATGAATTACAAAACTGCGACCTTCTACGTACAGAAAGGACAGTGTTTTTGTCACTAGACTAAAAACTAATTCTCATTTTGTTGTATTTTTTTTTTATTCTCTTTACTTTGCTTTATTCTACTTTTTGTTGTTTGTGATATGCTTTTATAGGGGTCGTGAATTCTACCTCTGTTTTAGTTTAGTTGTTTCTTTTTATCATTTTCTTCATTTTCTTCTCACAGGGTGGAACTAGAAAATTTAGATAGAAAACTAAAATTTAAAATGCATAATGTATAATATATGACCAAAACTTGAACTCAAGTATCTAAAATAACAAATTTTAACGCTAACCACTATGCTACAACATATATAATAATTTATTAGGAGATGCTAAACAATATAAAAAAATTAAAAAAATAAAATTAAATTAAATTTCAATATACATTATTAAAAAATTTGAAATAACGAGGATGCACTACAGCAGAGGAACCCTTCTGCGACCAGCTAAATCAGTCACAGAAGGGTAAGACGCCGGTCGCAGTTGCTCCGTCGCTGATGTCCTCCCCGCTGACGTCACCGGCCACTGAAGGGTAAGGCGTCGGTAGGATTAATTTTGAACGTTAGAAACACATCAATTTGATTAGACCAAATTAACCGATGGCAAAGGAGGTTGCAGAAGGTAAGGCGCCGGTCGCAAAAGATTGTTTCCAATTGTTGGATAAAATTAACCGCTGGCAAAGGAGGGGGCATCAACGCCATCGATTGATTAAACCAAACAGTTGGTACCAAATAATTACAGCGTTGCTACTGATTATAAACACCATCTATGTCAAAGGACACCCTGATGGTAAATGGGCGATAGTAAATGTGTTTTTTGTAGTAGTGGGTGGGGATGTAATTATCTGTTAGTCCTGCCATTCTTTTTTTTTTATATATTTTTGCATGCTAATAGATCAATGTCATTACAAATAGTAACTAATAAGAAAATTGAGGGGGGCTTAATAGATCGATTTGCTGAGGCAAGAAGGTTAGAGAAGAAATTTGCTGATTGCCTAATGATCTGAATTGTTCTATTTATATATATTAGAACCAACCTGGTGACCAAAAATAGTAATAGGATCTGGACCACACATAATTTCCACGTCATATGCATAGCTTTGCGCGAGGTCCATGAAAACGACCCCACCCAACCCCCCACACACAAAAAAAAAGAAGCAAAACGAAAAAGAAAAAAAGAAAAAATCCAACTCATTTTTGTCCTCTGATGAAAAATGTTTCGTGTCAACCAGCTTATTATCCACTAACATATTCATGAATTTTGTATTAGTAGTCCGTGTTTTTGTGAAAAGCCAATTCTTTGTGGAATGCTTGTTTATCTAAAACACAACGACATTTGTAAATGAGCTCAGAGCTCGGAGTCATTTTTTTTTTTAATGTAATGTCAATTACTACTAATTTTGATATTATTATAAATAATCGCATTAAAATCTTAAATTATTACTATAGAGGTCATTAATTATTGTATAACATCAAAAGTTAATTTTCACAAAGCTCAAATCTATAGCCTATCAACCTACGTTACAAAACAATAAAGAAAAAAAAAACCAAAGTCATCTACAAAACTTAGTAACTAGTTTAACAAACATAAATAACTTTTCAAATAGACCAGATTAATCTACACAAATATATATATATATATATATATATATATATATATATATATATATATATAGGCTATGGTGAGTTGTGAAGTAAAACGTCGTTTTACTTCACGCCATATTTTCATTTTAAAAATTCAAACAACCGATTCAAACCGTTCAAATTTTTCTAAATATTGAAATGTGCTTGGAGACTAAATTTTACATTTTTTTGAATTTTTTTACTATTTATTAAGCCACTTTGAAATCGCTGATCCACTGTGAACAGTAAAAAAACAGTAAAATTTTCTGGACCACCGGATCAGCGATTTCAAAGTGGCTTAATAAATAGTAAAAAATTCCAAAAAATGTAAAATTTAGTCTCCAAGCACATTTCAATATAGAGAACATGTTGAGCGGTTCGGATCGGTTGTTTGGATTTCAAAATGAAAATATGAGCGTGAAGTAAAAATGACATCTTACTTCACAACTCACCATAGCCCAGCTCTATATATATAGTATGGCTAACATGCTTCCTCTAGCATTTCTGCCTCGTGCTTCCAGGGATATATCTTAGTGCTTGATGTTCAAACAACAAATCCAAACTGTTGGATGTTCAATTTATATTAAAATGTACTTGGAGACCAAATTTTACATTTTTGGAATTTTTTTACTATTTATTAAGCCACTTTGAAAATTCCAGATCTTATGGTCCAGACTGTTTTTACTGTTCACCCGGATCTGGATTTTCAAAGTGGCTTAATAAATAGTAAAAAATTCCAAAAAATGTAAAATTTGGTCTCCAAGTACATTTTAATATAGATTGAACATCTAACGGTTTGAATTTGTTGTTTGAACATCTAACACTAAGATATGCTCTCGGAAGCACGAGACCGAAATGCTAGAGGAAGCACATTAGCCATACTATATATATATATATATATATATAGGATAGTGCTACGGTGCTACCCATATATAAGGGCCCTCCGTGCTACGACTCACTTTTTGAGTTTTCAAATCCTAACGGTTGATCTGAACCGTTCAACATGATCTCCATATGAATATGTACTTGCAAACCAAATTTTACATTTTTTTAGAATTTTTTTACTATTTATTAAGCCACTTTGAAAAAACACTAATTTGTACACAATAGTAAACTTTTCTGGACCATTGGATCAGCGATTTTCAAAGTGGCTTAATAAATAGTAAAAAAATTCTAAAAAATGTAAAATTTGGTTTGCAAGTACATATTCATATGGAGATCATGTTGAACGGTTCGGATAAACCGTTAGGATTTGAAAACTAAAAAAGTGAGCCGTAGCACGGAGGGGCCCTTATATACGCGTAGCATATTAGCCAGATTATATATATATATATATATATATATATATATATATATATATATATATATATATATATATATAGAGCTGGGCTATGGTGAGTTGTGAAATAAGATGTCATTCTTACTTCACGCTCATATTTTCATTTTGAAAATTCAAATAACCAATTCAAACTGCTCAACATGTTCTCTATATTGAAATATGCATGGAGACTAACGGAGGGGCTATATGCTACGCGTAGCATATTAGCAAAATCCTATTTATATGTATATATATATATATATATATATATATATAGCAAAACTAGGGTGTGATGTGCTCACCAAGAGAAATTGGTGAGCACACCTTCAAAAAGCTATCGGATTAACTTCGAACTACGAATCCAAACAATTGAAATTCATGTACTTCATGAGTGATGCATGTACATGCAAAAATTTAAAAGTTTTGAATTCATTTAGTACATGGTTAAGCGGTCAAAACAATGAATATTTTATAAGTTATTTTTTAAATTGTTTTAGGTATTCATTTTTCATCATTGTTTTGACCGCTTGACCATATATTAAATAAATTCGAAACTTTAAAAATTTGCATGTATATGCATCACTCACGAAGTACATGAATTTCAACGGTTTGGATTCGTAGTTCGAAGTTAATCCGATAGCTTTTTGGAGGTGTGCTCACCAATCCCTCTTGGTGAGCACATCACACCCTAGTTTTGCTCTATATATATGTGTGTGTGTGTTTTGTGCTCCAGTTATGCTTCACGTTCTTTATCTCAGTTTTCAAAGTCCAAAAAGTCTATCCGATTTCAAAGTGGCTTAATAAATAGTAAATAAATTTCAAAAAATATAAAATTTGGTGTCCAAGCACATTTCAATATAGATACATGTTGAGCGGTTCGATCAGTTGTTTGGATTTTCAAATGAAATATAGTGCCATAAAGTAAAAGCTTAGTTTTACTCCATGTCTCACCACATCTCATCTCTCTCTATATATATTAAATTACTCGTGCATATTGATAGTAATTGGATCTAAAAGTTGGATCTAAATTTTGTGTAAAAAAGAATTCTCTTTTTTTTTTTTTGCATGATATCTTAATTGGATCTAAATTAACAGGTGAGATTTAGATAGCATAAAAGGAGCAGTAAAAAATTTCGACTCTATTAAAAACTTTGGCTTCAAAGAGTGAAGCCGAGATTATTTTCGGATCCATTAATCAATCACACATAACATAGCTGTTGTAATACGCAAGGGTAAAAGTGGATTATGCCGAGCGTATACCGACATAAATTGCTATTGACGATACTGTTAAAAAACACTTCTATTCTCACGAATAGTGACACTTTTATCAACTATATTATATCTGGAAAAAAAATTAACTCCCTTCTTT
>JAJGRW010001169.1:0-77999 GCA_025461045.1 Carex parvula | reverse complement strand
AAAAAAATATTTTCAAAAAGGTATAAACTTTGGTCTCAAGCATATTATAATATAGAGATCATGTTGAGCTATTTAGATTGATTTTTGGCCTATAAAAATAAAGATAAATAATGTGAGGCACAATGAGACATTTGAACCCTCTTTAAAATATATGAAGGAACAAACTATATACCTGCCAGACTTATCTCAATTTATCGCCACAAGCCTTGAATATGTCGGATTAAACCTCAAAGTATCACAAATAATCCTACAAAACATAACCCAAACCCCACCACCACCACCACCACCACAAGAAAAAAATAATTATATTAAAATAACACAAATACCCCCTCCTTTAAAAGTACTGAATGCATATCATTACTTGTACTTATTGGTCATCAACAAATAATATTGCTTAATTTAACCCATATCAACATTACTTTACGTTGCAGTTTGTTAAATTATATATACAATAAGAAATTCTCCCTTGCAACATGCTTGGCTAAATGTGCTTTGTAGTGGAAGTTATGATGCTTCAGGTTCTTCAGTAGGTACCGAATATATATTATAAGATTTTTGTAGTGGCCTACATTCAACTTGACCATACTAAAAAGAAATTAGGGGAATCAGGAATGTGACATATTGGTGTGAGTGTTTTAATAGCTAGTGCCTTTAATTGATTCACAATTGATTGTGGTGAGAATGTGGACAGGAACATGCAACCAAATGGAATTAAGAGCCCCTCATGCATGTCTCTTTCTCTATTATACTTTTTTTAAGCTAACTAAATTGACAATTAATTAAGCAATCACTCTGTTGCCAGTTCAGTCCCAAAAAGATTGAGATAATACAAAGATTTACAAAAAAAACTTCAAATTAATTTATTTTTTCTTGAATCCTTGCTGGAACATTTTTTAAGGTGAGGTTTTTGTCCAAAGGGCTTTGGACAGTCTTATCCTAATCCGGATCTATACCGTTCAATAGGTGTCAAAATTCACGCGAATAGTTTAGATTCACGGGACCATTTAAATTTATTAAGTTTTAAATTTGTTCGCACAAATCTCAATGCAGATTAGTCTGGCTTGGGATCAAATTTGTCCAAAGCCCTTTTGGACAAAATCGAATTCTATTTTCTTAACCTTAATTATATTATATAGTAACAAAACTTCTAAAAGACAATGAATTAAGTAAAAAAAAAAAAAAGGTGAATTAATTTATTGTAAGGTGTATTTAGTAATGTAATTAGGTTTGCGAACTTGGTCTCCAAGGGAAGTTACCGCATGCAATTAATCATGATAGCGGCTAGCTCTAACGTAGCTCCTTCTACAAGGCATGCAAATACACCAACGCAACACAACCTCCTCTGTCCTCACTAAATAATTAACACACATATAGAAAATTGCTAATATGTTACGCATAGCATAGATGACTCCGTGCTACGGCTCAATATTTGAGTTTTCAAAATCCTAACGGTTGATCTGAACGTTCAACATGATCTCCATATGAATATGTACTTGCAAATCAAATTTCACATTTTTTAGAATTTTTTACTATTTTTTAGATAGGTAGAAATTCACTTGATTTGAAAATTCTGTACCATTCAGATCAATTGTTTTTCTACTTATCTAAAAAAATAGTAAAAAAATTCTAAAAAATGTAAAATTTGGTTTGCAAGTACATATTCATATAGAGATCATATTGAACGGTTCGGATAGACCGTTAGAATTTTGAAAACTCAAATATTGAGCCGTAGCATGGAGACAAGCACCGTAGCCAACTCCCACACATATATACGGGCTAAAAAATAAAAAATGTACTAGTAATTAATACGAAAAAACATTTGCGACATATATCTACGGACATTCCAATGATGAGAAGAACATTTTTCAAACAATTCACGGATATTTCTCTTTCCTTTTTCTTAAAAAAATATTTGATAACTCAAAACAAAAGCTTTTGCAGATGTAGGCATATGTAACAAATGCAATTTCTAAATAAAAGGAGGTACATTTAGCCAACTTATATAGAATGAGGATTTAGAGTATGGCATACTGAATATACGGTTCTAGGAAGAAACTTCCGGGAGGGTAAGCTAGACTTGAATATGGTATGGAATTTGGGTTGCTTTAGTTGTAGTAGACCAGAATTTATGCCAAGGGCACTTAATTTGCTCCTTGTATTTTGTTTTTTGGAAAACTTGTCCTTTGCATGACCTTGGATCCGACAATTGCAGTGAGCAGCTTCCTCACCTTAATTAGGGATGGTCAATGGGAGACTTGTAGTGGGAAATTTACTCTACTGTCAAAAAAGTGATCATAAGAATTAGGACAGGCTATATATGTTGTACACTCTTACTAAATATCAATTTCTTACTCCATTCCAGGGTGATATTATGATTATAAGCAATTAATACAGGCAGTACTAGTGCTGTTGGAGATCTTAGTTGAATCATGCATGGCATGACGCGATATTGCCCATTTTTGGAGTACTACTTCTTGGGCAGTGTCCGTGTCCAGGCTGGTACAGAAAATTAATTAATTTAACAACCCGTGTCCAGGTTGTTTATGCAACTCCAATTAAATGGCATCCCAATCCAAGTAGGTTTTCAATACTAGTACATCTCTACGCTTCTAAATCCTTCCAATTATTTCTTCTTTAATCCTTTGTTTCTCTCAAGGCATTGAATGGGGCACATGTTATTAGAAGAGACGAAATTGTTATGTATGAACCAAATAATGCAATTGAATAAAGAGAAATATCAATTGCCCGACCGTTTAAGTTGCTGATCCCATGCCAGTATATATGAATATATATATATATATCTCAACAGATGTCATTCTATTCTATCATTCTATGGTACCCTTTCAACCAATATATGGGCTACAATATCCCAATCTGGGCCTGTTTGATTGTCCAGAATGATGATTATCGTAGTAGAATAAATAACAAAATAAAACAGTTAAACTCGTAAGCTTAATTATATTTGCTTATTCCATAAATACTTATATGAATTTATTCAAGTAAAAACATCAAAAGTTCGGAAACTTTAGTTTGATCTTATAGCAAACAAGCTTTTACGTGTTGTTTTGTCCTTTTTATATGATATAAGAATGAGAAAAACAAACAAATAATTATTAACTTCCAAAACTGTTATTGGGAAGACTGTGGTATGAATGATGCTGACTTCATTGAAATTGCAGTAGCATCGATCAGTAAATTCTTTCAGCTGTAGAAACTGGACGAAGAAATACAACAATTACAGTGATATTATCCTTGCTGCCACGCTCTGCTGCCTCTGTGGCCAGTCGCTTGGAGCACATACCGGGTTCTTTAACTGTGTCTTTGATTATTGATATCACATCCTCATTCGTTAGGACATCCCATAGCCCATCACTTGCCATTACCTTTACCAAAACAACCAATAGGTTTTTTTTATTTAATTTTTATCCAAGAATAATAGCCAAACTATGCATCTTTCTTTGCAGTATAATTTTCATATAAAGTTAATCAACCTCCCCAAAGAAAACAAAATAAAACATACCAGGAACTCATCTTGAGAGGATAAGTTGGTCTCGATTATCTCAGGCTGTGCAGTCACAGCAGGTTTTAGATCATCATCACCGATCGATCTTGTAACCTAAT
This sequence comes from Carex parvula, assembly GCA_025461045.1. Classification (NCBI taxonomy): domain Eukaryota; kingdom Viridiplantae; phylum Streptophyta; class Magnoliopsida; order Poales; family Cyperaceae; genus Carex; species Carex parvula. The sequence goes on along the minus strand of JAJGRW010001169.1, from coordinate 74,378 downwards.
GAAATTAATCAAAATCACAGAGATATAATTTTTTAGTCTAGTACATTACACTCTTTCTTTAAATCTATTTTCACCCAAGGCCACTAGTAGAGGATACAGTTCAGACTTCCTGCAGATTCTGTAGCGCCCAAATTTTGTTGTTGGGAGTACGCTTCTTTCAACTCGGCTTCTGAATACTATTGCAAAGCTAAACTAATATATACAACTCTGCAAATACAGATTTTGACAGATGCTTGTATAAATAAAGCCCAATGCCCTCAATATGTCTTGATTTTTTTTCAAAAGAAACATCAACTAGTCAAGAACAGAAAAAATAAAATAACAAGAGAATCAGAATGTAGCCAAAACCAGTATCCATACCAACCAGTACATAGTGGTTCGTGCAAATACTGAGATCAGCCTGCTATCAGGCACAAAGCCAAAGGGGTTTATATTTATTCCAAATTAGACTGCGGAACATAAATAGGCAATCTGGCACGTCTCATACAAATGTTCCCTTCTTTTTTTCCAAGTCCAACAGCGGTCACTAAATGCACTTATAACAGTTGATATTGCCAAAAGTTAACTTACAATAAAATAGTACAAGCACTAGGAACTGTACTGTGTGTAACACCACAAAACTGAATTCAAATCTGTACTATAAAATAGAGTTCTGAAATTAAATTTTAACACTTGGAAGGAGTATGCCAAAAGAAATCAATAATATAATCCTACAACTAAGTATTGTGAATATGTAAGTTCAATTATGAAGCTTCCGTTTGGAAATTTTAAGTAAAAGTTTGTGTATTTTTCTCATTATGTTGTTCTGTGATTTAACAAATGATATTGACATCCGATAAGATTGGCCCCTGCTATAAATCTTTTCTGGCTCCAACACTGCCTGCTATGGTACAAAACTTAGTACCTGATGTGGTCTATAAACTGATTAATTTCATCTGGTATCTTTATTTAAATGGCAAATAAAAAAAAATTAATGAGCAATTGGTGTATCACCTGTAAAGCAGCAGGACCAACACGCCATGTGTCAACTTGCCATTTGACATCCATTCCTTCTTTAGTAACACGTTCCCTCTCATCGGTGCAGCTCGCTACATGATCCTATGTATCAAACATTTCTTACCCTTATCAGCTTCTCTAAAGAAAATATCATAACCAACTTTACTCTTGGGAAAAAACAAATTGATCACCTTACTCATGGGAAAAGGCTGGCCAGATCGATTTAAAATGGCACGGCAGTCACCAGCATTTGCCACAAAAAGCTTCTCTCTGATGACCAACGCTGTAATAGCTGTGCAACCAGGATGCCAATCCTTTTGTGTTATTCTCTTTGAATTACGGTGAACCGAAAGCTCCTGTCTGAAGGCTGTATCAGTTTTCGTGAAGGCCTCGACAAGCATGTCAGACGGGCTGTATCAGTATAAGAATTGGTTCAGTTAAATACTGAGTTTCCGAAAAAATACCCCTTCTCCCTTGATGTTTCCTTCTGAATGATGGAAGAATAAGAAAGGGCTTTCTTGGTTGCTAATAAATAAGTGTCAGCCTTATTTTTGGCAAAGCCTAACAATTTTCACTTCATTGTCAGAACATTTCTTATTAGGAAATTTTTAAAATAGTTTGTATTCACCTCTCAGTACGGCAGTAATTTTGCAAAAATGTAGGAATTGCTCTTGCAGAAAACTCAGCTGCTGCAGCACCTACACATATAGATAGTTACGATGTAACTTTGCTTCCAAAATTACCCCTCAAAGGCGTTGAGTTCATAGTTTACTGCCAACAGACAAACATGCAATAATTTAAAAATTGACAAATGTCTGTAATATTTCATATTTATTCCTAATTTAACATCTGTCAGGAGCTTGAGAAATCACTTTCAACCCATCATACCAGCAATGCAACATTTGTACACGACTGCATGATAATCATCACACTAAAATTTACTAAAGGCCTGCAATGATCAACACGTACAAATTGCTGGTCATGATCATCACATATACACTATAACATACCTCTGTGACCATCAAAGATCCCAAAGGCATGTACGGCATGATCACCGCACATGCGAGGCATCATGAAATGAGCATCCTCCATAGTTTCTCTTCTCCCACATGTTGAAAACGAGCCCCATGATAAAGTCGGTTTATATGCTTCTGTGCTGCTATTTAATGAATTAATTGCCTCTCCATTTCTGTTATGCATTTCCAGTTTCATCCCCAATTGTTCACCTTGTTTGTGCCAGTTGACATCCTCCTGGTATCGATTTACCTCCATAGTCCCATTATGACCAGATTGACCATGTTTACCAGTAGAGATTGGCTTAAACTGATGTTGATGTTGAAGTACAGACAATTCTTCAATAATTTCCCCAAAGGAAGGTCGGGATAGCGGGTCCGAGTTCCAGCAGCGCTCAATAAGGGTTATCAAACTTGGTGGATATCCTGATTCGGGCCTGGCGATAACAGGTCGTAGCTCCTCAGAGACCACCTTTGCAATTAGTTGTTGTTCAGTATATGTCATTTCAAGTACCGTATGTGCCTGAATAGAAGATATCGCTATTATTACTTGATGCATATCACTCTTTATTTCTGCATAAATTATTCATTTTAATTGAATTGATTCAAAATCATTCCTGCAGTAGCATTAGATGACCTGATAACCTCACCAGTATAATAACAAGTCAGTGGTAAACAATGGAAGTAAAAGAACACACAGTAATGTGGGAAAGATTTGAAATTTCACTCCAGATCCAGTACTACACCTAATCAACATGTTCTACCTATATAGATTTACTTAATAAAGAGAGAAGCGTAGAATACCTGAGCTTCAGCACGTAGATCTGTGTACGGAACAACACCAGTGAGAAGCTCACTACATTGATTTGAGGAATGAATGACACAAAGAATCTCATAATAGCATAAGATTACTAGTTGAAATGAAAAAAAAAAAATATTTCTTACTTGATGGATATGCCAAAGCTATAGACATCTGATTTTTCAGTATGGATATCCTTTTTCAAAATCTCAGGTGCCATGTAAATAAGGGTTCCAACCATGTTTTTCTTATGAAATCCGCCTGTAGGTTTGCCTGACGATTTCCAATTTTCAACAGAAACCTTCTTCAAATCCTTTTTGTATGCAGCCAGACCGAAATCTGTCAGATGCGGATGAAGGTCTTTGTCGAGCTGCATGGAATTTTCAAAATAATTTTAAAATACATTTAGTAAACAGATTCAAATAACAGTTGAGATTACTATAAATGCTAAAATTATTAGATTGAAGAAAACTACCAAAATATTTGATGGTTTAATGTCCCTGTGTACAATTCCAAGGCCATGCAAATACTCAAGAGTCTTCGCTGATATAATATTTGTTTCGAAAAATGAAGAAAAGTTGGTAAGTTACATTCGGCTTACCAAAAAAAGTGAAAATATTCACAGATATCGACCTCCAAAAAAATAAAATATTGACAGATAGGCCAATATTGTCTCAAAAAAAAAGGTAAAAGTGTAAGAGGAAGGAAAGGAAAAAATGATGGCACCTAAGTCTAAAGCAATGGAGACTGCAAGTTCAGGAGGTGGAGCCCACTCCTCAACATGTAGCTTGTCAGCCAAGTTTCTGGAGTCATAGAAATGGTAAAAAAAGGTGTAGTTGGGTGGCCTTGCATGAACTGCGAGCAACTCGGCCAATCCTGGGTGTTTCAGTTGGCTACAAATCAATTAAATGAATATCAATCACACACTCCTGGTTTGCCAGAAGCGTATATTTTAAATTTTTTGGCAATTTGCAAAGTTTTTAAATGGAAAGAGGAAGTACTCCCACAGATATTCTATTTTTTGTGACAAATTTGCTCCTTCTCATGAGGCTCATAATTCGGATAAGGTTTTTACAGGAAATGAAAAAAAAAAAAAAAAGGCAAAAAAGGAATTGAAGATGATATTCATTTCAGTTTAGAAATTAAGATTAGATTTAGATGGTAAAAAATATTTTCAAACTTTTGAATGAAAGTCAAAATGGTCATTTTTTATTTAATTTCCTTGTTTTTTTCTTATTGATTGCCCATATAGTCTGTTCTTATTTTTCAAACACCAGGTGAGTGCTTATATTAGTCATAGGACTTGTTAATCTGCTAGTACAATATAGTTGGGCTTTCAGATACTGATAAGTCAAGGTACTTTTTATTCTTAACAAGGACCTTGTATATAAGAAATAGTATTGATTAAAGAGATATAAGAAAGAGGAAATTAATAGAATGAACCTTTGAAGTTGCAATTGGTAGTGAAACTTATCAATGTCTTCAGAGGTAGAAAGAATTGGCTTCTTTGCTGCGACTCTTGCCCCATTCAACTCTGCCTCATAAACTGTGCTCTCAGATCCTTTATTTCATTAAATTGGGGCAAATGTCATACTCAGTTTAAAGTGTAATTAACCTTTTGATTTCCTGATGCTATTAATTGATTGAGTTGAACAAGTTTCACTTCACAGGAGTATTCTGAATGTTTTGGGTCGAATCAAAAGCTTTGGACAAATTCACAGCTCTAGCATCTCAATTTGAGATAAAATTACAATGAGGTAAATCTATATTGAAAATTACAATTATGCGATAATCACAACTACAACTGTAAAATTAAGTAAGAAAATAAGAAGTTATCTAGTCTCCGAAGCAAGCAACTAACCCCTAACTTAGATACTGGTACTAATGAATGTCCAATTTGATAAACAAAAAAGTGAATACCTCTAGCAATGGGAGCGAGGAGAGAGAAAGAGTTGGAAGGAAGGTGGAGAGGTATCTTGTCACTGCTACAACAACCTCTGAAGCAGGTATTAGGCTCTGTTATCTGCATCTCCACCATTTTTAAGTTCTAGATTCCTACGCTATTCTTTTGTGTGTTTCTCCAATGTAAAGAGGAGGAAGGAGAATCTAAAGTCAAGGGGACGAATGAACCCGAACGAGAGAGAATAACCAAAGACGGTTAAAGCCTTAAACTGTTAAAGACTTAAACATCATATCTCAAATGTTTTAAAAATGGAGACATCCCCTGCCGTTAAAAATCAATGAATTTTGTTTGGAGATTCAGTTTCCAAACATTTGGGCGCAATCGAAATAAAAATGCTTTTTCTAATGCATCTTTTTACGGCTGTGGACTGCGGTGTTGCTTATATTAATTCTAAATCTAAAGTTTTTCTACATATTCATTATCGACACTTTTATTCGATTCTATTTTATTTATTTATTATGATTGGAAGATTCATATTTATTCATATTTTTTTCGTTTAAGAGAAAATATATATTTATATCTCTTTATAAGAATTTACATTTAATTAATCGTGTAATTTTTTATTAATATTGAATTTTCAAATAACAAATATATTTTTTTCGCTAAAATTTACTGGACTTTATAAAAATTATTATTGTTGGAATTTAATTTATTCTATAATATATATATTACTTTTTTGAAGTGAAACTTAAGGGACAACTAAAGATCATGTGATGGTTAATTTTTTAATTGTACCTAAGCAGTATCCATCATTTTTAGATATTACACGTCCATTCCGAAATAATTGGAGAAATAACAAAAGTGCGTGATTGCTTCAATCGGTTGTGCCTTTGTGGTGAAAGTAATCATGCACTTTTGTCTTTTCTATTAAAAAAACAAAAATGATGTGCATTTACGAGGAATATCAACAATTCATTTAAATCTTTACGAATCTTATATAATCTCGTACAAAATTTAAAGTCTTTTGTGCATTTACGATTGATCCGAAAAAAATATTGTTCAGTTGATGCGGTAGTATAGAAAAAATTAGAATATATACAATGATGCGGGACTACAGAGGATATGCTTCTAAAACGCTCAAGGTGTCTTATAAACAATGTTTTAAAATGCGGTTTCTATGTAATATGTAGAAGGTCACCGTATACCGCATATACGGTATGCAGCTGCATATGCGGACTTATATATGTGAATTTTAAAATTAGAATTTATATATATAAACAAGTATGTGGTAATATGCGGTAATATGCAGTATGCGGTAATATGCGATATGCAGTAATATACGGTAATATATTCGGTATCATATAAACAAGTATTCGGTAATATACGGCTGAATATGCGGTAAAAATATACGGCTAAATATGCGATAATAATATACGGCCAAATATGCGATAATAATATACGGCCGAATATGCGGCCGCATATGCGGAACCGCATATATTGACCGCATACATATTTCTATATGAATTACAACTGAATATGCATATGCGGCCGCATAGACCGCATTTTATTACACTGCTTATAAAGGATATGCTTCTGAAACGCTCAAGGTGTATTTAGCTGGTGTTGTGCTAATTTTATTAGTTATGTTTTATGTTTGATTGACTAAATTAAACAATAAAGAATTTAGTCCTCGTTTAAATTGTCAAATGTGAAATACTTAAATCAGTTTAAAATAACGTAAGTTTAATACTACAGTAGTCTAAGTTAAACTATTTATTAAATTGTTTAATATTTTATTCCGTCTATGGAATTCGCTCAGTGAAAAAAAATCTTTGATATTGCTTTCCTTCTCCTTAACTTAGGCCTCCTTTATCTTAAGTCTTCATCAAACAAAATTATCTTACGCCTCTACCAAACATATTGTCCTTATAAAATTTTTATGAAATGAGGACAATTGTAAAACCATATTTTCCTTATAAAAAATAAGTTTTTTATGACTTCAGGAACTAAAGAAATTATTTTATAAATCATCTTTACTCCCAATAATGTATCTTAATTCAATTTGCAAGATATATTGAATATTTTAATATATTATTCTACATCCTTGTTATTATATTTTGCATTGTTGAAATTAGTTTTAAAAATAATTAAAAACGATAATTTGATACTTTAAAATATATTAATTTAATAATTATTCCTCATTCTTTAAATAAAATTTTCACATCAATATTTATAATTTTTTATAAGTGGAATAAAGATATTCTTAAAACCTTAACCGTATCACTTTTCCAAACAAACTATATTTCTGTAACACCACTCCGAGGTTGATCTGAGCCTAATCTATATTCCACTTTTTTTATTTTAAATTTTAAGTTACTAAAATTTTAAAAATAAAGACAATGAAGAAATCAAAATGAAACCCATTTGAACTCACCTCAAAAAAAATGTTTTAGAATTGTCAAATATCTGTCACTTGACTCCGGTCATTTGGCCTAAAAATTTCAAAAATTCATGATTCCATATCCGAGTAACTATCTTTTTATAAAGAGAAAATTTTTACCGGCCGAAAATATTTTGCCATGACATACTAACCAATAAAAAATGCACCATTTTAATAGACAACTGTCAACGGATTAAAATTTGTAAACTATATACAAATCTAAAGTCCAATAATGTTTATATATACTTTATCAGGATAATTGACAAGTTCGCACTTATTTTTGGGTAAAATACACATTGGTGTTGGACGACCCAAACGCGCAAATTTTCCCCGACGATTATTAGCAAACCTCTTTTTTGACAAATTAGCATTTCTTGGAAGCTGATTTAGTGCCTTTTGTCTTAATATCAAAAGCATACAATCAGTTCATATAACCAATAAATCAATTTGTTAAAAACAATCTACTCCAACTTTCAGATAATATTTTTAAGTACCAACAATCAAATGCAAGCACAGTTTCATTTTGAATATGCACCTGGCTGGCTGCATCCTTTGTACCTTCTTCCTCTCAAATAGAAAACTAAAACAAAGAATTTACAAAACAAATCCTTCACGCAAGTACTGAGTGCTTCAAAAGAACTGCATTTCAAATGTTTATGTTCTCTGATATTGCCAAAACACCAAATGCAAAATTGTCCAATACATAATCCACATAACGGACTAGGTTTTATAACTTGTTTCTTTTGGAGCAAGGGCAATCACACACACACACACACACACACAAAATAAAACACCTAGCATCTAGTTCACACCAAACCAACCATAAGCTATTCAGAACACAGATAAAAGCAGAGGGTCCAAGATGCAAATTTACCTGATCAGTTACCGGCAGCTATTTCTTTATCAATGACAGCTTTTGCCGTGTCCAGGTCTTCATCTAAAAATATATCCCAGTGGCCATCCCACCGAATGAAGAATTCGGTATCAGTGAAATATTTGACACGATGCACATCCCCAGCTGGCGTAAAAAGGAAATCACCATCAGTCAGATCATAACTCTCCTTTTTGGTCAAGTTCCAGACCTTCTTTGTTCCCTTAATAACAACTAGGTCATGACCAAATGTGTGATGGTGTGCAGGCTCCACACTACCAGCCTTGAACCTGTCACACAAAATTATAAATTAAAATAAAACTAAGTGCTTTTCGTCAACAGTATGGAGTAAGGACAATATTGTAAATATCTTGTGTTTCTAACTTGTCCGATAGTAGCAGTGCACAAATCTAAAGCCCCTACAATGGTAATTAAGCTGGTGAGTCCGTTTATTAGTTCATAGTTTCTTATAATATTGGTCAACGAACTGAAAATAAGAATAATTAAAAAAAAAACGTAACCTTTTTAGTTCTAGCATGTATCAAAGAAAGAAAATAAGAAAAAGTGGATGAGGGCAAGACATAGGAAAAAAAAGATCCCTATCATTTAGGAGGCTCAATTTTAGGTATAATTATTCCTCAATTTTAGAGGTGTTTAACCTATTAAACCACTGTTATGGTGGAAACTTCCTGTCCCTCCCAAAATAAGAGATTTTATGTGGTTGGTATCCAAGAAGAAAATATTAACTAAACATTTACTAATGATTAAAGGTTGGACAGGAGATCTCTCTTGTCAATTTTGCAGAAACTCAAGAAGATATTGATCATCTCTTTTTTAGATGTCACTATGCTAGACAGATCTAGAGGTGGATGGGCCTTTGTCAAAACTTTGTTGATAACTGGCATTCTTTGACTGATATTGTGACTCTGGCTTGTTCCTTTACTAAAAATCAGAGAACAGCATTATTAATTGTTGTTTTTGCTGTTATTTGGGCAATTTGGAAACATTGCAATGACCTATGCTTTAACAGTACTATTGTTTTACTCTGTCAGAAATATCATACTAATGATTATCTCTCTTGTATCTTACTGGACAGGTTCTGGACCAGCAGAGATCCAAGAGCTTGCTAAAGATTGGCTACCAGCTGATTTGGATGAAATTCCACTGCAGATTGTCAATCCTGAAGACCAGCTTATGCTGGATTGGGTTACTGAAGAGAATGAATAGTCAGTAATTACCAGAATCTTATGTTGCTAATAGTTATATCATTACCTCAGCCCAGAGATGTTGCTTAGATAGTTATCTCAGTTGGTTAGTGTTTTTAGGTGCAATGACTGCTAACTTTTGGTTCCTGCCTGCACATATGGTGGTTTGTAAGAACTGTTTTCATGCTTTTGAATAGTGATAGTTCCTCTACTATGGAGGTGAACTTCACTAAGTCAGCTGATTAGCAGCTGAAACTTGCTATATTTAGTATGACTTCTCAAAGTTTCAATATATTGAAACAGGCCTTTATCAAAAAAATTTAGGTATAATTACTGTTCAATGCAATTTGTGTCCTTAAGTTTCTCAAGATTAAAAACACTAGGCTTAGTCAATGTAATTTACGCAATACCTACTTTTTAATAATTATTTTGGAGTATGTCAAGATAACCAGCATAAAGACATAATTTTGTTAAAATTTGGAAATTTAATCCATAAAAAATCCCAGAAGTTTCTATGGTATTGGATATTATTGATATTATATGGCTCAAATTTGATTTATTTGCAAATGAGAAATTAAATAATATGCATAACACAATTTAGCCCGCAAACTTTTTGATGAAATGACTCAGCGTCTTAATGGGCGACCTAACTCAGTTCCTAAGCAAACAAAATTGTCATGAAACACACATCAATTAAAGAAGGGAAAAAAGAGAGGGAATATACTTGACGTATGCGGATGTTGGGCTTTCTCTGACAATCTTCATCTCGCCCCCAGGCATGATATCGACTGGTTGAAACTCCATTCCCTTTCTCAGACAACAAATGGCACATGTCGACCCATCTAGCCCTGTTTCATTATTACCAATTTTTGCCATCTCAGCAGGGGCCACTTCCAAGAATGCCTGTATGTCTTCCCCCCATGGTTCACCGCCTGACGCTGGGCAGGGTGCTTTGAAAGGTGTGTTGAGCCAGGCATCAATGATTTTGATTGCATCAGATGGTGAGGTGGAAGAGCCAGATAGGGCAAGCACATTGCAGGAGTTGATGGAGCGGGAATTGATCGCATCATCCGGGGTCAAGCAGGTTGTTGCATAGACACGAGGGTGTTTGTTTGCAAACATGGCAACACCAGAACCTGTTAATTGTTATGACACTCTCTCTTCTAAGTTTATGTCACAGATCAGATCAGATGATTATGACTACCTTTTCATAAATAAGTAAAGTACCCAATAAATAGAAATAGAAATAGAATTGAAGAGTTAATAAATTGTAATATATATATTATACCAGTGCCGCAAACAAGGAGACCACGCGTGGAATCGGGGGAGGAGCTGACGTGGCTACCGACTAGAGAGGCGATGGAGTAATACTTGGGATGGGTACCAAGGTCAACGATCTCCAGTCCAGAGACAGAGGGGGAGAGGGAGCGGAGGTGCGCCACCACCGCCTCCTTCAACTCCGACCCGAAGGGATCAGCTCCGGCGTAGATCTTCAACCCAGCTCCCTCAATCGACGCCATTTTGATACAGTCAAGGTACCTCAAGGGACTGATAACTGATTAGCGATTAGTGAGTGGACTATCTATCTCTGTCTAGTTCCTAAGATGGAAGGAAGATCTTTTTGGGCCCTTCTGATTTAAATCAGACGGTCATATCTGTTTACATATAGCGGTTGAGATAATCCTTCATATTCAATGATAATTTTTTATTTTTTCTAAATACAACTATTTTTCTAAATCTTGTGTTTATTTTCTTTGAAAATAATCTCTATTATTATCTTAATTACTTTTTAATTTAAATTATTTTCTTAGTGAAATTAAAAGTAATTAGAGAAAATTAATTTTGTTTCAAGTGAGAAGGATAATTATGTTAATCATATCATCAAATTAAGTGTTAAGTGGTAAGTATCACCTTAATCAATTTTTTCTGTTCATTGTGTCACTGTCATCAACTAATGTCTTCTCGTTATTTCTTACACCTCCCTTTTATTTACAAGCAGGCCGCCACAATGATTAGATTCCATTGAAACATCGAAATAACCCAAAATGTTATCTTAATTATAATAAATCTTTCAGACAATTAATTCTACGCTGAATCAAAGCAAAAATAAGGAAATAATACTAGAAACAGCTATAATGAAATGAGTCGTGGGCTTTTTTAATGGGAATTGAAAATATCAAATAAATAACAAAGAAAGCCCTTAATTATTATTATTTTTTTTTTATAAAAGGCCTGTAGCCCATTTCATTAAAAAATTAGAGTTAAGTTACAAAATTAAATCAGCAGTATGATTATCTAACCCTTGCCATCAAAAACCTCCAGCACTAGTGCTAATACCTAAGCACCAGGAATAAAGCAATCTTAAAATCCACCACAAAACATCAAGGCAAATATCATGTCTGATAACATAGTTGTTAATCCTAACAAAAGCACTTAAAACTAAACCACAGTCAAATAGGCTAAGGAAATAATTAGAATTAAAGCATGTCAGTCTATACAAAAATCTTGAAAGTCAATAGCATTAAGCACCAGCATTGTCCCCTCCTTGGTAGACCACCAGTTGAGTGTCATTGGACCTCATACCCTCAAGGACACTGCATCTATGACCTCAACCAGAAACATTATTAGTAAAATTATATTTCTTGTTGATTTGGGTTGAACTGATATAAAGCATAGTTCATTCCTATGCTTCTAGATTGTTCAACAAAGAGCACTAAAGACAATAAGAAACCCTATTCTTTTTGCTATTGTTCATGGGCATGGCAGAATGAAAAATGTCAGTACAGGTAAGCCAGTGCTTAAAATGTAAATGATTATTCTCTAACTAGAATCATATTTGTTGGGTCAAAGAATATGTTAAAAATAAATGATCTATTGTTTCATTACCATAACAGAAGTTGTATTTCACATTACCTACCCACTCTGACAGAAGTTGCTCAAGTTATCTCTAGTAACCATATGAAAACTCTTATTTTACGAGTTACCGGTAGAAACCACCAACCTATAGCTTGGTTATTACTAATGTCTCTAAAATTCAAAAAGTTATACATTATTCTGACAGTGAATTTATCTGAAAAAAGCCCTTAATTATAATTATACCTTTGTTATCTCTTCTCTTATTAAGCAGGTAAATGTCATGATCCACCAACGTCTGTGATTAAAAAATAAAAATTCAGATTGAATATCAGTCCTCCTCTTTCCTCATTTTTTTCGAAACTTTCCTAAACCTCCTTATTTAATTGTCAGATACTCAATTTTCTGATTGGTCCTGATTTCTTTTCATTTTTTAAATGTCATTTAAAGAATTTTTGGATTAATTGATAATTGATTGGTCATGTCTTCATTTCTTTTCAATTTATTTTAATATCATTCATGAATATTGTTGAATAATTATTCTTTTTATTGATCCGTTTTTTTTATTAAAATATGTTATTTTGTATGAGAATTTTTTTTGTTTCTTATAAAATGTTCCGCTGCAATGTACGGATATAATAGTAGTATTGTTTTAATTAAGGATGCAGGTTGGGGTGATTTTGAGAAACAATTTTTTTTTTTTCTTTGGATCTTCCTTTCCAATTGGATATGTTCCTACTTGTCTTGCGTGTCCACGGACAGATAAGTACGCATATTAGATGAAAGGAAGTTGCTGGATTTTTCTCAAGAAAACAACGCATACGACGATACGCCATGATATAATCGTGACAATGATATCATGCCAAAATGACCAACATACAAAAAATAAGGAGCCCCTTAAATTAGTTCACAATTATAGTGGAGTAGCTTGTCAGCCTAACATTTAAAAACATCAATTGAAGATAACACTTGATACGTTGACACTGACATTATTATTGTTCTAGAATTGGCTACATATATCTTTAAGGAAAAAATAATTTACTATTATTAAATAAAAGACCAGAGGTGCAATCAATCTTATTAAATTTTGAACAAAACAGATAAGGTTTATAGTTCCACGTCGATAATGTATTTCATAATTAAGAATGTAGAACAACCTATCTCTTTCATGTGTTGTATACATTAAATGTTTTTCAATATCTCAACCCCATGTGTTAAATTTTAGATGACACTTCGACAATATTAAAGGCCAAATTTATCATTCAAGTTTGAAAGCTCCCTTCCAAACTTAAAAACACCAATTTATCGGGCAATTAAGGAATAAATAAACGAAAAAATTATAGAAAAATTGAACATGAAATATCTGCTACATCATCCACAGACAGGCAAAAACTTCTTCCAAAATGCAAACTACAAACATGTAGGCCATATTCCACTTCAAAAATACATGTTGATACCATCTTATTGTGCCAAATTAATCTCATATCACAAGCATCACACGAACCAAAAAATTGAGAGGAATCTTAAATAAATGATAAATTACAAATTACGCAACCTCATAATTACATTTTTTTTTATGCGAGCAGAGGGAGCCGGGAGCTGTCTCCAGATCTCCTACTGTAATGAGCATACAACAATAATTGTACAACCCCTAATAAAGTGCCGATACCATTAGGAATCTGAAATTTTAAAAAGCATATATTAGTTAAAAAAAATTCAAATACCTCTGAAAACAATGAAGTGCCCCATTTATTTTCCTTCTAAAAAGTTGGTTCTGGTGTAAAAATAAGCATCCCACAACCACAATACAAGCTAATAAAGTTTCACCATCATAATACAAGCTAACAATGACTGACAATTGACCTTATTACAATTAATAAGGTGTTTAATCTGGTTTCTGATCTTGGGGCATCAGTGTGAGTGTGACAAGGCCTAGTACCAACCGTAAGAATAATACTGTGGAGTGCGATACTTACATAAATGAAAAAATCATGCAACAACATGCCGTAAGCAAAGAACGAGGCACTCATCAAAAATGTTGCTAGAGAGAGGTAGAATGGCATGAATTCTACACTCGTAGTCTTGATCACCAAATTCTGACAAAAAATTTAGAAAACATAGTGTCAGAATAGATAAAAAGATAAAAAAGATATATTGAACAGAGAGAGAGAGAGAGAGATACAATGATGAACAATGGGGAGGCGAACATAGAGATGAGAGATGCAACACTCAAATAACCAAGAAGAATCTGGCGAGTGGGATGGTCAAATAATTCCAAGCTAACATAAGCTATTAATGCAAATAAGCACAATGCCCCAATCAACAAACCTCCCATCTTTAACTGCACCAAAATTAACAGAAAGATACTTATGATAAATCAACAAAAAGATGGGGTGTTCAAATGAAAATTCGAAAGAGCAGTTACCTTTCTTTTAGGGTCGGCATAGACAATAAAGAGGATTAAATAAGTGAGCTGAAAAGCAGCACCGATGGAATTGACGGTGACAACGAGCACCACACCATAAGATATGAAGGGGAGGCCGTACCACATGCATATCAGGCAGCTCAAAAGGGAGTACAGGTATGGCAAACCTGAGAATTGCTCTGTTGATTTGTTGCGCACTATCCTTTTAAATGTTGGTCTGCAAATTATCAAAATTAAACTACTATGATTAATGATCGTCTTATTAGATATATGATTACAAGTCGGTACCATGCAAGTAGAAGGCATTGCCATCTGTTTAATTTAATGGTATCAAGCCACACTGATTTACTGGTATTGCATATAACATCCAACCATCAGTTAAGCATGAATGGAAAAGGTACATTCCATTCAAACTGGCGCTAGATTAAAGATGTTTAACAAATTTGTTTGGATGCTCCGCAATTATAATGGAACTGTAGAATTTCATTGGAGTTAGTTGGCCCAATCCTTGCTCTTTCCCTCCTCTTTTTGACTTATTCACTTAAATTTAGAGAATTATACCCTTCCAACTAACAAATGTATGTGTTAACTTGAACAGATACTCGAGTTTAAAATCAAACGAAAAACTACTAATTTTGTTTTCTCATAAACCAACAACATTAATTTCAAAACTTGAATTTGTGTTTTCAGCTAACTAGAACAATTAGCATGAAGAACATGAGGGTAGTTTGGTCATTTAGTTATCCCAATTGAAAAGGTGAATAATCTTACATTGGTGAGATGAAGAGCACAAAGGCGAAGAGATTTCCTGCATGCATGTATTAACAGCAGAAATAAGTAAAAGGAATATCTGCAGCCATGTTTTATGAAAGATTCCGATTAGATTGCTATAACTGATTTCAAAACGTGCCTCTATAAATCTACGGGATTAAACTGACTAATACAGGCAATTTAGATAGAGAGAAAATCAGTCAATTAGAAAAAGACTGGCATTTATTCTTAAATGGGTTAAATTAAGGAGATAATATTAAGAGGCAGGAAGCGATGATACCAGCAATTCCAGCTCCAAAGCAACATACATCGTAGAAAGAATAAGAGGCAAGTGAAGTTGCCGTAGCTGCAGTTGCATCCGCTGATACCACCCAATAGCTCATCTCAATATCCTCTCTCTCTTTCTTCCTATTTACAAAGCTCTCGCCTTTCTCTCACTAAATTTGCGTCCTAGAAAGAGAAAGGTCCGAATTTGATGGAACCAGACATTTCCGCAAACAAAGCCGAATTGAATTGAAAATCCCCTCTCTTTCGCTCTTCGGCGGCCCCTTGTCCTTTTCCGGGTCCCGTACTCCCGTCTCTCTCTGTGCCAAAAATGAATTCGTATCCTCTGCATTAACTCAAATTTTGAGTTAAGATCTAAACCGTCCTATTGAGATCCGTACTAATATTAAAGTGAACGTGCGTTGTAGGAGTGGACAGGGTTGGTCCGAACTCTGATCGTACGGTTCATAAATTAACTCAAACGGTGCGTTAATGCAGAGGATACGAATTCGGCTAAAATGAGGTTCACCGTTCACGTGCCTCCCTTTTCCTATTTATTTTTATTTTCATATTTTAGTCATTCCAAATAAATATAATTTTATTTATATGTGTTATTTATTAAATTTATTTTTGTTTTTCATCACGAGTTTATAAATTTTTATTATTGATATAAACTATTTTCGTAACACGGAGATTAATTTTATAAATTATTATTTATATCTAAATAAATAAAGTCGAAATTACATAATATTATTAATTTATATGTTAAAAGAACATAGCGAATTCCGCTTTTTTTATTAATACCCCCAACAAAAAACAAAATATCAAATTTGTTCTCGATCTCAATTTTTTACTAAAAATACCCTGATCGCTCTCCGTGGGGCGGTTTGCTATATATATATTTTTTTAAAGACAATATGAATATCAAAATACTGAATTCTAACAATAAAAATTTAGATTTTTTTTTAAATATTTGTTAAATCTTTTAACCATATTTATACTAAAATACGCTAAATTACTTAAAATTATGTTAAATTACATTAAATTAGCGTTAAAATTCAGCATCTTGATTTAGATTCGGTATATTTGTCTATGGTTGTCTATGGTTCTTTGATTTAGATTCGGTATATTTGTCTATGGTTCTTTTGATTTCGATTGAATTGACATTTGCGGATCATGAATAGGACGAGTGCAGATTACGCCATTTGTTTCGTCATATTGTTTGCAGCTAAATTCGTATGTGTAATTGCGTAACGAGTGAGTTCGTAACCTGTGATGGGTTAAACTAGCATTGCTATTCTGTCATATATATAACCCACCAAACCTTGTCTCGGGCACTTGCACATGGTGGGCCCACCAGGACAGTGTAAGGGCAAGTAACCCGCTGAGGCGTTGACTCGTGGCAAGGTCTTGAAAAGTATTCGGAAGTCGGAACTCCGTTTTTCATGGATCTGATCCAAGACACATCACAGGAAATAAAAAACAAAGGGTTCTGTTTTTTTTTTTTTTTGGGTTTTCTTTCTTTTTGAAAAAATCCTGTTTGTAAGTTTGTAACACCCCCTCCGTTTCCTCCCAGGTACCTGACTGAGTACAACGAGCTCCCAGCCGAGCGATTGGAATTCGGTGCCTATGTATATATGGGGATCTGTTTCAAAATTCGTGCCAAGTTAAAACTGACGGCTGAGATCAATTTATACTCAGTCAGGTATTGCACTGGATCTTAGTCCCCTAGTCCCAGGACAAAGGCGTCTGTCCAGCACGGCCCGAGCGTCTGGCGACATGTCAGATCACTCACCGTCTGATTTTGATTTGACGGTGAGCAACATTCTTTTTACACGAAAGGTTTCCCATTTGCAAACGTCTTAAATAATCCTTTCGATTTTGATCTAACGTTCAGGAATAATCCTTTCGATTTTTTTATTCTTCGAATTTTAATAGTAACATAATTACTTCAGTACATTAGGTTTCTTATCTAAGTTTTAAGGGTAAATTTCACTGGAGGTCACTAAACTTTGTCATTTGTCACGAATTGGTCACTCAAGTTTGATTTGCCCATTTCTAATCACTTAACTTTGTCATTTGTCCCAATTAAGTCACTTTATATATTTCCGTCCAAAATCTTAACATAATATTCTCATTCCGTTCAAAATATTAACAGAATATACTCATTTCATCCAAAATACTAACGGAATGAGCATATTCCGTCCACAATACTAACAGAATGAGCATATTCCGTTAGTATTTTGAACGGAAAAATATAGAGTGACTTGATTGGGACAAATGATAAAGTTGAGTGACTAAAAATGAACAAATCAAACTTGAATGATCAATTTATGACAAATAACAAAGTTTAGTGACCTCCAGCGAAATTTACCCAAGTTTTAATAGAAGGGTTCATTAAAGTTAGTTAAAGATTGTGTTCTCAGTTTCTAATTTTACTGTAAAAATGCTTACATATTCGTTAACTTCATGCAAATATTTTGTTACTTTAATTTTATAAAATATTATACGATTCGTACATGGATCTTTAAATCCCATATATGAGGTTGCAAGAGGACATGATCTGGTGGGATTTTCACCACAAAATCTGCCAATAATTGCGTACCGACAAGCAGATCGCCATCGTTGCTTCTCATTTCTCACGAACAAATAAAAATAACTATATAATAAAAGAAAATCAAATTTAAGGAGCTGGTTACAGTTGGGGGCAGCCAGGAACAGCAAAGCAGCAAATGATGACCACATCAAATTGAGTATTAAATTGAGGTGTTTATTTATTTAATTTTCTTGTAGCTACCAGTATTTTGTTAACAAGTGAAGTCATATGTGCAGTTTTCGGCCGAAATTTTTTATTTTATCATCTTAAAAAAAAAAGAAGGCAAATAATCATATTTTTTTCAAATTCGATTTTACCCTGTCTGCAGTTTGAAACTGTCGACTAGATTTAGGTGTTCACAGTTTGAAATGGCAGACCACATGTTGACAAGATTTTGAGAACCATGATAGACCGGACGAAATTTGGGTGTCCGTAGTTTCAAACCGCGAACAGGATAAAAATGAAATTTTCTAAAAAAAAAAAAAAGTTGGTTATTTGGTTTTTATTTTAAGATTGTAAAAATAAAAATTTCGGAGTTTTCGGGTTTCATTCATGTTATAAAATTATAAAATTTATTAATTATTATTATTCTAATATAATCTATAACTTGCTAAAATAATTTATTCGTGCTAATTCTGAATGGCATAATATTCTGTGCAAAAATCAGTGTTCTAAATAGCACGCTATAGCGGCGCTATAGCGTTTTTGGACCCTAAATGCTAAGCTATGGCATGAAAATACGTTAATTGCGCTACGGCCGCTATAGCGGTAATAGCGGTCCGCTATAGCGCATAGCGTGTAGCGCGCTATTTGCGCGCTATGCATATTGGGGTTTTTTAGACAATTTATATGGGCTTAAATAAAGATCCATAAAATTTATTTTGTATAGAAAAAAAAATATAATGAATTATGATGCTTAAGATATTTTATATAGAAAAAGATCGATAGTTTATGATATTATTATGGATATTTTGAACCATGGACTTTTGTACTAGTTCAATATGAATATTATAATTTCTTAATTAATTTGGTGTTATTTATTGTTCTATGAAACTTTAGATAATGTTAATATATAGTACAAATATATAATATAATTTTTGTAAAAAAAAAAAACGCTATTTGGAATAGCTTCCGCTATAGCTTTTTTTGTAGCCTTCCCGCTATGACGCTATAAACGCTATTTAAAACATTGGCAAAAATATAAGTTAGTAGCCGGTAGGACAAAATTATTCACATGGAATATCCTCTAGCATATGCGCCTTTGAAATGAGGCCTGAATTAATTAAAAGAAAACGAGTGATACATATAATGTCAGTGAATGCATTTCAGCGGTTTTTGTTCGTATAAAAATAATAAATGTTTTATAATTAGTTAAAATAAATATGAGAGGGTTCTAATATATATTTTTTTTTTTTACTTTAATTATGTCTTCATTTTTTTTTTTTTAAATCTTCACGTAAGCTATAAAGTTGTGAGCGGAGCTCTGAACTCTCGAGTCTCAACCTTTGGGTAACTACAGTACAATTTTAAAGCTTTTTTCTAGCCAATTATGTTATGTCTTCATTTTTTTAATATTCTAATAACAAAAAAAATCTAAAATTTATTTGAACTATCTAAAAAGTAGTTCAAAAGTGTTTAGAGAACATTTGAAAACTTAGAAGTAATTATAATAATATTCCTATGACTAATTTTCCAAGTCAAATGTTATCCTTGTCTAATAAGATTCTAACTCTTATCTAATAAGCTATTCTAACTCTTATCTAATAAGCTATTCTACCAAATTGTTTTTTTTTTAATGCTTAGTAGTGACTATCAAGTGAGAGATTCTACTAAATTGTCGTTACAACCTTCATCCACGCCAGCATTTTTTTTTTGAGCTTATCCGATCCGGATTTCATTTGAAATGGTAATATTTCGGTGGAAATTCATGTATATCCTAAAAACAAATTTAAATTGCATATTTTTTATTCTAAAATTCATTATATCGTATTTATCCTTTTAAATTTTAATTCTCACATTTACATAATTTATTGTCTTTTTGTATTAATTAAAACTTACTTTATATTATAAAGTTTCTATTTTACCTAAAAAATAGCATTTAAATGAATCATTTGTCCTAATAAATTAAGCAGTCAATTAGTAGACTGAAACATTCTCCTACACAAATACATATTTTTTATTATTTTTAATAGAGGATAAAATAAAGCTTCATAAATATAAAGTTACTTTAATTATAATAAATTGGATAAATATAAAGCAGTCAATTTTGACTCTCATTCTCTCAATATCTTAGTTGTTATTTTATATATGTCATAAATCTGATTTGATCAGATTGTCCTTTTGTTTTGCTGTTCTTCAAAATCACAATACAACCAAACAAATTAGTTGAGAATTAGTTGAGAATTACGACCAAATTTGAAACTTGTAGATGTAAAAAAAGATATTTCTCATTGTCTTGTAAAATTGTATGCAAATGTCTGTAGCTTTTCATTTATATCCGCGGTCACTTGAAATAGGAGAAGAGATTTTAAGTTATCATTACAATTAATTAATATCGTGCCTTGTTTCTCAAGAAAATGTATTAGTCAATTTAATAGAGTACACGTCAAATAAACCGGAATTGTTTGATCCATTAAAGCTCTAAATCAGTACCTGAGATTTTAATAATATCTGAACCTTCATTATATATGAAGGATATGCTAGCACTATCGATCATTAGGCTTTAATTATATAAGCTGACAGAATTAATATTGCCGGATGGATATGCATCCTAATAGAATAAACACTTGGGCCTTGAATTGGGCCGGGCTTATAGAATAATTCCCTTGGGCCTTGAATATGTTTACAAAGACAAAAATGATTTGACGTGTTCTAATTGGAAAGTTGAGGTTGTGCAAAGAGATCAATTCAATTTCACTCGATCATGTAGTGCAAATTAAGGGATCAATTTCAAATTTTCAATCATGCATAATCTCTCTCATCACCATTCATCAGTTATCTGTTGATACTGGTAAATGGAGTCTCAACCAATCCTTATCATATCACCAATCAAATCAAATCTTTAGAACGGGAATATTAATTGTAGATTTTAGATATTGATACTGACATTAATTGACATTGACATTGCCATTTTCATTATATACTCCTCCAGATATCGGCAGGAGAAAATAATAAAACAAATATATTATATATATGTTGTCAAACAGCGCACACAACAACGCATGTGACAATTGACATTATCATAAGCTAATCTTTGAGGCAAACTTCATACATGATAATATATAATGTCAAAATATATAAACTTTCCTTGTACTCATCGAGAACAATGACAGGTTAGAATAATTGAACTTTAAAATATGCTCCAAATGTACGTCGGTAAGAATTTCTTAAATTAATGAAACAATAATACAAATGTGTGTTCTGCTATATTATACCTCCAACCCATGATTTCAAAAAAAATATGTGTTCTGCATAACTGGTTTTTGTGATTATTATATGTCAGCAATGAAATGGGCTAGATTCTCTTTTAAAAAAAAAAAAAAAGAAATACAAATGCGTGACCTATTCCTGTTGAAATGCATCCTATTGCACAAAAAAACATATATATACTGTAAAATCCAAACAAAACAATGGGAAATTCAGAAAAAGAAAAAGAAAAGAAAGAAAATACATAATCACACACATATCTTTCTTTGCAATTTAGTGCATATTTTTAAGCGAGCAAAGGAAGTCGGTAATCATCTCCTGATCTTTGACTGTAGTATGCATACAACATTAATTGTACAACTCCAAGTACTGTTCCAATGCCATTAGGGATCTGAAATTTGAAAAACCATATATTGTATCAAAATCTTCATATTTCTCATCCTCAAAAGTAAACAAACAAACAAACAGAGGACCTTTGCAAAAGAAAACCCGGCCCAAAAAAGCCTATTCATTTAGATCATGTCTATAACTCAAGCTTAAATTGTTTAAAAGGATCACAAATAGGAGACTTACATAGATGAAAAAGTCATGCAATAACAAGCCGTATGCAAAGAAAGAGATGCTCATTAAAAAGGTAGCCAGAGACAGATAAAATGGCATGAACTCCACACTCTTTGTCTTTATCACCAAATTCTGAAAAGAAAAATCAAAGATATACATTTATATTATCAGAAAAGCGAAAATGCACCAGAAATTCTCAACAAATTTAGAGAGAGAGAGAGAGAGAGATAGAGGCGTACAATGACTAGCAAAGGAGAGGCGAACATAGAGATGAGAGATGCGACGCTTAAATATCCAACCAGAGTCATACGAGTTGGATGGTCGAAAAATACAGAGCTAACATAGACTATCAATGCGAATAAAGCAAACACTCCAATCAGCAAACCTAGCATCTTTAACTGCATCACAACAAAAAAATACAAACAAAAAAAAAGGCATGAGAGAGTCCATAGATCAAAACCGAATGAAGGTGACTGAATTATGAATAATGTAAAAGCTTAATAATTAGTTACCTTTCTTCTTTTGTCAGCATAGGATATGAAGAGGGTTAAATAAGCTAGTTGGAAAGCCGCTCCAATGGAATTGACCGTGACGACCAATAACACACCATAAGAGACGAAGGGGAGGCCGTACCACATGCATATTAGGCAGTTCAAAAGGGAGTACACATATGGTAACCCTGAGAATTGTTCCGTTGATTCATTTCGAATTATCCTTTTAAATGTTGGTCTGGAAAGTATCAAACCGAAATAAAAATCAGATCAGATTGTTTTAGGGGATTTATGAGTTGGTGTTGACTAAATGGAGTTTGGAATAGCGTGACCAGATGCCATTGTCATCTTGTACCGAACGAGTAGAGACACAGTTTGTCATACAGAAATTTTGAAATGATATGCAATTCATTTCAAGTAAACACACAAATGCTAGGTGAATTTGGAAATATCACCCAGCATATATGTGTTTGTCCTTGCATTGAGGTCTCCTTTTGAGAACCATTAGTTATGGATTTATGAGATGGAAGAGAAGTACATTTCAGTACATTTTGACAACTATACCCTTCCAATTGACCAACTCTAACTTCTTAACTTTTATTTATTTCTCAAAGTAGAAGTATCTTAAACTAACTTCATCACAAAAAGAAAATTAATTATGAGCATTGGACTTCTGTTTACGAATCGCCTAAAAGTTCTGGTAATGATTTTAACAGAGCAATTTTAGCTCCATGCAGCGCACAAACCAATACATTGTTGTTTTGATTTTGTAGTCCTCGAGCTGCGCGGAGTCAAAAATGCTCTGTTAAAATCTTTACCCAAAAATTCTCTCTTTCTTTGTAATGGTACATTGTCTGAACTTAATTGGTTTAATGTCACCAATCCTTCCTTTAACATCATCTCACAAAAATATACTAATCAGGAGTAAATTTAAAATAATGGTCATAATTTGCAAATAAAAAATAGATACCTGTATATATTTGCAACAAAAATAGATTCAGTGAAAAAAAATTTAGCTAGATTAGTTAAGGATTACATTGGTGAGATGAAGAGAACAAAGGCGAAGAGGTTTCCTGCATGTATTAACAATAAGTACGTGTAAGATTAAACAAGTCTTAATTTAGTATAACAGATAAAACCAGCAAGCTGAAATTAGGGGAAGATGTTTAAATGAAAAGGAAGTACCTTTTACTATATTTTGCAATGTATATCTCCTTAAATAAACTTCTATTTTGTGTTGTTATTTATGGTTATTTTTGTAAACATGGAAACACCTTCAGCTTCCATGCATAACGTGTCCGGCACATGCCATGTCAGCACGTTATAACGCATACCCGTGAAACCGTCCACACACAAGTTTGGAAGGAGGTGTGATGTCAAACAGTTTGCAAGTATATAAAAAAGTACATGATATGAAACCATATGTTATCTAATATAACCCCTAATTGATTCAAACAAGAGCACTTAATATTCAGGCAATATACAGTTATCTTTCTAATTCTGATGAAATAATGGCAATTGAAAAACTTAAAAAGAATAAAACGAGAGAAGAAATAATAAAAAGAGAGAGAGGGAGAGAGGAAGATCAGCAGGGAGCAATATAATACCAGCGATTCCAGCTGCATAGCAGCATATTTCGTAGAAGGGAGTGGATGCAAGTGAAGTTGCTGCATCTCCAGTTACTCCCAACACACCCCAAGAAGTCATTGTATTGCTGCAGCTCTAGTTACACTCTCTCTCCTCGAACAGAATTTCAAGAATTGGCCTTCGCAGTAATAAAGTCCCAGGTACACAATCAAAGCTTTCTTTTGGCACGTACCAGTAATCTCCCTCCACAATCCAAAATCCCTAGCCAGTACCCAAATCTCTTATCCTCTGATAGTTTTAGAGAAGAGAGCAACGAACCCAGGTCAAAAAGCAAAAGCGATGATTTCTTTCTTTCTTTCTTTGAAAGTTTCAATCTTTGTGCTGTCGTTAAAAAGAGGTTGGAGTAATATGCGAAGTTTTATAGAAGTAGAGAGCAGAGGCCAGAGAGAGAGGTAACAACACGTCGCATCATCGATTTTTTATGATTGGTGGCTTATTAGCATTTGTAAATGTGTTGGCCCACGGGTTTTTCAACGACAAAGAAAAAAGCGAGACGTACGGACTAACTTATCATTGGTCCCAAAAGTAACGGATACAAATCTGCTGTGATTCCGTGGGAATAGCAGGAACATGCGATTCCAAACTTAACCGTCTAATTTTTTTAGCTCGAATCTCGAAACAGATGCTTTTTCATGCACAAATCTTAAAGAAATTTAAACGGCTGAATTCAGGTTATCCTGCTATTCCCACCGAATCACAGCAGATTTATTTCCAAAGTAACAAGCAACATCACAACTTTTGTGTATCAACAAAAAAAAAAAAAAAATCACAACTTATATTTATATATTTTTTCAATTAATTATGAATATTTATACATATTAAAATACGAAATGTTAAATTATTCATAAAATTTCGATTAATCAGTCGCATAACGATTAATTATTGGAAGAAATTTGCATGTGATACCCTATGAACTCAAATTTGTGTCTAATGAAATCCTTTACCGTCCAATCTGCTTTGAAATCCGTATGCATTAGGTCAGCACAAATCTTAAAGATGCAAACGGATATTGAAACAACGTGCACAAATTTTAAAGCAGATCGGTCGATAGAAACCCATCAAACTCAAATTTGAGTCCGATGTACATCGGACACAACCCATTCCTTTATTTTTGTGGTGCTTCTTAATTTTGTCCATCAAGCACATATCTTAAAAAAAAAAAATATGTTTTTATTGAATATATCTGAAACACTTCCATTGCAAAATTAATTGTATTGCACAATTTGCACCCACATGGTTGTGAATACTATTCAAAGGCCAGAAACAATCCACTGAATCTAGTGGTTATCTTTGATATGCATGTCTATCTCGTTCTGAATTTTGTTCTCTATCATTATATTTGGAAAATGAAACCTTTGTTCTCCAATACTGTTTATGAAATTTAATTTTATTCTCTATTATTATTTATGTAAATGGGACTCCAGCCACTGATTCCGCCCTCTTTTTTGACCCAGCTGGCATCCACGTGTACTTCGTCAGCATATTCCAAGCTTTTACCTTTAAGCATCTTACTGCTATTTTTTTCTGGTCAATTTATTTATTGCAATGCTTTACTTGTTATACCACACTTAAGAACTTTCTCAACATTAGAAAAACAACTAGAGTAACATGAGTGAAGCTTAATTTTTTTTTCTCTTACTGGCAATTAGAATTTTCTTTTTCTAAGAATTGACGAAAGTTATTAGAAGAGAAATAGTAAAAAATATATATATTTTTTAATATCTTCAAGTTCTAATAGTCGGAAATATTTTATATGTTTGAAGTGTAGGATCATAATCCAACGTTGAGCATATATGTAATATAATTATGAATTATATACTGTCATACGTGATTATCAAAATTAAATAATCTAATATGAAATTAAGATATTTAGACAATATATGTATTCAATAGGGTGTGGTCCATAAATGTACAGTAAAGATTAAATTATTGATGAATTGATTCTGAAATTAGAAATTGTTTTCCTAAGATTGTTTGGGCCACATGGATATCGATGCGGCTGCACGGATTTTGATGCGACTACACGGTTTTTTATGCGGTCACACAAAATACCTTTTTTTTAAGTTGTCAGATAACCAGATAGGTTACCCTATATAAGGATTGGTCCCCAAGACACAAGATAACATATAAAAACACAAAAATTGAACAGACGTTTTCTTTTTAGAAAATACAGATCTGTGTGCCTTATCTTCTTCTTCCACCATCAAAGAATAGAGATGAGAGATCTATTAAGAAAAAGGGAGATGGACTCTCAAGGACAGAATCCTACTATCTTGAAAGACTTGATCTACGACCATACGACGTAGAGGCGAGAAAGGCTTATTGCCATTCAAAACTTGTCTCGTGCTCACGGAGACGGTTCTTTAAACTTGTTCCATGGCCAATGTTATGAAATCATGTATTATATTTCATACTTATGATTATGTTTCTATGAGTCTATTTTGGCATAGGACGGTCCATAGGTTAAGGTTGGAAACTGTTTCTCTTTTTTCCAAGATATAAGTATTTGATCTCTAGATGAGATGTAATTGTTTGATCTCTAAATAAATTGTAATTATTTGATATTTATGATTTCCAACATAAAGTACCGTCTTCTATAGGCTAATTTAATTTATAGATGCTTTTGTTTTAAGATTTTCCTTAGAATTCTTGTTCCAACCTTAAAATAAAAGATTTTCCTTAGAACAAGAGGACGTTGCTGTATGCACCCGGTTCACCATGGACAAAAGTGCTTAACAAAGAGAGGTCGATATCTTGAAATTGAAATGAGCATTTTTATTTTGGTGGCCGTCGGAAGAGACTCAGAATCAGTGAGAGAGAGAGTAGCGGTCGAGTCGATGTTGGCCATAATAATTAATTCCCGGACCGTGTTCCTCCACAAGTCCACATCATATCTAATATAATTTGCCGTGCTCCTTGGCCCGTGGAACTTTATGCTTGCATGGCTGGAACTTGCCTAGAGGTCAGGAGCAGATCTTTACTAAGGTGGAATTCGTATCCTCTGCATTAACTCAAAAAAAAAATATGTTGAGTTAATGTATCTGGCTGATTTGTTTTCAAAATTTATGCGAGTTAGATCCACATTAATATTAAATGACCTCTATTTTATAGACCGGGCCAGATTGACTCCATCTAGCATCTTTTGAGTTAATGCAGACTCATAAAGGTGAGGGGGCTGTTGGATTTTGAATTTCTATTGAAATTTGCAGGATAGATCAATTTTGTCTCATTTTGAAACTTTGATTTGTAATTTGAGTTAAATTTAGAGTTAAAATTAAAATATTTTTTTCAATTCTGATTGGTAATTATTATTAGAAGTTAAAACATTATATATTAGAAGTCAGAGCATTATTTTTTTATTTAATATCTGATTAGTTAATGGATTTGAATACGATTCGCTATTTTTTTACTCCCCGACGAAAATCCTGAAACCACACCAGCTAGAGGTCATCAAAATATATAAGAACACTATTGTAAGAATAATGAAAAAAAAAATCAAATTCAAATAATACAAGAAAGATGTAAATTGTATGCTATTTAATAAATAAAGAAAATGTTATTTGAATTTAAATAATTTCGAATAATACTAATTTATTATTCTTATAAAAATATAAGATGAATTGAATAGCACTAAACTATAGCTATTTAAAGAAGATAAAAAAATATTTAAATTGCATCCGACTAAATATTGACACTATTTTTTTTTTTTCCAATTAGAGCTATTGTCATCAGATATTTTTATTCATGGTAAATAGAAAAAATAAAAATAAAAAATGGTAAACAATATTGGCAAATTTTAAAAAGGGGGAATTTCATGTATCCCCTTAAAAATCTTGAAATTACGTATTTCCCCGTCTAAAATTCATAATATCATATTTACCTTTCTAAAGTTCAAAAACTCACAAATTTATCCAAATTATTGATTTTTCTAATAAAACTCATTTTGAATTTATAAATTACCTATTTTACCCTTTCTCCATCATTTCTTTTCTCCTTACTTCGTCCCAGAGATCCTCTAAAAATAATTTTGAATGATCAGTCCTACTTCTTTCTCTGCAACACATGGCGGAAGAGCGAGGCTTTCTATTCAAAACGTGGTGAGTTTTCGTTCAATACTGCATACTTTGATAGCCAGTATTACTTCGACGGAACTTAAAATACTGTAGCTTTAGATTCAATATGAATATGCTTCTGAAGATTTGAGGAAGAAATAGAGAGAATAAAAGGTTCCCGGGCTTGACAAATAAGCTTCCCTTTCCCATCCTTTTCCTAACTTTTCCAATATTTATTTCTTATTTAAAAGAATAAAATAACTGTCATCTACTTGGAAGTAAAACATTATGGGTGTGTTTGGATAGACAGAGAATAGAGCTATTCTCAAGTTAGCTGTACTCAGAACACTGTCATCCAAACGAGAAATAACAAATAAGAATAGCAGAGGAACAACTCTAATTCTTTATTCCACAGAAACGTTGGGTTAGCGAAAAACAAAAGCTCCTGTGTTAGCGATTTAATAAATAATTCATACCGTCCATTTTTTTATCTATTCTCCCAACCGCTATTTCTCTCTCTACAGCAACAACGTTATTTCTCTCTTCGGCCATAGCAACAATGTTTTAAAGAAGGAAACACGCCACCACCTCTTTCCAGATCTCCGCTTTTGTTAGTAGAGATTGTCGGAATCAACTGCAAGACTGTCTTCTCGGTGTAACAAGGAGTAGATATAGATCCATTTTGCTGATTTTGTTAAGGTGCGAAGATGGTTATTGCATGTTATTGCATGTTGCATTTTACATAATTTCATCAACCATCGCAATAGGCTTCAACATGTTTCGGACGAAGAGAAATTTGATGGAGTTGTGCAAAATGATATTTCTATCGGTGATACATCTATTTTGGGGGATGGCTACCGATAGTGAGGTAGGGGATGAGGTTAGGGGAGTTATCAAAAACATTTTGTGGGCTACTAGGTGAGACATTATTGGTAATTTTTGGTATTTCAGAAAGATTGTAATATTTAACTACTTGTTAGTACGGTGATGTATTTTTGCATTACTTATTTTGAACCAATTATACTAATTGAATGGGATGAATCTCAAGGATTGTAGGCAACAATTAGTGTATCACTCATTTTTTATTAAAATAGTTGCTACATTGATAATTTTTTTTTTGTTATCTTGGTTTTCCTTCTTGTTTATGTTTCATTCAAAGCTCTTGCTGCACTCATAATATTGATAATTGAAATACTTAATTTGTGTAGGTCTAATTGTTGATTTATGCTACTGTGATTTATGCTACTGTGATTTATACTACTGTGTAGGTATAATTGAAATACTTAATGTACGTACATCTATAAATGTGACCAATTTATGCTACTGTGATTTGTGTAATTTGTTGTTGTACATGAAATACTTAATTGTTACGGTAATTTGTGTAACTAATGTGATTTAGTTTTTTATTACTTATTTCAAAATTTGTTATTAAATAGTAAAAAATTTAGAATAAAAAGTGATATTGTTTAATTACATTTTAACTGTGATTAGATTGGTATTAAATGAGATAATAAGAAATATTTCCTAATCGGTTAAAAACAATTGAGGCATTATTGGAAAATATGATGCTTCATATATATTTAACAAGCCATGGTAAATATAAAAGTTAGTTCAAAAGAGAAAAACAAATAAATCATTATTTTATTCTTTCCCTCCATCACTATTTCAAATATACAATTCAAACAACATTTCTACTAATCCGTCCAAAGTTAGCACTATTCTCAAACCACTTGAGTCAGCACTATTCTCAACCACTAACCCAAAAATCACTATTCTTGTACTAATTTTTGCACGATCCAAACGTACCATATGAGATTCCGTTCTCATTCAATGTATCAAATCTCAGGGACATGGTCTAATCATGAGAGTAGTATTTTACTATGGTGTTGAAACAAAATTGACTCATCCAAGGCATTTGAAAACATAAATTGGCAATATCTTCTCCCACTGGCTATATATGTAATCTAGCTAGGTCTATTCTCCCACCTCGGAATTGTTATTTTTTTCGGGATGCTAGCGCTCTTCATCATCGTTCTTATAAAATGTTCCAAGGAAATCTGGCTGGAGAGTGCCTAATCATTTCTAGGATTAGACCAACGAATTCTCCGTGCCAGTTCACCCCATCACTATCAGCATTCACTTGAGAGTCATTCAGCTAACCTTTCATCACGTGCGGTATCGATTGAAGAAAGATGCAAATCTCTTCAGTCCTGACTGAGTGTCGAATTGTGCATTGGTTCTAGCTATGATTTCATTCATGCCAAAGTGCATATCATCAGGTTTCAATGACAAAGAATTTCAATTTGTTGGCAGGGAAGAAATTAGCTAATCTCCCTTCCTGGATGATATGAAGTGCATGTTATAGATTAGCTAATAACAAAGAATTTCAATTTGTTGGCAGGTCAGAATTTCTCTGAGACAAAGTGAAGTGCGAAGAAGAAATGATGGAGAAAGGGTAAAATAGGTAATTTATAAATTTAAAATGATTTTATTAGAAAAATTAATAAATTAAGTAAATTTGTGTGTTTTTGAACTTTGAAAGGCTAAATATGATATTATTAATTTATAGCACTCTTTATGTAGTTAAAATAATTTTGTATTCCACTCTATTATATAGCTTATATATGTTATTTAAGTGTAACGAGCTCTTTATGTTTATTTTGTACGAAATGAAATATAAAGAAAAAAAATATTTTATCTATCTTAAAAAAAGTTATGATTCACATTTGACCTTTGTTCTTATATTTTGAAATATTAATGCTATATATGTTATAATAATTTGTGGCCTAAAAAATAGTGGCACGGCCTAAAAAATTTCAGAACAATAGGGATCAAGCTATCAAACAGAAATTAAACAAAAATTAAATGAAAAGTTCAAATCAAAGTTTTTAAATGACGTTTTGCTTTTTTTTTTTTTTTATGTTGATATAGCGTTCCTTTTTTTTAAGAAAAAAAAATTTGGAGCTTCCGTATGGTATGGTATTTCTGGGGTGTTTAATTTTTTTTTCCGAACAGAGGCTTCCATATGGTATGACGTCCCTCACATGCCTTTCTATTTTTAAAATTTATCCGTATCCTTTCTCATTTTTAATTTTTTCTTTTTTTCTATTTACCACGAATAAAAAAAAAATTTGTTATGCACAAAGCATACACAATACAACACAATACTAACATTAATGTTCTATGTGAAATAACGCAAAAAATGATACAATATATTATATTCAATTCGATTTTAATTGACATATAAATCGATATTATGTCGAATAGAAGACACGATACACAATACGATTTTAAAAATGTCCGTACCATGCAGGGGCGGAGGCAGCATATTGAGTAATAGGGGTAAAAAATATACATAGCAGTGAGTTGCTCATCTTTTGGAAAAAATATATATAAAATTCTATAAGTGAACAGGAGTCGACCATACAAATGTTTCACAAAATTAATAGGAGTCCTTTTTAAGGTACCTATAATATTTTACTATAAACTATACAAAAGAAACGTATATAATAATCAATTTTGGAAAAAGAATGAAGATAATTGGCTTCCATTTGGATACATCCGTCACTGTACCAAGAACTTTATTACAAATCCCTTGTTTATGGTTTGATACGGAATTCTCACGGATAAGTGTCATTTGAAATTTAGTGCGTGGGATAACAACGATGGCGCTATGATACCCGAATATTCTACCTTCTTTATGCTCTACAAAACGAGTGGTAAGACAAATTGCTCCGTTTTTTTACCACTCGTTTTAAATGTGTTTTAAATGTTTTTGACAGTAAAAGTGTAGAACACATTAAAAATTTACTAAAAGAGCAAAATAGTATGATGCTCTTGATTATATTATTTTCTTTACTAGTTATAAAAAATAAAAAATGCATGAAAAATTGACATAGCGAAATTAATTCCCATTCATCAATATTTATATATATTTCTATTTTTTATATAATAATATTGTGTGAGATAATATTTTGCATGTATGTATAAAAAACTCATCATCTCGATTTTTTTTTTTTTTTCATTATGAGTGCTAATTTTTTTTTATTGTCAAGTAATTCAACGAAAAATAGGCATATGAAGAAACCAAGATATTTTAATCCATCTTGATAGGCAAATCTGTAGTAAATAAAAATTCTTTTGTCATTTGTTCATTTTTTTCCTTTTCAATTTTATTCAAGAACCCACTTGTAATTTATATCCCAAAGGAACTCATAAGTATTTTTACATATGTTATTAATTGAAAAATAAGGTGACCATCCATTTTGTCGATTTTATATGGTACAAATATATATTAGATTTAAGATTTGTGACCGAAGATTTTTGAATATCTAAATATCACCTTAAAGTTCACACGTGTAATACTGAAGCGATAGACACTTATATATTATAGTTGTGACCAGTGTTGTAAATAACGGTATGCGGTCGTCGGACGGACATGGTACCTCTAAGAGATTAATCGGTATGCGGCCGATTAATGAAATTATGCGGACAAGTGAAAAATAAGGTGGAAAGCCCAGCGGAATTTGGCCCAACGCATCTCGGTTCCTATAGGGATTCGTTATATTAATTCTCTGTAATAAAAGTCTTCTATCGTTATAGTATTGTAATTAATACTGGAAAAGACAAGGGATTAAAAAGGGTAATTAGAATTGAGTTTTACTTCATCCGTTAATGTCAATGAAGAAAAGTCAGAGACTCAGATACCCATCTCCTATACTCATATATACTGTATCAGTAATAAAGAAATAATTTGACCATTCGACTTAATCAGAGTCGGACAGATATCCTCTCAGATATTGTACTGTACAGTGAGATCCGCAACTTTACAGTCTAGATTAACTCAATCCAGCTCCTTTAAGATTCGTGTAAATTTAAAAAACGGTCCGAATCTACTAATTTTAAAAGATTCCCCGGTACGATCTGAATTCAATCACAGTCTGAATGCGAGATCGAGTTGAGCAGCGATGAATTGGGCCGGGCTAAACCTAAAGCAGAGTCCTGAATATTAATTGACATATTCTATACAAAATGAAGCCCAAGAGCCCAGGAGATATCTATCAATGATACGGCCTTTCCAACTTCCGATCACTCCATCTAATTTCCTCATATATCTACATCAATTCTTAGAACAAAGCTAGAATGTGATGTGCTCATTAAGAGAGTTTAGTGAGCACAACTTCAAAAATATATCAGATTGACTTCAAATAATGAATCCAAACCGTTAAAATTCATATACTGCATGAGTGATGCATGTACATGCAAAATTTTGAAAGTTTCGAGTTTATTTGCTATAAGGTCAAGCGGTCAAAGAAATGAACCTTTTATAAGTTGTTTTATAAGTTGTTTTATATATTCAATTTTTATCATTTCTTTGACCGCTACCTTATAACAAATGAATTCGAAACTTTCAAAATTTTGCATGTACATGTATCACTCATGAAGTACATAGATTTTAACAGTTAGAATTCGTCGTTTAAAGCCGATCCGATATACTTTTGGAGTTGTGTTCACCAAACTCTCTTAGTGAGCACATCACACCCTAGCTTTTGCTCTCAATCCTTAAGTAAATCATCCATAGTTCATTTCTTCTATTATATTCTTTTTTAATTTTTTTTTGTGGACGAGCAGATAATTTGTCAATTTGTCTGCTTCAATTAATATTATATTCTTCAATGAAAGGTATCAAATCACCAGTTTACAGCGTATAATATATAATTACGAGTAATCAAATGAAAAGAGCCCCCTATATATCTAGTATGATATCCCGGAGGGAGAACAGGATATTACTCAAATGGACTTGGCGAATTTGGTAAATTCAATCTTGCTGCCGGTACATCTAATTACAAGACGAAGATTATTAGTGGATGATAAAAATGAAAAATAATGCTCAAGTGAACAGAAATGTTCTTAACTTCAGTCAAAACATATCGATTTTACAGCAATTAGGAAATGAAGCACAACTACGAAACTGCTCTTTAATTAGGGGTGTTCATCGGTTCGGTTCGGTGAAACCGAACCGAACTAGGCAAACCAAAGTTATAATTCGGTTTCAAAAATAAAACCGAACCGAACCGAACCAAAGTTTTATTTCGGTTTGTTCGGTTCAAACCGAAATATATTAATTTTTTTATTTAAAGCAATTGATTAATAATAAACCGAAGTATATTAAGAAATAAACCGAGGTATTAAGAAATAAACCGGGATATTAAGAAATAAACCGAAGTATTTAAAGTAATTGATTAAGAAATGAACCGGGGCGGTCCGGACCAAATTCATAATATATAAAATTTCGGTCGGTTCGGTTATTTCGGTTTTCAAAATTTTCAAACCGAACCGAACCAAAATTATAATTCGGTTTTAAAAAGCAAACCGAACCGAACCATTAAACCGAAAAAACCGAACCGTTTGGTCCGAACTAATTCGGTTCGGTTCTAAACCAACTAAACCGGACCCAATGAACGCCCCTATCTTTAATAGTATCGGCCATTAAAAATAAAAATGCTCTCTATATTAAACTCTCTCTCTCTCTCTCTCTCTATCTCGGTCCCTTCACTCAGTTCTTTTGAATAATGCTTGAAAACCTCCATTAACAACACTAGTTGTACTTGTCAAATTAATTACTTGGCAGGCTCATATTATAAGTTAAGAGTTTTTCTTTGGTTGGTTCATAGAAATAAGATTAACTATTGATAATTTAATTAAAAAAGGGATGACAGAGAGATGATAAGTGTGTCTTCTGTCAAAGTTCTAAAACTGTTAATCATTTGTTATTAATTGTTCCTATGCTTAATGCAGTTGGAATTGGATTGCTAATTAAAATACTGTTAGATTTGATTGTAATGCAATAGAGGATCTTTGGGCTATTGGCAATTTCATTCCATTGAAAGATAAAAAGGTGTTGTTTTATGATTCATAACTTCATATGAACTGAATTGGTAATCATATCATTTTCCGAGAGGGTATTTGTGAGAAGTATAGTAGCTATGATCATCAATATTACAACATTTGGGTGTCAGTCAAGGAAGAATGATTTTTATTATTATTATTATTATTTTCAAGAAAAGAAATGATTCTTATTTTAAACTGTAAGTAATTTTACCTTCTGATGTTCACATGTACAATTAGAGGAGGAAGAGTTAGAGGTAGCATTACAAGATTTGGTACCATCAGGAATGGCTGCTGGGTTTGGAAAAGTAACTAGTTTTGATACTTGGTTTTCCATGTTCACAGGTACAATAAAATACCAGGAACTTGGTCCTACAATATTTGGTGGATTCTTTAATTTGGGCTAACATTCTGTCTTTTCGCTCCTTTCAGGTTTTTCTCTGTAACTTTGGGCCAGGCCTCATGGCCCATTTACATCGCTTTCTTTGGTGGTCAAACTCAAACTAGGAGTTGAGTTGTCGAATTGAATGGAACAAGTTAACATCGATCCAATCCATATATATTTCACACGAGATAAACGTCAACGCCGACAAAATGGAATTAGTTAAAATCAATAGTACGTTGTTTGCAATTAATAAATGTAGAAGGATGCAATGCAAGAAATGTTGGAGCAAAAGAGCACATTCCGTGCAAGGAAAGTTAAAAAATATAGAGGTTCACTTTCAGGCTTGTCAATTAATTGAGCTAATAGTCTTCTCCATTTCCCACTTGTTTCTTCTTCCCCTGTTCCTTTCAATTATTCATTAATTTGACAATTGACAGTGTGTCAACATTACAATCACAACTCACAACTCATAAGTCATAACACCGCATTTCTCTAACTAACTGCTAATCAATAAAATCAATAAAATTACACAATTAAATATCAAGAATGTATGCTACACATTGCTTTAATTATTTCCTCCATCCACAATAAACTCTCTCTCTCAAAAAAAAAAAAAAGACAAAAACAGAAGAAGTTGCAATCTACATTTTTTACAACGAATTAAAAAAATAATAAATAAGTCCTCCAATCGAAGTTTGCCATATAAATTATCGAGCAATTAAAATACGTCCTTAATTATGTTTATATATTTATTTATTAACTGAACTTTGAGCATATATAGCCTCTCAATTTTATATATAATTATATCCTTTCATTCATGACATGTCCGAGTTAAGTTAGATTTCTAACTACACCCCCCTGTATATGCGCCATGACTGAATAATAATTATGAAGGCTAAATCTAGCACTAACGCCCATTTATGTTTTTAGCGCGCAACCGTTTCTTCAGTTTGCCCCAGCTGTACTGTTTTCCCTACAACATCACCACCACTGTCATCATTTCTACTCTCGCTTTCCGACTTAGACGTCGATGACACTACTGGTGCTGGTGCTGGAGCTGCCGAGATCATTTGCATATTTACGGCACCTCCTGCACTGCCATTTCCTGCAAGGAGCTTTTTACGATATAAGGCATCCAGTTCATGAAAATAAGGACACGTCTTAGAATCCTCTGGCCTCCTTTTACTGCTCTCTTTTACCCTCTTGAAATACTTGTTGATATTCTCCCATTTCTCCTTGCATCTTTTTGCGCTCCGGTTGTACCCCATTCTCTTCATGCCCGCTGATATCTCTTCCCACATCGGGCCTTTGGGCCCGTTCTCTTGGTACCGTGTCTCCAGTTCAGTTCTTATCTTTATCAATGCATGCACCTCTACCTTGGGCCACCGTGATGACGGCGTGGCCTCAGTCACCATGCTCATAACAATCTCCCGAGACTCCACAGGAGATGAGTACGCGTGATGCGGTACAATTTCAAGTACTCTCTCTTGTTTCCCTTGCTGCTCTTGTGGTGGTATCTGTGGTGTCATCGGCAACTGCTCTGATGGCACCTGTTGCTTTGGTGCTGGTGCGGTTACATTAGGTGATCGTGGCACCTGTTGCTTTTGCTGATTAGGTTTTGGAGACATAACAGTAATTGCCATGTTTAAGGGCGGAATTGCGGCTGGTTGAACAGATTGCATGTTGATTCTTTGTATGAAGGATACGAGAGCAGCATCACGCGATGTGGCCATGGCACGTTCATGTGACAAGATCTCATGCTCCCTGTTCAACCGTGCAGTCTCCTGCCGGCGCCACGCATCCTCACGTGCCATCCTCTCCTGTTCGCGTTTCTCCAATGTCTCCAAAAATAACTTTTGCATCTCCTCCTGCCTTGCCATCACTTGCTTAACAAGCCCTTCAAATAGATCCATCATTTTCCTCTTTCTACCTCCTTTCTCTTGGTTCCCACTCGCATCTGTCATTTCGCTGTCAGACTCTTCAGATTCCGAAGAAGAGGTGGTGAATCCCATTGGACCCGCTTCCGTGTTTTGGGCCGGGGCCACTACTGAGATTGGAGTTGGTTGGATTGGGCAGAGCGGCGGGCCTGCGCCAATTGGGCTTATGAGAAATCCTGAGGAGGCCGGAGAAGCAGCCGGCATCGTCTGTGCCGTGCTAGGAACAGTGACATAACTGTGATTTGGCGTTGACGTGGCCAAGTTTAGGGTCTCCAGTTCAGCAAAAAAGCGGTACATTTTGCCGTCTTTGTGACCGGCACGACCGTCTTTTGTGCGCTTGTAGTACTTCTGTACGTTCTCAAATTTTTCTCTGCATTTCTTTGCGCTTCTCTTGTAGCCGAGCTCCGCTAGTTTCCTGGCACAAGCAGTAGTAGAAAGTAACAATGCAATAATTTTAGCGGCCGGGTAAAAACTAAGAAGAGGAGAGAGAGAGAGTAAAATTGAGGAGGCAATGATTGCAGATGAGTGGAATGGAAGATTAGAGGAGCGCATATGACAGCATGTGCTGTGTCGGAGTTTAATTAATTTTTCCTTCTGACAGTAAATCAGAGAATAAAACTGGTTGGGATTAGTGCATCTGACAATTCTTTACATAAAATGACGCCAAATTACTGTAACCATGAAACCAAACAGACAGACACGCATCTTAAATTTTCGTTTCTTTTCTATCAAAACTGATAATTAAGCCAAGATCGATCCGTGTCAAAATAAAATAGAAATAATTAAGCATGAAAAAGGAAAAGGAAATTAATTAATAAAGTGTATACCTAGAGACTTGTTCCCAAAGAGGTCCTTTAGGGGAGGCATCTCTAAATGCTGAATCCATCTCCGATCGAATTCTGAGAAGCGCGAGAGTCTGTTCCCTCGGCCACCTATGACTGGTGGGACCGCCGCTCTCCAATTCTTCCCCAATTGCTCCAATTCCATTATCTCTTCTTCCCACGGAATTCAGTTCCTCAAAATTAGACTGCTGCATGGTATGATGGTAAGCACCAGCTAGCTCCCGCTCTCCTCTTCTCTCTTTGGATAGATAAGAGGTAAGGTAAGAGAGGTGGTGGTCTGGTACAAGTAGAATAGTAGATAGTATAGACAACTAGAGAGAGAGAAAGAGAAATAGAGAGATCGATAAAAAGGTAGAGCGGTGCAAACTAAAGTTATCTCTTTTTATTTTATTTTTTTTCCCTTTTGGCATGTGTTTCTCTTTCAGAAAGGAGTATGATGTACAGTGGATGTAGAGAGAGAGATAGAGAGGGGTAAGGGGTAGGGACAATATCACAGTTAGGAGAAATGAATACAGCGGGAAGGAGAGAGAAAGCGGTAGAGAAGACGATAATAATTAGGAGAGAGAAGGTCGAGGAGAGAAAAGATAAAAAAAAAATTAAAGAGAGATGCTTTGCTGGGAATGGGGGCCACGAGGGTTTTATTCTTACCTATCAATTATTGCGATAAAAAATAAAATGTATAGTACCGCCAACAAAGAGAAAAGTAATTACTTCTTTCTTGTCCTTAATAAAGAAGGAATCGATAACTAAACAGTGCTATCAATTATAATTTTTGTCATTTGCAATTTGTCAGAATAGCATGCATGGAATTAAGTTGAAGTAATAATGGGAAGACTGATCGATCTGTAGTTCAATTGAGCAAGTAAATAAAAGAAGAGGTAGTTGACACGGACGCATCATGCATGTGAAGAAGAACTCCGATGGTGGATGGATCCAGTCTGTATTTGCGGCGACGTTTCCCTTTGGAATGGGCTGCAATATGCATGCCTCTTCTTCATTTCCATTTGGGACCACAATTAATTCATTTCCCTAAATTCAAACAAATTTCAATTTCACACGCGCATGCACTAACAAGCTGTAGCTAGTGACTAAACAAAAAAAAAAAGAAATGAAATTCTGATTTCACTGCTAGCTACAGTAGTGCTTTTCAATCTATATTCACGAGTGGTTAACTGCCAATAACTTACGGTGCATGTATGTTCAGATCTAGCTAGTGGCCTGGCAAGGATAAATTAAATTTGCCAGATCATCCTTCGATAACATCTTCGCCACATGATACAGGAGACCCACCATTACTGGGTACACAATATCTACACTCTAGCTACAGTAGTGCACCAATCAAAATGGAAATATATATATATATATATATATATATATATATATATATATATATATCTCATGTTACCTTACCTTGCTTATAATTAGATTTTGGTAGCCAACCCAACTATATATTTGGCTTCTCGCTTTTATTCTCCAAAATGGCCTAACCATGCATGTGACAATTCTATTAATTATTTAATTAGATCGATCTAAACAACACCACGGCACTCTGGACATATATATATATCAATCCTACAATATATTAATTGGACATCTAAACAACACCATGCATGCCTTTCTTTCTCTATTGGATCGAACAACTTATATTAATTGTTAAGCTTAATTAAACAGAAACTTCATATTTATTGGCGGATAAATTTATATGGAGATAGAAAGAGAGGAGGGTTCAAATGGCTTATGTTTCTTTTTTTTATGTCTCATCGTGTTTTACATTCTTTATTTCTATTTTCAAAGTTCAAAGTCAGAATTTGATCAGTCAGTTAGTCGGAATTTGATCAAGAGTACGATTTGAAGAGACAAAATAGATTAAATAAATAGGCAGAAGACACAGTGGATAAATTTATTTGATTTGACGGGGTAAATGAAAAGGCGCAAAAAAAAAATATTTTCTAGCAGTTCAAACCCATCACCGATAGAAGAAGTAAGAGTCGGTTCTCTGATATGGATAAAAAAAATAGAGAGAATAGAGAGAATAGAGAGAACACATATATTCATTTGATTAGAGATGGAGAATGTAAGAATTAAAGGCGATCCAGTGAAATGGCGCGAAATATTGAAATATTATATCCGATAAAACATTAACCGATAGAAGAGGCATATACAGTTCTAAAACCCTAGGCATATTCATTTGTTCTTTGTACTTCTCCTATTGGTTTCTGAGAACTCAACTGATAGAATTATTTTCCAGCTTATTTACTAACTTGCCACAACACCGTTAGTTTATTGGCTTCAGACCAGGATCGGTTTCAACCGTTAGCAAATGAGCGTTAGAAGATTCCATTTTTGTAGTAGTGTCCGGTAATTAAAGTCTAAAATTTAATAACTCTCTTTCTTTTATTTTTTTTCTCAACAAAAAAAGAAAAGAATAATTAAGGAACACACACTTTAATTTATTTGGTGATTAATTAATTTCATTGTTGATCGATGTAGTAATGAGTGTTATGCGAGTAGCTAGTCATGTTGGAATAATTTTTACAGAGGAGCGCATAGGCGTCTAAAAGGCATCCAAATTGGATCATGGCACACATGAATTATGAATTAATGTTAGAAATTACAAATTGCAAACTGTTAACATGGGTGACATCACATCTCCCAAAGGCCAAAGGCCAAAGGTGTTCGATCTGTTTCCTGTTTGTTAAATCTCACAAGTTATGCTTCCAGCTGCCAGATATAAATGGGGACTAACTATGATCCTCTGTGGCGGTACTCACTTGTGCATAGTCTGGCGAGTCGTCTCACACCTCCAAATCTCTTTTATATTAATATTTTTGCGGAGCTGCTTTTGTATATTCTAATTCTTATCTTATTATTTAAAGTATATTATGGGTATATAAATTTAGGAACATTTTATATAATTAATGGATTCAACATAGAACTTCAATAATAAGAGACTTGTTGCATGCTTTGGCTCGAAAGAATTGGAAGACATGAAAGATGAGTAATTGACAATTTCACATGCTAGCCTATATATTTATCAGTCGACAACAACCACAAATCTGTGTTAGGCTATTTGTATATATTAAGTGCTCCATATGACATCTTCCTATGAATATTTTAAACACATCAGTTAGACGTGCATGCAAGTGGTAAGATTCCTTAAGCCAATATATATAATAATTAATTTTTTTCATTGGAGCTCTACTATGTACAATTAATGTTACAATTGGCCTGGATTACCAATGTTACCAATATTGCTTTAATTATCAATTGGTATATATTAATTATACCGGCCGGTACACTACAATTAGTAGTTTATTTTACCGTAGTCCATAGACATAAGGCGACTTAATTCTCCATATTGATGGTATATATA
Source organism: Carex parvula (assembly GCA_025461045.1). Taxonomy (NCBI): domain Eukaryota; kingdom Viridiplantae; phylum Streptophyta; class Magnoliopsida; order Poales; family Cyperaceae; genus Carex; species Carex parvula. The sequence goes on along the minus strand of JAJGRW010001169.1, from coordinate 32,640 downwards.
GATAGCTACATCTAGTATATAATTATTTAAGATGTACCATCATATTAATTTATAGCCGTCATACAAACATTCCTCTTGTATTTCTTTTAATTTTTCATGAACAATTAATAATAAGTTAGAATTAATTCTCAATATATGTGATCTTAATATATATATGTACATCCAACCCAAGTATAAGTATATATAATATGAGAATGGCTAATATACAAACGTTTGTTCCTGGGCTCAGGAACAAACGATTTGGTTCTCCGATTTTCAAAGTCCAAACAACAAATCTAAACCGTTAGATGTTCAATCTATATTAAAATCTACTTGAAGATCAAATTTATATTTTTTGAAATTTTTTTACTATTTATTAAGCTGGTTTGAAAACCGCTATTTTTCAATGCTGCAGAAATTTAATAAAAACAGCGGTTTTCAAACCAGCTTAATAAATAGTAAAAAAATTCCCAAAAATGTAAAATTTGGTCTCCAAGTATATTTTAATATAGATTGAACATCTAACGGTTTAGATTTGTTGTTTGGACTTTGAAAATCGGAGAACCAAATCGTTTGTTCCTGAGCCCAGGAACAAACGTTTGTATATTAGCCATTCTCTATATAATATATGTTGGTATATATATTTTGGAAACTAAATTCTTAGACGTACTGCATGCGACCCAAATGGAATCCTAGAGATTTTGTTCTGTAAAATTGAGAAAGTTACAATTGGTGCATGGAGCTGGCAACGCAACGCAAAACAAGCATATCAATTAGTGGGGACTGCAATGCATGCATGGTCCCTGGAAAAAAAATGAATGAGAATCGGATTGGAAATATGAATAGCTAGCTTAACCCATGAATGAGAAAAAAGGAATAATTTAGAAGAGAGAGCATGTGGAGATGCGTACAAGTATTATCCATTAATTTAAGCGCATCCTTTTCTAGCCCACAAAGTGGTTGCAACTGTCCATTCTTTTTATTGCCCTTCCTCTCACTCTATCTAACCCAAATCCAAATATATATACTTCATTTTCCTTCATTATCTTTTTTTTTTTGGTTATATTTTTTGGGACGAACATATATTTATTTATTTATTTTTTGAAGGACTAGCTAGTAGCCGGCTATCGATATATTGATAAAAAAACTATTTACATCTCCTAAATGGAGGTTTGTCCTTATTTACACACAAATCAACTAGTAAATAAAACACTAATTAGCACTGCGAAGGAACGCGCTTGGTCATCAGTGCCCATTCTTCCCTTGACCCTTCTCCTACTAACAATGGGAAGTCCAAAGAAAAGTTTCTTCTGTTGCAATTCATTTATTATTCTATGCGCTTGTTTTCGTTCTTGAGAAAATAGAACATATATTTATTTTTATACACGTCCAACCAAAATAATTGAGAAGACATGCATTCATGATTTTCCTTCTTTTTTTTAATTTAAACAATAATTTTCAAGGTATCAAATAAATGTATTATAAAATTTAGATATACTCGAATTACGTACACAACAGATAATCAATATTTAATTTTTGTAATCAACTATTATTTCAAGTTGTAGTTGAGATTAGGAAAGCAAATGTGCTTTAAGTAAAGCTTTAACACCCTGAGTGCTCTTCCCATCCCATTTGTGTCAGCTGCTTTGATCTTTCTTGATTAATCATTTTTTTTCTGGTATTTTATTTATTATTTATTTCACTATTTTAGGGACAGGACTCAGGGCTCAGGGCTAGGACAACACACTAATATTAAAATATGTCTAGGTTCCATAACTGTCCAATAACGATCTTTGATACAGAGTTGATTATCTTACAATTGGAGGTTTTTACATTTAATTAAGAGTGATATATATATATTCATTCATTAATCCTGAGAAAATGAGAGGTTGGGACATGGATGTCGATCTCACGTGCTTTGCCAGCTGAACACAATTTCATGAATTTATTCCTGGTTTTGCAGGAAAAAAAGATAATTCAAAAGAAATACAACTAATTGTTTGAAAATCAACCCATCTGTACTAATTTTAGAAGCAACAACTGTTGATTTTATGTAATTTAGTTCAATTTTGGAAGTTCAAGTACCGGTTGTTCAATGTCACCAAGAGCACAATTATATATTGCTTAATTAGTGCCTCAATCCTCTTCATGATCTCTGCACAAAACACAGAGATAACTTAACAATATTAATTGCAGATATTCATAAATGATATTTTCAATCCTACCTTAATTTTTTTTAAATTGTTGTTGAGACTCAGAAAAGTAACTACCTAACGTGAAGCATGCATTTTGTAGTTTTAATTACTCAATTGCAAAGTACCTAAATTAATGACAGCAATAATATTGCTCAATTCACACATCTCCACTTTATGTGCCTCTTGTACCACATTTTGTTTATCCTAATTTCTGACATTTACCAGTATCATGACCCTCAACAAAAAATCTAACATATATCTAGATTATCATAACTGTGAAATATCTTACTTAAAAGCTGTCAGGTATTGATGAGAGTGTGTTTTTCGTAAAATTTTATCGAAGGTGTGTTTTTCGTAAAATTTTATCGAAGGTAATGAAAATGAATTATCAAATTTGATGAAATTGCACATCCTTATCTGCTGGTATTTCACTAAAACTTTTGAAGGCTTACATCCCAAGCCAGCAACCACCTTATCTCAATCTCAGTAGTTTGCGATCTAAAACATCAAACAAACTTCCCAACTACTATTTCATACATAATTAATTTATGCTCCATAAATTAGAGCTGTATTGGTTATATGTATGCATGAGTAATTCTACTGTACACCAAAACTTATATGACATCTAAAATCAGGACAATTTATTTCGAAATAAGAAAAAAAAAATGTCATTTCAGACGAATAGCAAATATTGCAGCATCTTTAAGTATCTCTTTCTTATAATAAAGCGAGAAATCATGATTTTAAAATGGTCAAGGCAAATATTATAACTAAGAGGCATTCTACATTGGTAAATTTTCGTATTGCTCATTAAAATAAAACATTACATTTTTATCATACCATTATAACAGAGATTTCCTGATAATTAAACAAATAGATGAGGAACGACAAGGAAAAAGGAAAAACAATCTGTCACGGCTATCAAAAGAATAGCACTGATTTGGGCCTTGGTCCTTGGGCCTTGGGCCTAGGGTTTTCCTACTGGTTGTGGATGAATAGCACTAAATGGTTTTATTCTGAGCCTTGTAAAAGTAAAATACGATACAAAATTTGAAATTCTTTTCTTACAATTACAAATGTCCTTACAACTATTTTTTCGATTACACTGATATAAAATTCATAAATTGTTGTGCTAATTTTGCACAATATAAAAAATTGTCGTCATTTAAATTTGCATACAGCATGTGTCTATATATATTATGCTTCTATGCACATATGATATTATCATTACCAGTCAACAACTATAATATATAATAATAGCAGAAAAAGCACCTTGCATTTTATTAGACATTGAAAAACATGATTTGTTAGGATTGTTCACAAACAAGATATGAACAATCACACTTTAATCTTTTATTGACTTTGACAACATACAAGAAGAAAATGTAAGAATGTTGACAATAAATTAATAATCAACGACCACAGTCATAGAAACAAACACAAGCATAGACTTGTGGCTTTCCTTCAACGCAATTACCATATCCATTCTGTGATCCATAACTTTGATAGCATTGTCTTCTGCAACTCAACAAGTCGCATCCACTCGGCCTCAAAGTTAATTGACATCTTTTTGCGGCTTCTACTTTTGGAATCATAATCTCAACTATATACCAATAAGAAAAATATATAATAAAACACTATATGAAATCAACTTTTGAAGAGCATATATATAGTACCGAAAATCTATAAAATTAAGCACAAAGTTATTGGATAAATATAATACTAACACGAAAAAATCAAACTATATTTTATTGCAGGAAAAGAAATAAGAAAATTGTGGCAAATTTAGAGATATCATGTTCGTTTAATGGCCACGAATAGTACCTGATGCTGATGGAAGAATTTAGAAAATAAAGAAACTTAATTTGCTTTTTAAAATCTCGTACCTGATACTGCTACGAGAAGGACATAAATAAGAGCTGTAGATAACTTCATCATCTTTATCATATCTTAAAATTAAGGTTCTCTTTCTCTCTTAAATTAATTAACTGGACAAATTAATTACGACTTAGATATGTATTTTTGTATGTCTTCAAGCGGCTTTTATAGTTTCATTAGGCTTTTAATTTTGTTATTAAACCACATTTGGTTAATTAGGCGGTTGCAATATCTTTTATTGGCTGTAATAAATTTATGTATCGATCGTTTCTTAATTTCATTCATTATGATAAGGAAGCTAACAGCATATAAAGAATCTCTTGGAAGCTCAAACCATGTTTGGTTGTATGATTAAAATTGTTTGTTTGTTTGTTTGTTTGATTGCTAATTTTAGTAGGAGTAGTTTAGTATTGACGGGAATTTATATTATGGTTTCAACTTCCGCCATATTATTGATGTATGCTGCTCGAATTCAAGAAGACTTAATTGTTGTTGACCAAGATAAGTATATTAAAATGAATATATAGTATACTCCGAGTGATATAATTCATAGCCCTTTAAGGCTAGAAAATAATAAAGCTCTTTCTCTTTCAAGTAGACCGTCGGATTAATTGCTCTTTAAACCTTAATTACTTGTAATATGATGGACTATTTAATTGACACATATAACGTTATCTCTATGTGTTAGATATATAGCTCGTTGCTTATTTTTTTAGTTTTATTTGTATCAAATGAGGGTTTCTAATTAATTAATAATTACTTACGATTTATTATTAATGAATCCGGCTAGTATGACATCGGTGTCATATGACACTAATTACAAAATTGTTTGGATAGACTTCAAACGATTAATCCAAACCGTTCAAATCGATTTACTTTATGGGTGATGCGTTTACATGTAAATTTTTTTTATTTTTTAGTTATTTTAGTATCAAATCAAGCGGTAAAAAATATTGAAAAATGAATGCATTAAAATTAACTTAAAAACTCATACATCCGCTTGACTTGATACTACATAAATTCGAAAAATTACAAATTTTGCATGTAAACGCACAACTAATTAAATAGATCGGTTTGAACGGTTTGGATTTACTGTTTAAAATCGATTCGATAAATTTTAGAGTTGGTGTTATATAGACTGAAATGACACTAATGTTATACTAGCCAGACTCATTATTAATGTTAACTGAAATGCGCGCATCGATGCCTTCGTAGAAAAGTATATTCAAACCTTACCTTCGAGAGGAGGTATGTGTTGTTATAATATATCAGAATATTAATTAATGCCTCCGTTATTATAATATATGTGTGTATATATATATTATGTCGTCAATTAAAACAAGAGAAACGACCTCTCCTCTCAATCTCTAGCTAGTATTTCAACAAATTAAAGTCAAACCACCATTAATTCTTCATGGGCGCAGTTCAATCTCAAATAATCGATCTGTCAAGATTGTCTCAGGCTGCTCAACTCCAAATCATTGATTCATCTGATAATCCAAATAATCTACCTCCTAATTATGATTATGAATTGATGAGAGGTTGGTCGGATCTCCCTGTCGACATACTCCACCTCATTTCCACAAAATTACCCATCCTTCAAGATGTCATTCATTTTCAGGCAATATGCAAAAGTTGGCGCTCTGCCGTGCCGCTCTCTGGCCCCCTTCCACGACCGCCGTGGATTTTCATGGATGACGAATGCATCCTGAAAACTCTCACATTTTTCTCGCTTGACCCGTTTAACTACTGTGTTGATATTGCTGAAATTCAGGGGATGCAACTCGTCGGGACTACCTATAAAGACATGGTTGTGTTGGATGAGGTCAACAACTCTATGTTTCTTCTCAATCCTGTTACAAGGAATTTGGTTTCTCTTCCACCATTTGGCGAAACTTACCCGCGAGCCCACCATATTGAAGTGGAACCGATTCAAAGTGAGGAACTCGTGGTGATCCGAGTGAAATTATCTCGTGAATTAGTTTTGCTCTTGTGCCGACCTGGTGACAGAGAGTGGAGGATGGTTCAAGTTCCATGTGTTGATCATTGCCACACATACTACAGGGGCATGTATTACATAAACAAAGGGTCTACAATGGTTGTCGACCTTGAATCAGGCGAAACCGTCTCCACGATACCGCCATCTGTAGAAATGACTGCTGACAAGAGGTAATATATATTGCAAGGCTTAAAATATTAATTAATTTAAAAAATTATGAGATTGAAGAATTAATACTTCATTTGAAATTAAGTACTGATAGCTAGAAGAATTGTAAGTAACTAATATCAAAACGTTTGTTCCTTGGCCGTGGAACAAACGCTTCGGTTTTTTATATTTTCAAAGTCCAAACAGTCGATCCAAATCATTCAACATTCAATCTGTATTAAAATGTGCTTGGAGACAAAATTTTATATTTTTTTAGAAATTTTATACTATTTATTAAGGCAGTTTTAAAATCGTTGTTTTCAATGATCCAATTTATTTTACTGTTTATTAAAATCAGTGATTTTAAAAGTTACTTAATAAATAGTAAAAAAAGTTTCAGAAAATATAAAATTTGGTCTCTAAACACATTTTAATATAGATATCACATCTAACGGTTTAGATCGACTGTTTGGGCTTTGAAAATCGGCAAAATCAATTGGTTGCACGACGGCTCCGGAACAAACGTTTTGATATTAGCCAACCTCCCTCTCTCTCTCTATATATATATATAGAGAGAGAGAGAGAGTCCGGCTAAATTGCTTCTGGAAGGACTTCGACCGAAGTGCTTATGGGTCGAATTTAGCCGTTTGATGTTCGAAACGTTGAACTAAATAGCTCAATAAATTGGTTATATAATAAATATGTAGAATACCGATTTTTACTATTTTTGAAATTTTTTAACTATTTTTTATGATTTTTGAAAGATGGACTTTATTGACCTAAAAATAAAAGTATTTCTAAGCCAAAAGAGACTATATTTCGAAAATCATAAAAAATAGTTAAAAAAAATTTCAAAAATAGTAAAAATCGGTATTCTACATGTTTATTATATAACCAATTTATTGAGCTACTTAGATCGACGTTTCGAACATCAAATATTAAAGTTTGACCCCGTAAGCACTTCAATCGAAGTGCTTCTGGAAGCAATTTAGCTGGACTATATATATATATGAGGAGGGTTCCAATGCCTCATGTCTTTCATACCTCATTATACCTCATATTTTATATCTTCATTTTCAAAGTCTAAATTGTCGATCCGAACCGTTCAACATGATATCCATACTAAAATATGGTTGGGGATGAAATTTTATAATTTTTGAAAATTTTTTACTATTTTTTAAGATGGGTAGAAAATCACTGTTTTTTGAACGGTCCAAAAACAGTGAAATTTGTATCTATCTTAAAAAATAGTAAAAAAATTCCAAAATTATAAAATTTTATTCCGAAGCATATTTTATTATGGATATCATATTGAGCGATTCAGATCAACAATTTGGACTTTGCAAATGAAGATATAAAATATGAGGTATGATAAAGTATGAAAAACATGAGGCATTAGAACCCTCCTCATATATATATATATATATATAGAGTAAGGCTACGGTGCTTTGCAAATTAAACAGCCTCTTTTACTTCGGATTTGTGGCCATTGGATCTGCTTCAATAGTCGTGCAGATCATGATGATCTCATTTGATTTTTTCGGAACTGGACAGGTCCAGTTGGGAGCAAAATCAGATTTCTAAACCCAGTCCAGTGTCTTCTCCTCTCCTCTCCTCTCCTCTCCTCTCCCAGCGAAAGCCCTAACCACCCCCCTCTCCTCTCCAGCGACCCTCTCCCTCTCTCTCTCGCGAAACCCTCTCCTATCCCTCTCTAGCACCGAAGCTCTCCCCAGTCCCGACCCTTGCTCTCCTCTCTCTCTCGCGAAAAATCAGAAACCGCCAGTCCCGATCTCATTCCCAACGCCTCTCCAGCGACGCTCTCCAGTGACGTCTCTCTCGGGTAAATATTCAAACTCTCTCTTTTCTGATTTTTGCTTGCGGGGCTGTGTTGTTCTTGCACTGGTACTGGCCTTGCTGGTTTGCTGTACCAGTCCGTACCAGCCCAGTTGCGTTGCTGTGATATTTGTTGCTGTACCAGTCGGTACCAGTATTTGTCCTGATGGTATTTCTGGGATATTACCATTTGTTTAGGCCGGTACCAGATTTTTATTGGAATATTGTACCGACTAGTACCGACTGTTGCGTTGCTGTGATATTTTATTGGAATACCATCAGGACAAATACTGGTACCGACTGGTACAGCAACAAATATCACAGCAACTCAACTGGGCTGGTACCGACTTGTACAGCAAACCAGCAAGGCCAGTACCAGTGCAAGAACAACACAGCCCCGCAAGCAAAAATCAGAAAAGAGAGAGTTTGAATATTTTCCCGAGAGAGACGTCACTGGAGAGCGTCGCTGGAGAGGCGTTGGGAATGAGATCGGGACTGGCGGTTTCTGATTTTTCGCGAGAGAGAGAGGAGAGCAAGGGTCGGGACTGGGGAGAGCTTCGGTGCTAGAGAGGGATAGGAGAGGGTTTCGCGAGAGAGAGAGGGAGAGGGTCGCTGGAGAGGAGAGGGGGGTGGTTAGGGGTTTCGCTGGGAGAGGAGAGGAGAGGAGAGGAGAGGAGAAGACACTGGACTGGGTTTAGAAATCTGATTTTGCTCCCAACTGGACCTGTCCAGTTCCGAAAAAATCAAATGAGATCATCATGATCTGCACGACTATTGAAGCAGATCCAATGGCCACAAATCCGAAGTAAAAGAGGCTGTTTAATTTGCAAAGCACCGTAGCCTTACTCTATATATATATATATATATATATATATATATATATATATATATATATATATATATATATAGGAGTTGGCTACGGTGCTATGCATAGCATAGAGGGCCTCCGTGCTACGGCTCAATATTTGAGTTTTCAAAATTCTAACGGTCTATCCGAACCGTTCAACATGATCTCCATATGATATGTACTTGCAAACCAAATTTTACACTTTTTAGAATTTGTTTACTATTTTTTTAAATAGGTAGAAAAACACTTGATCTAAATGGTACATAATTTTCAGATCAAGTGATTTTCTACCTATCTTAAAAAAATAGTAAAAAATTCTAAAAAATGTAAAGTTTGGTTTGCAAGTACATATTCATATGGAAATCATGTTGAACAGTTTGGATCGACCGTTAGGATTTTAAAAACTCAAATATTGAGCCGTAGCACGGAGGCCCTCTATGCTATGCATAGCATATTAGCAATTTCCTATATATATATATATATATATATATATAGAGAGAGAGAGAGAGAGAGAGTGGCTAATATCAAAACATGTGCACCAAGGCCCTTGTGAAACCAAGTCATATTCGGATTTTCAAAGTCCAAACTGTCGATCCAAACCGTTAGATATTCAATCTATATTAAAATCTGCTTGGAGACAAATTTTAAATTTTTTGGAATTGTTTTACTATTTATTAAGCCACTTTAAAAATTGCTGATCACATGGTCCAGAATTTGGTTGCACTGTTTTTACTGTTCACCCGGATTCAATTTTCAAAGTGGCTTAATAAATAGTAAAAAAATTCCAAAAAATGTAAAATTTGGTCTCCAAGCAGATTTTAATATAGATTGAACATCTAACAGTTTGGATCGACTGTTTGGACTTTGAAAATCCGAAAACGACTTGGTTGCACGAGGGCCTTGGTGCAAACGTTTTGAATTAGCCACTATATATATATATATATATATATATATATAGAGCTGGGCTATGGTGAGTTGCGAAGTAAGAGGTCATTTTTACTTCACGCTCATATTTTCATTTTGAAAATCCAAACAACCGATCCGAACCGCTCAACATATTCTCTATATTGAAATGTGCTTGGAGACTAAATTTTACATTTTTTGGAATTTTTTTACTATTTATTAAGCCACTTTGAAAATCGCTGATCAGGTGGTCCAGAAAATTTTACTGTTCACAATGGATCAGCGATTTCAAAGTGGCTTAATAAATAGTAAAAAAAAATTCAAAAAATGTAAAATTTAGTCTCCAAGCACATTTCAATATAGAGAAAATGTTGAGCGGTTCAGATCGGTTGTTTGGATTTTCAAAATGAAAATATGGCGTGAAGTAAAACGACGTTTTACTTCACAACTCACCATAGCCTATCTATATATATATGAGGAGGGATCCACTCACAACATTTGTAAGTTACAACATCTTACAACAATTCGGTTTTGTGATTTTCAAAGTCCAAACAGTCAATCCAAACCATTTAGCATGATCTCTACATTAAAATGTGCTTGGAGATTAAATTTTATATTGTTTTGAATTTTTTACTATTTATTAAGTATTTTACAAAACTGTTGTTTTTCAGTGGTCCAGATTTATCTAAAAACAGCAGTTTTGTACAATTTTAATAAATCGTAAAAAAATTCAAAAAAATGTAAAATTTGATCTCCAAGCACATATAAATATATAGATCATGTTGAACAGTTTGGATCGACTGTTTGGACTTTGAAAATCACAAAACTAAATTGTTGTAAGATGTTGTAACTTACAAATGTTGTAAGTGAATTCCTCCTCTATATATAATGCATGGATGAAGTTAAATTAGAAAAGTACATAATTAATTTACAGGTTCAGCTATCTGATTGAGCATTGTGGAGAGCTCCTAGGGGTGTGGAAAAACAAACTCTGGTGTGGTTCTATCAAAGAATATCGCTTTGAACTCTACAAGCTAGAAAATAATGGAAGACAACATGTACAGCAGCAGCAGTGGATCAAGATGAATAGCATCGGTGATCGAATACTGTTCTTGAATAGTTCCACTGGCTTTTGTTTCAGAGCTAGTGATTTTCCAGGATTTAAAGAGAACTGCATATACTTCATTAGTGCGAGATTCCGACGAAGTGCAGTTGGCCCTCAAGAGGAATTCTTTGATGTTTGTAAGTACGACATTAAGACTGGTAGGACGGAAGAATTGAAGTCTGTTGAGTCTATACTTGCTTATTGGTTTTTTCCTAGTCTGCAGTAGCTCACTGGAGAGTAGCATGCAGCTCATCTTCTTCTGTTACTTACTGGAATGTTTGTTCCTTGAGTTGCGGAGTTTAGTTTTCTTGGAAATTTATATATAATTCAGTGCTTCATACATGTATATTAATTGGATTTTTTTTTGTTTTCCAAACCATTTACATTTGAAACCAAGGAAATTTTGACCCATAATTTCCTACTTTGATATTTTTACAGTAATATGCTATAGAGACCAATAATTGACGTCAATGATGGTAATATGTTTATATTTTATGAACAATATATAATTATGTTTAAAAAATCATTTATTATGGATCATCAATTGTGTGAATTGGTTGCGGAACTTTATAATTAATTGAATGTGGTGTTATTCTAAATAGTCTATATATGATTATTTATCATAATTATAACACTAATGATCTTATGAACTAGTATGTGATTGATTGGTGGTCATGTTTCTCGGATCATGGATAAGATTTATGAAGCCAATCACATGTCTATGTTGGTGAACATCATATTGGACAGACCCATTATGAAACACTGCATGAATTGTTATATATTTGTCATCAGTTATATAAGAATTGTATGCTTTCATTTCAGATCATCATGATTTCCTATCTAAGTATATGCATGACCGATTGACCGTGTTCTTGGTTGAGAGTCAACCATTTGACAATTAATCTAACTTTGGTACGAGAAATCATAGATTGAGCTATACAAGGATAATACGTTCCCTACTCGAGTTCAATGAGATATCGAGTAATTAACAAAGAGACTAACACGAGCCTATTGTGAATTGGGTATTCGTTGGATGTCGACATTTATGTAATTTGAGTAGTGATAATGTCCTACAAAAAATATATACAAAGCACAAACAGAATATGAAACGAAGTGGTAGTCATACAATATAATTCTTTTGCACAAGCAGACAAACGAGACCACGTAGTGAATTTTTTTTTACGTATTCCGTGTTAGTCATACAATATAACTCTAATGACATGTGGGGGCATTTTCACACATTTTCTTTTCAATTTTGCTCTTCTAACAAGTAAGCTTAAATAAAGTAATCCCATCTCAGCAACCAACTAATTATCATGCTTATTTGATCATTTCTTGTTTTGCTGCAGGAATGCAGGGGTGGAAAGAAAACGAAATAAAAGAGAACATTATGGAAACTTTTTCTAGATAGAGAGGCCACCTCCATAATTTACATATATAGTTAAAGCTGTGAAAACAAGCAAACAAAAGAAACAAACTTATACCTTTCACTAAGAAACAAAAAAATTATAATGTTAAAAGAGTGTATCGCTTTCCTTTTTCCCAGCAAGAATCCGAGATATCTGAAGTCCACGACTGAACGCTTGGTTAAAGAGGAGACGGGTTTGAAACTCTGACATGAAAGGAAACCATGATAATATAGCAATTGGCAGAAAAAGTAGCAAGCCCATGACATACTCGTACGCTCTCCCAAGCTCCTTTATCGATTCCCACAGTTTTAACTTCTTGGTGAGTGGCCGACATGCCTGACCCAGCTGTATTGTATTTTACAGGGAATGAAGTTATTTCCAAGAAAAGACTACAAAATATATATATAAACTAACAATAAGAAATGAGTGAGAAAAGGTAATTACAAGGAGGATACACCAGCCGGTGGGCATGAAGCCGAGAATGCTGGCGAAGACGTCAGAAATGGTGAGATTGAAGACGACAAACAAGACGGTTATTACTGATACAAAACCTAGGAAAAGAAGTCCCTTGAGAATGCGAAACATGAGCTGGGTATCTGTGCCGAACCTTCGCCTCCCCATGGAAACCATCTAACATGAATGAATGAATGAATGTCACTCAGGCCAGGTAAAGAATGAGATAAAATTTGAAAAAGAGATATAGTTATCAAATACTTGCCTTGAGAACTATAAGCACTGTGAGCATGACTAACCAAGATAAAGCATAGACAATAATGTTCTTGCTGCCATGAGCAATGTTGAGGTGGTAAACAATGCCGTACTGATAAACGAGAAAGCGAAGGGAAAGTAGAATCTCAATGATGCGTCCCCTAATGCTAGTAGTTTTGAGGTGCTCCTGCTCTTCCTCCCACCATGATTCCCAGCTGCGATTGGGTTGGATGCCGATGCCACCCAGGTTGCCCATCCATTTCAGCCAATCCGTCCAGTCATCCACCGTCTTTTGCCACTCGAAGCATGATGGGTTGAACGCAAATGGTGCAAACAGCCATGATGCCACCAGGAACCATATCGAAATTGTCACAAACAGGTACAAAGTTGAGCTACGGTAAGATTTACCATATACCTGATAAACAACTAATAGGATAAGTAACTCAAGTCCTTTCACAAAGTGGCTACGTGAGTACATGCGATAGTTGTCTGCAAACTTGGCATGGTACACCACAAATCCACGACCTGTAGGCCGATATTTGGCACCTCCATGTAAGATGGTCCTTCCATAGTAATGAGCCTGTAAATATATATATTGAGTTTAGTGCTCCAGCCATCAGTAATGTAATAAATTTCAAATGTAATTAGTAAATTTAAGCAGCAACTAGAATAGTAATGATACCTTGGTCCCTAGCTGGAATGTGAAAAATACAGATGCAAGCTGGAGCTGCATAAGAATAAATTCTCCTAGTGCAGTACGAAAGCCTTTCTCAAGGCCAACTTCCATGACCATAGGCAACACCAGCAGGAGACCGAGCTGGAAGACAGATTGGGATGCAAGTGCATTTTCAAGTGGTTTTATATTTTGCTGTATGCGAGGGTCCTCCAATATAGATCTCTCCAGCCCGCTCATGACCAGGTAGAGTCTTCCATAAAGGAATACATATACTGTCAGCACTGTCACCATGCTGCAGAAGTAGAACCCAACTGTAGTGAAATAGAAGGACAGCATGCGGTAGAAATCAAACCTACGACCTAGCCGGCACACATCGCGGCTCAGTGTTTGTTCACCATTCCCATTTGCAACCTTCGCTTCAAATTGGGAGATCTGGTTCATACCCACATCCCTACCTTTCCCCACTTGTATGTACTCATGGTGTGTCACGTTCCCTCCTCGCATTGTTGAATTATATCCTAAATTTAAATACACATTTTTAACATTCATTTTCTTTAATGTTGATGAACAACCTTTGGCAGCAAAGATATAAGCACTAAATTGAACATAAATTTAGAAAGTACCAGAAAATATATCCTCGCTTAAATTAATAATCTTAGACGCTTTGCTAATGCCACCCCTTGTGATATGAAATAATCTGTCAAAAATATCTGGATGCCCATAATGAAACCGAACCCTGCAGCAGAAATCATATTTCAGAAAAAAATAAATCAAGGCAATATACCTATGGAGTGTGGCAACAGTGACACAGTATGCATGTTACAATAACTCGGTTTATAATACAGATGATGAAAGTAAAGTGAACATAAAAATGAAAGAACAAGAGAAAAAGGCAACATACTTGAGGGGATTAGCGAGAACCCGTTGGCCAATGGTAACAAAGCTTGTCTCTTGGTTCGACATAAACCATGCTAGAGATGAAACACTGCAAGTTAAGAAAAGAGGAAAAAGTGATATAATACTCGTTAATCTCATTAAACCAAAATATATGAGCAATAAGTTTTACATACCTCCCCGTAAATATATGCTCACGTAGGCCAAGAATTGTGGGCTTATTCCCATATTCATCACTATGAAACTCCTCCAGCACGTTCCTAATCTTGAATGCCTCTTCCAAGTAGTTATCCTAAAGTTTTGAAAACAAGAAAATAAATAGGAAATAACTGAACATAAGAACATACATATATATGTCAGAAACATGCAAATAAATGCTTTTATTTTAAAAAAAAAATGTACCTGATTCATGTCAATGGCTTGAAGTGCCTCCCCCCGAGTGAAAATAATTGCATGATTTTGGTTTTCAGGTTTCCCTTCACCTATGTCAGTCGGTCTACCGGGCAGCTTGATTCGATATATTTCCTAGATAATAATGTATTCAACTTGGTGATAAAGTTTTATAATGTCAACCAACTTGGTACGTTACTTGTAAGAGAGAGCAAAAAATAAAGAAAACATGATAAGGTACCTCATCCCACTTATCACCGCCTTTGACAAGTACAGAATAGTAGACTTTCAATGGTTTGCCATTGACGACCTCATCTCTCTCATCTATATATGCTACTCGCAAAGAGCGATGTCTACAATATTTGTGAAATAGATTGTGAGTTTAAATATATATGTGTGTGTGCTGGAGCAGTAACAATGAAATATGCAAAAAGAAGATAATAAGAGGGAATAAGTCTTATACGCAGTCATGAGAGCAAGGATGTTCTGATAGCAGAGCCTGTCACGGCCTTCCTTGCTGGCTTTCATCTGGCCATAGATCTGGCATGATACCACGTACGTGAATTTAATGTCAGCTAATGCACCTGACTTGGCAGAGTGGTTATATTCATCCTGATACTGCTCTCTCGGTCTTATTGTTCTATAACCTCCCATGATATCTGATACATGGGAAAACGTGTGAAATTGAGATATACATTCATTTTGATCTCCCTATAATAAATTAACAAAAGATCATAAGCAGATAAGCAGTGGGTGGGTGGTTAGACTACTAACCCCTATCCTCAGCCATGTCCAGGAAGCACTGTATCTCAAGTGCTTTTCTATAGTACATCATTCCTCGAACTGCAAAATAATACAATACAGACTTTAAGTTACAGATAGAGGGAGGGAAGAGTTAGTTTCATAATATAGTACCTACACCTACACCTACCTGTTCTTGCGAGTGTCTGGCCACGGTAGGAGGTCCACTGCCTCACACTTTCAATCCATTCCTTCTGTCTATCCGAATACTCCTGCTGCTTCTCAGGCTGCTCCTTAAAAAGCATCAGTTCTTTCAGTTCATCCCTAAGAACTGATTTTCTTTGGCAAAAGTTGAACCATTCATCTACCAACCAACAACCAACATTTCATTTCATTTCATTTAATACTAATGGATTTGTAGCTCTGAAATCTGAATGGAAAAAATTATTTATTATTGTTTTACCAGGATATATTTTCTGGAGATAGAAGAGAATAGAGATGCCATCCTCATTTTCGTGATGAATATCTTCCTCTGAGTACATCACATCTTCTTTGTAATATGGAGTCATTACACTAAACAGGAAGAAAAATTACTCAATACTCATTTTTTAAGGGCAGGGCAACTAAATGGAAATTGCGAAAAATGAAATGAATATATGCGCACCTAAAGGATGTCATGTTGTGAATTTTGGGAGCATTAGGCATGGTCATAAAGAGAGAATTTGTAAAGAAGGTCATCCTGCGTCTTGCATCCAGGTTAGTTGGTACACTGGATGCTGATTCCTTCACAGTAACCAATAAGTGAAGCCTGGTTACCTGGCACATAAACAAAGATGGCTAAAATTAGAACAAGATTAATATATGAGACATAAAATGTTCAAAACATACATAAATGCACAAACTATACCTTCTCCATCCAATCTTTATTGTTCATTAATTCCAAATGGAGCTCCGAGAACTGTGGATGATCTTTTTTTCTTTGGTCTTCCTGTTGATTCGCTACCTCTGCTGTTCGCTGAACCCTGCTATAAAAGAAACCATCTTAATTAACCATCACTGAGATAGATGAGATCCTGAAAAACTACTTACTATTCTGATACCATAAATACCTGTTTTCATTGATCATGATGTCCTGTAAAATAATATCCATGGTATCTTGAAGCACATTCGTGATCTGTGTTTTGACAGAGTCTGGGTTTGCCATGTCTTGCGTGTTTTTCTGGAAAATTAAACAAATAGACAAAGCTTTATCGCCATAGTACATGAGCTGACAAGTAGAGCAAAAAAAAAAATAAACATTGAACATACATACCAGCAGGGTTAGAAATTTCTCGACTTTAGTGCTTAGCTGGGGAAGTTCACTCATTCTGAAATTCATAAGAAGTTGCTTATTTCTTATGCTATCATCCACTGCTTTACAAACATCCCGTACCACCCTTCAATTAAGAAAGAAAACAACGTACAATGGCAGTCAATAGGAAAGTATTTGTACTCTCAGGTTCAGATTCAGATCACGCCACTTACTGCTTGTCATCATGGTTCTTGAGAAGGCTGTAGAGGATATCCCGTAGCGTCTCATAGCACTCTATCACAGCATGGTACATGTAATCATCATGCTCTAATTTCTTTACCAGCTCACTCTGGCTCTTCTTCTTGTTGAAGTTTTTCGCTATGTCCACTGCTATTGGTATCTGTCATTTCCAAAATCAAAATAAAGGGATTATTACTTAATAATCACTATCACTATCATCTATCTATTTGAGAGATTACCTTGCTTGCAAGGAGAAAAGGAGGCCACTGAACTACTGATATGTCGTTTGAGGATGATGGTACCAACAACAGATTCTTCTCCCTATCAAATAAAATAAAAGAATACAAAAAACTTCAACTTCAACTTGTATGTACATCAGGGTAAACAAGAAGCAATGCAAAGATTAAAAAAACAAACAATAAATATATTGCTCTTTTAACAAATTTCCAAAAAAAATAGACTATTGGGTCTAGAAATACACACATATTGTTAATCAAGTCTTCTTGCCGTAAAGAAC
Source organism: Carex parvula (assembly GCA_025461045.1). NCBI lineage: Eukaryota > Viridiplantae > Streptophyta > Magnoliopsida > Poales > Cyperaceae > Carex > Carex parvula. Next base: position 14,888 of record JAJGRW010001169.1, on the reverse strand, counting down.
AGATGAATTGATTCCATATGTGAGAAAACTTGGCTATGTTCCTTCTCTCTATCTCTGCCTGTCAAATATAGCAGTACTGTCATATTAAAACTGATAGAGATATAATCTTAATTTTTCATCTTATAAAACATCTCAACATCATTCATATTCATTAGTAACCTTACATGACCATATATGTAAAATGAAAGTATAAATTTTAGCACATAAAGGAAAATCCAATTTAGCACGTACCTTGTCCTGCTTAGACTGACGACGCACACCTTCATTGTTTGGTACCAGCCTTTTACTAAATTGATCTGGTACAGCTTGAAATCTTGATCTTAACATACCCAATGTCCGTATCTACAAATACATGTCAAAACACTTTAGTTATATTGTAGCAACAGCACAGTGAACTTCAAATTCTTTATCTAGATATAAGTGTAGGTACTTGTAATTTGACATTGTAAGATACACATTACATGGGTATCAACTTATACGTGGGTATAAAGTCCTTGCATGTTTGAGAAAAGGTTTGTTAAGAATTAGAGAAACTTTAACAAGTAATTTACCTCACCCAAGTGGCTGAAAGCGCCATTAATTCCACCAAATATTGTAGAGAAAATTGCATACCATATTTGTGTATCCATGAAGTATACCTTCATTAACAGAATGAATTAGATGCCAAGGAGTGATAGAATTAAACACCTTTCTTTCTACTAGTTGATCGTTGATAAGTTTAATGTTTGTATTTTTATCATATTTAGAATACAGCCTAAAGGTTTGCAACATTAAGAAACATAGGCACATTTTCACCAACAAACATAAAGTTCGATTTTAAGAAAAAGAAAAAGATGCTTATGGGACATACCATGACAACCGGAGCCCATATGGTTATGACCACCCCGAGGTTGTGCTGCACTGCACCCAAAAAAAATATCAACAACTTCCGGAAGCTCAAAAGAACAGATTCAATTCAATACCTCTAGTTTTGAAATTTTTAAAAACCATATATATTATCTTTGAAAGAAAACTACCATCCTTGCACTATTTTTCAGATCAAATCTAAACAGTTACTAGATCTTCCTCAAAAATACTCTCTTTATCTTGTCATCAATAAAGATGAAAATATAAGGTTGAAGTTGAAAAAAGTAATCATAGTAACTCACACTTGCACAAATCTAACCGTCATATGATACCTTTACCCTTTTATCAAAAATCAGGAAAAGCACAGTAATTCAAATTTGCACAAGACAAGACACTTAACAGTATGGGAAAAATTCATGCCACTCGTAGGTTGCCGTTCCCAGCTTCATAATGGTTTTGGTGGGATCCACCAGAGGAGATATCTAAAACAGGATTAAGAAAGATGAAAGTTAAAATTACAGATGAAAATATGATGCACATATAAAGGCACTTGGGATGTGACCAACTGGTATTCTGTCTAGTTACTTTATAGAGCATATATTACCTCAACATAGAAGCTGAAAGCAAGCTTGCATATAAGCAACAAAATCCAGAACATAGTATACCTGATGAGATGATTCATTACAGGAAAAACTTTAATTCAAGATGCATCAAAAAGTTACAGTTCACTTGCAAAAGAATAGCAAAGGAGTAGTGCTTACCTCAAGAGAGAGCCCAAGCTCTCATGCATGCCTCGTGCCACATAAAGCTTCGGCTAAAAAATAACAGGAAAGTATTAAATATATCAAATAAGATGGATATTTGATATAGAATGAAGATAGGAAATGATTTCATACCTGGGCCCACCACATGAGGAGCACAATGAGTCTCCAATTGGATCTCTCCATGAAGCGGCGCAGTGGGGGCAGGAGAAAGAGAACTGCAGCGAGGATATTGGGTATGAGATAGATGGCTATGGCAAAGCTATACAGAGACTGGCTTCTCCAGTTGCCAATCCAGTTGCTGAAGTACCTGATGAGACCACTTGGATTTTGCACCCAGCCTGAGTAACTCACTACCAGTATTATTACCCATGCAGTTGCAACACCAAATTTTAACAAGTAGCGCATTATCTGAGTGTATTCCATCGTCCCCCATGCCTTCCAGCTCAGGATTATGTCCAATGCAGCTTGCAACAAGTTGAGTAAAGAAGCTGTTATGAAAATACTCAACACTTCCCTAAACACATCTCCCTCAAAGATTGCTGACAGAGAACCAGATGGACTCCATGCAATTATCAACATCGCCTGAATCAATAATACAAAACAATTCAATTAATTATACTCTCATGCATTATTATACTTCACATCTAATCTTAAAAGAATTAATGCCTGCCTGGAATGCCAGAATGAAGAAGGTCCACATTCTATCAAAACTCCTGAAAAGGTGCCAATACGTACGCACTTCCACAAAGTTCGTTTTAGGCTTTCTCCTCCCAGAAACTACTTGGTCACGATAATGCTCACTTTTTGACGACATGCTTTCTGTATGGATGAAGAAGTCTGACTTTTGGTCCATTGGCCATCCCAGCTTAAAGCATTCTTTCGACCTTTTTTAAAAACAAATTCAATTTTTATTAATCAATTAGTCCTGCCAATATAATATTATCAGAGACAATGGAACAAGGGGTTTATTTTACCAGAAATACTCGTTCAAATCATCATAATTTCTCCATCTCGAATGGCTCGCCGTACCTTTTTTGTTTCTTAAAACTTCCTTTAAACACAAAAAAACAACAACAAAAAGTTGTCTTCATCAGAGTCTATATTTACTTCTAAATTTTACAAGAAAAAGTGAAAGAGCAATAGCTACCTTGTACAAGACATTATATATGGGATGAATAACCACATTTAGAAAATACTCTTCATCTCTTAATGGTACATTGCCAACTACATACCCATGGAGCTCGAGTGCCATCTGACAGATAAGTTAGTTAGTAGTTATACGAGGTTTACATACATACTGGTACTGGCTATGCAGAGAAGTTAGTAAAACTTACATTGTGGAAAATGTAGCATAAGCACTCTGGCATAAACCGAACATTTGAAGCTTCACCCCATATCAACAGGTACAGACCTATGTAGAGAAGTTCTAGTTGTTGTGTCTCGGCATTATTTGGCAATCTGAAAATAAAATTGTTTTTGGAGATATCAGAAGAAAATAAAATTGATTAAGGTCTGAATGACGAATACGGCATTCAGTAATAACAAAAGTAAATGGTTCTTAATTGGGTTTATTTATGAAACTACCTGAGGTTAGAACGGAGATGTAAATAGTCACACCAGGAAAGGTAGTTCTTGAAAATTTTCTTCATCAAGTGCCTTACTGTACCTGTGTCCAGCTGTAAATCACATGAACAATTAGACCGAAAAAAGAGCAATATGAAGCAAGGTGTCGAAAAAGAGAAAGAGAGAAATTAAGAGATCTAAGTACCAAGGAATATTCTTCAAGGTGGTGCTTGCTCCTTGCATCAATATTTGCTAATAGCAAAATCAAGTGTTCTCTTTGATTCTCGACATTTCCTCTCTGAAAACCAAATGCAAGGCCAAGCCAGTCGAGCAAATCATTTATGGATCTGGGTTTTCTCTCCTTGTCAGAAGGTAGGGCCGCTGTTTGACTTTGACTGACCTCTTGGCCATGGCCATGGTCACGGTTGGCCTCTACACGTACTGTCGTTTGATCTGCTGCTCTTGCCATAGGCAACTCGCCTAGGTTACGCAATGCATTTACAGCTGCTCTTATCCCTGGAAATTCCATAATAGGAGGTGGAGGGCCCGATACTTGGAGAGGGAGAATGTTGTACTGTGCAAAATGGGGCTTCTTTCTTTCTACCTCTCTCGCATAGTTTTGCACCTACGTACAACACATCTCTAGTAGATTAAAAATAAATTAAAGGAAATTAAAGGAGATTAAGCACGAAAAAAAAAAATTAAAGGAGATTATTAACTTACAAAAAAAATAATAACAAGCAGATTAAAAAGTTATATATACCTGTTCCTCGACCTTCTCATCTGGAACCACAGCTTTAAGCACGTCATATAAAATGGATGCAATCTGGTAATGCTTAGCCATCTCATCTCTAGTAGGTAAGTACCAGTAAGTAAACAATTAATAGATTGATTCAATGATAGGAAAATTTAAATTATAAAATCTCAATGTCACTCACGGTGGTCTGTTGACTGAACTATCTCTCAAGTTTTTCTCATAGTACTGCTGATAGAACTTTTGCATCTCCCTTGGATCTGTTCTTGCTAGTGTCGGCTTTGTTTCATTTTCATCCTTTTCAAGCCTATGTAACAGATACGTCTTAAACTGCTTCACACCACGACCAGTTGAGTTGGGGTCCAACTTGTGTGCCTTCTCAAAAGCATGAAATCGACCTATATATATACACACACATTACACATTAAAACATTAAGCATATATGCATGCATCAAATTAAATATATATCAACAAGAGAATGCATGTTAGTAGTCATTGAAACATATTGTCGAGCACCTTATGGGCAATGCATGTGACAATATATGAAAAGAGAAAGAGAGAAAACTAACGTACAGAGATATGCTACACGGGGGTTTTCCTGCTCGATCTCATTGGCGACACGCAAAATGGGAACAATGGAGGCGAGAGACGACGGTACGAGCTCGCTATCGGCGGTGGGACCCTCTTCTTCAGGCACGTCAAGCATGGTTTGGACACGTGTGAGCCTCCTCGACAGCTGCCTGTCCACCATTCCAGGCCCACCGGTCCCACTACTGCTACTTGCCATATATCTATCTCTAACCTTGTCCTTATTTTTCTAAGGTGTCTGACTTGTCTCTCTTCTTCTTCTTCTTCTTCCTTATTATGTGTTGCTCCCGTTGTTGTTCTTCGTTTTGTGCTTATTTTTGTGAGGTTGTGATTGTGAGAGCAAGGCATGGTAATTGGTAAAGGTATAATATTTGAAGATGAAAAAGGAGAACTGAGGCAAGCAAGGAAGGAATACGGCCGCAGTGGGGTTTGCTTTTTTATTTTTGCTTTATGCTCTCGATCTCTGTCTATGTAACTGTGTGGAGACGGGAGCAATAAAGCACTCTAAAGCACTCTAAAGCACTAATAAAGCACTCTAATTAAAGACATCAGACTAGAGAGAGAGTATGTGGGTGTCTGAGTAGCGATGTACTTTTTATTTTTCTTTGTTTTCAATCGACTTCTTTATGTGTCATTATATTATATTACTATAATTGAGGAAGGAAAGACGGGTGGGAAGCAAAGAATGCAAGGGTAAGGAGGAGGGAACAGGTCCGGATCTTATAAAGTAATCTAATTTTTTAGTTTTGGATCGGAACCATTCAATTTGAATCTTTCGCTCGGGATCGTCTCGAAATACGAATCCATCGCTCGGGATGTGTGCCCTCACTTCGAAATGGATTATCGCGGATTGAATCGGACGGTCTCAATTTAAAACTCAGCAATTAGATTACTTCACTGGATCTGTTCAGTACGGAACGGGGATGATACCTGATTGATCGGGCTTCAATTTTTCATGTCGCAACTGTTTACATTAAATTTTTCATTTGTACATACCGGTAGAGTGGGAAAAATGGCACGTCGGAGCCGGCTCCGTCACGGAATTTTGATGGTCCAGAATTTTGATGGTCCAGAATTTTCAGAAAACACTGATTTTTCTACCTATCTAAAAAAATAGTAAAAAAATTCAAAAAAATATAAAATTTAGTTTGCAAGTACATATTCATATGGTTATCACATTGAACGGTTGGATCGACCATTAGGATTTTAAAAAGTCAAATTTTTGGCCGTAGCACGGACCCCATCCATGCTATGCATAGCACCATAGGCTCACTCTTAAATTTTTCATTTGTACATACTGATACCGGTATCTTTTTTAAATAGCACTGACATTTTTCGATGTTGACAATCACACAACATCATGCCTAAACTCGAAATTTTTATTAATATAAAAAAAAAATTGAATTCTACAGCTTATTTAACAAGATTTCGAAAAATATTCAAACCGCAGTTTTATTTCACGGTTTCAGGCTCCAAAACCGCAAATTTAATTAAGGGTTTTAGTCCTCTCAAAACTGCAGAATAAATCCACAATTCATAAAACCAGAAATTAAAACTGCAGTTCTAGACTAAACCGTGAATTAAATTTACGGTTTTATAACCCCAATTTCAATGTGTTCAACATGGCGCTAAGTTTTAGGTTTTTTTTATTATTTTTTAATTAAACATAAATGTTATAATTTATTTATTTTTTTATTGAAATATTAGAAATATTTTATATATAATTTGATTTATTAGAAAGACTGCGACAAATAACCCGGATTAACATTTTTCAGACCAGATTTTTGCAGGTGTAAGAAAAATTAAAATATTTATTTTTGTGTTATTGAAAAAAATAAAAATATTTTGAATCTAAGTTATTGATCACAGTTCAAAAGTCACTTCTAGATAAATACAGAAAATATTTAGATTTTCTATTTTCGAAGAAACAAAAAAATTTGTGAGAAATAGTTTTTCAAAGATATTTTGTCAGAGAATTGTCAGAAATATTTTTTGTTTTTTCAAAGATAGAAGGATCACAATATTTTATGTATTTACTTAAAAATGACTTTTGTACCGTGATCAATAATTCAGATTCAAAATATTTTTATTTTTTTTCAATAACACACAAAGAAATATTTTAATTTTTCTTACACCTGCAAAAAATCCGGCCTGAAAAATGTTGATCCGGGTTATTTGTCACAGTCTTTTTAATAAATCAAATTATATAGTATTCCATCTATTTTTAAAGAAATATATAAAATATATCTAATATTTCAATACAAAAATAAATAAATTATAATAGGTAATGTTTGGTTGTAAACCAAGAATAACTAGAATAGCCAAATCAAGAATAGCTATTGTTTGTCTTATTAAATAGTCAAATCTCAAAACCCTTAGGAATAATCTATTCTAATAAGACTAAAAGTTTGAATTCACTATTCTAGCTATTCTAACCCAACCAAACACCGAATGGGCTATTCTGAATAGCCTAACCCCAAGAATAGCATATTCTCAATCCAACCAAACATACAAAAAAAAACTTGTTTAATTAAAAATAAAAAATAAAACCTAAAACTTAGCCCCCAAACCTAAAACCGCAAAATTATTTTGCAGTTTTAGGATGAATTTTTGCAAAAAAAAAAAATTACGGTTGGGCAGATTTCATAATTTCTCAAACTGGAGTGTAGATTTTGAAATTTGATATTTTTTTTTTGGATACTAATAAAAATTTCAGCGTCTAAACTGCATATTGCATGTATTAAAGTTCTAAAATGCGATTATAGCGTCATTGTGGAAAAACTAAAAAAAATTATTGTGAATAGCGTAGTAATAGCTGAAGCTATCCTACATAATTTTTTTTTCAAAAATTATATTCTATATTTCTATTAATTATCAACATTATCTAAAGTCTCATAGAGCAATAAGTAACACCAAAAGTAACACCAAATTGATTAAGATAATATTAATATTGAACCAGTACAAAGTTCAAATTACTATTCAAAATATCCCTAGTAATATCATAAACAATCTATCTTTTTCTATTCAAAATAACTTAAGCACCATGGCATAAACTATCTATCTTTTTCTATTCAAAACAATATAAGTATCATGGCGTAAACTATCTATTTTTTTTATATTTAAAAACAAAATCAATCTGGACCTTGAAAAAATTGATTATTATAAAAATTCAGTTTGGGCCTTTAAATAAAAAGCTATATAGCATAGCGTGCGCTATATGCTATTGCGGACCGCTATTACTGCTACAGCGGTTGTAGCTGAATTAGCGCACTTTTATCTCATAACTTAATGTTTAAGGTCTGAAAATATATAATGTTGCTGTAGTAGAACACTGACATGTATTTAAAAATCAAATTTAATATTGTCATTTTTTTCAAATCCAAAATGATTGGAGGTCATGCCACCCAATTATTTATTATCTATAAAGGATTTCTCTTTCTAAATTTTGAACATGTGACCTCCCACACAGAGAACATTGCCTTTGCGACTAGACCAAAAACAGATTCTCATCAAATTCAAAAATTAGTATTGTCCTTTTTAAAATGTGGATAGACAAAAAAGTATGGATGTTTTCGGATGCAACCAAACTAACAGAATTTAAAGCAAATGTGGAGAATAATTATGTGTTTCAACTGACTTTTATATTATTTGAATAAGGTACATTTGTCTAATTTAGTAACTAGTATGGTATATCTATGACAATTAATTTCATATGCAGAATATAAAACATGTGAAATTAAAATTAAATTCCCTTTAATATGATGAGGAAGGTTGAGGACTCCATTATAGGGGTGTCAATGACACCCGTTTACCCTACTCGTATCGTATTTGATAAGGAGGGTAGTAAGGTCTTTTTTTCGTTAATTTATTGGGTATGAGTATGGGTAAGAATTTATTTTCGTTAGATAAACGGGTATGGGTACGGGTAAAGACTATTTTGCACCCAACGCGGGTAAAATATTGTATTCAATTTATTTCTTTTTCTTTTTTTGTAAGAAAAATATTATGTTAAACATATCAACTTTTTATTTGAATGTTTTGTTATTTAGTTAACAAATTGAATTTGTTAGAAGAGATATTCATGTTTTTGAATTTTCTGGCTTTATAAAAAACTATTATTTAGAATTGATTGTATATTGTATTTTGATTTTTATATTAGTATTGTTATTGCATATGTATGATATGATGAGTTTTGATGGTTCATTTGTAAAAATAATAAAAAAACCATTATATTAGTATTATTCATTATTCGCCCGCCCGCTACCGTTTCGTTACTCACTAATCTTAATGGATAAGGATATAGGATAAGATAAAACAAATTCTTATAATGAGTAAAGATAGAATATGAGTAAAATCAATTCATAATGACTATGGGTATGAAAATACTTTCATCCTATCCGTATCGTTACCATGGACACTCCTACTCCATTCCTTGCTGTCAAAATTCATGTGTGCATTGTGTAAAACCGACTTACATTTCACATATCTTTCTCTTATTTTATCATCTACAGTATCAGTGCATCTTATCGTGTAATGGGCAGTATTTCAAAAACTTGTGTTCATATTTGATTGTAGCTTTGAGTAGAGACCGGAAGAAGATATTAAAACTATGATAAAATAAATAAATAAGGACTAAGTTAAAGTCACGGCAGAATAAATTAAATCTTAACTTGTTTCACCTACCTGAGGTCAGTTGTTAAAGATATATTTTTTTAATTTCTCAATTTCTGTTTTTGATTAATTATTTAAATTATGATCTAAGTGACAAGCTTCAATTAAACAATAATAATTTAGGATAAATTTTGCCGGAGATCGCTAAAGAAATATGATGTGGCAGCTAATTCACTATTTTAAATATTGTGTAACTTATTTTGAAGATGAGTAGGCTTAAAATGTATCATTGGTTTTGTGCTTCAATCATGCTCCACATCTTTATTTTTATTTTCAAAGTCCGAACCGTTTACCATGATATTTGTATTAAAATGTGCTTGGAGACCAAATTTTATATTTTTTGAAATTTTTTTACTAATTTTTTAGATATGTACAAAATCACTATTTTCAGAAAATTCTCGACCATCCAAAAAAGTGATTTTGTACCTATCTAAAAATATAGTAAAAAATTTCAAAAAATATAAAATTTTGTCTTCAAGCAAATTTTAATATGAAGATCATACTGAGCATTTCGGATCAATTGTTCGAACTTTGTAAACGGAAAAAAATATATAAAGCATGATTGGAGCACAAAACCAATTATACATTTCAACCCTAATCTTTCAAGATATGAAGTATTTCTCACTTACTCTCTCTCTTCCTTTATCCTCTCTCCCGCTGGCACATTGTTTTTTTTCTACCTATTCATCAACGACACCTCCCTTAGCTCGGGAGAAATTTGGATCTGATGGGCATCGGACTCAAAGTGGGTTCGACGGGTTCTCTCACCGTCCGATCTGCTTTAGGATTCGCATCCGCAATTTCACATCTGCTTTTAAATTCGTGTGCACGAATCTTAAAGTGGATCGGACGGTCCTAAAACCCATCGAACCCAAATTTGAGTCCGATGGGCATCGGACCCAAGCCTTTCTCCCTTCGCTCAAGCAAAATTTTAAATAAGATGATTCGCAACGTCTCTCCGTTACATTTCGTACCCAACAATTCCGTAAAAAAAATTATCTTATTCCTTGAATAAACCTGAATTGCACCTTACACCGCGGGACCAGGCAGTCACAACATAAATTTTTATTTTTTTTTCCCTTTGTGCTGCTGATCGAGTAACGTTTTTATTTCAAACGCTTGTTTGTCCTAAATTGCTCTATTAACAAAGCACCTATTACAATTAACAAAGCACCTATAACAGTACAAATTTCACAGTAAGATAATTAAATTTAATAAAATATCAATTACAGTACAAACTTTACATTTAAAGAAAGTGATCAAAACAGACTTGTAATTTTCACGGCAACGCGTGGTTGGCACTTGCTAGTTTTTAATAAAAGAAAGGATAGTCTAATTAGCTCATGACTCATGACTCATGAGTAAATAGTAATACAGTTGGAATTAATTGTTGACAGTTGCAATTAACTCTACAGACACCACTGTGGAATGCTCATGTGTAGATGGAAAGCAATTAAAACGGCTAATGGAATGCTTGATTACTTGATACTTCCACTACTAAACGGGTTATACTTGTACCCGAACCTGAAAATAACCCTCTACAAGATACCGTCAGGTACCGTACGCTGATACGTATTAGATGGATAGTTAAAAAAAACTGCATCAGGGTCGATTTGCTTTTATCATATATCATTAATCCCACTTAATTTGTGCAGTATGGCCTGTTCCACCAAAATCGACCAACTAATCGCCCGTTGCAAATAATTTGTATTCCTCAGATTAGCTGAGGTACAATTAGGAAATCCATACCGTACTTTAATTCTGGTACGAATCTCAAAACAGACCATCTATATCTACAGTAGACACTAAATTTCTTTTGATCTTGCTGAGACTAAATCCAGACGTTCGTTCCTCATTGCACCCTCAAGTACCTGAGGGCATGCATACGGACCCAGTTGCAAATGGAAGCCCCAGCATTGATTTATGCTTAGAGCGAATTAAGCAAATTCCAAAGAGAGATACAGAGATAAAAAGATAGATATATAGATAGAGACAGACAGAAAGAGAGCGCACCCGCGTGTGTGCCCACTGATTTTTTATTTATTTATTGATAGCACTAAAAAATTTAAATGCATGACATCGATTCTGGAAAATGTGAAAAATTTACAAGGACGAGATGAACCTATCGGGGATTTTTTTTAAAAACATAATTAAAAAAAAAAAATTTTACCAAACCAACATGATTACTATTTTTTTTTATAAAAACCATAAGAACCGAATTGTCAGTTCGGTCCACTTGATTTTTTTTTTGACCGAATTGACAATTCGGTCCCTGTTGATTTCACAAATTTCAGAAAGGCGGCTACAGAAAATCCTAAAAAGACTCCGGACCGAATTACCAATTCGGTCCCAACTTTTTTTTTTTTTTTTTAGAGTTTGCTTAATAAATAGCATTATTGTAAATTTAGTTAAGAAAACATTTACATTAACAAAGATGTGTAATTCTTACTCGCTAGGTTGTATCAAAAAAATTGAAATGAAATAGAGTAAATCAAATTTCATCTAATATCCTCTATGGGAGATAAAAAAAAAGTGATCCAGTTAAAAAAGACATATTTAATTGTCTTTCGGTTTCAAATTCAATTTGACCTACATCCGATATGATATATGATACACAAGTGTCACATCCCAAACCGGGAATTCCGGATTAAGGTGTGATCAGTCCCCGCCTCATGTCTAATAAACACAAAGACACGCAAGGTTAAACAAATATAAATAATCAAGCACAGCGGAAGCGAGATAATATAAACAAGCAATAGTCATAGATCTCAAATAAATACAAACATACATATATTTGGTTTAATTAATTTTATTTACTTAACTACATTTCAAAACTTATTAAATTTAATTTAAAAATTAAAATTCCTAAACTAATAAATTGATTTAATAGTCAATTATATAAACAATTCATTTAATTAATTATTTAACCCTTTGTTTGAAATTAATTAATTAACTTAAGTTTTAATTAGTTGCAAATTTTAATTATTAAGCATATTTTGTGCACTCTCTTGCATGAAAAAATATTAGTCATTTTTTAGAATTACAAATTTAAAGCGTTTGTATAAATAATTTATAAAAGACTTAACACAAACTTTATTCTTGCTTATATTGCCCAGTAAGAAACAGTGAGAATATACTTTTCTTTTTGAAAATCCAGATGCAAAGAATACATATGTAAGCTTACAAATAAGAACAAAGAATAATTTTTATTTTCCGATCCCTAGATTAGTAATTCAGCCAAATCCTAAATATATATATATATATATATTTGGGACTGAATTGCCAATTCAGTCCGGACTAAAAAAACTCTAGACCGAATTGGCAATTCGGTCCCTAGGCATTACACAAATGGCAACGCAGTTGCCTACGGGAACTATGAAATTAACAGGGACCAAATTGCCAATTCGGTCCAAAAAAAAAACCAAGAGAACCGAATTGAGGCATTACACAAAAGGCAACGCAGTTGCCTACGGGAACTATGAAATTAATAGGGACCAAATTGCCAATTCGGTCCAAAAAAAAAAACCAAGAGAACCGAATGGGCAATTCGGTTCTTATGGTTTTTGTAAAAAAAAAAAAGTAATCATGTTGGTTTGGTAAAAATATTTTTTTTAATTATGTTTTTAAAAAAAATCCACCTATCGGCCAGTTTATTTATTTATTTATTTATTTATTTATAGCCGATATTAACCCTACTGGCCAGCTTTTTTCGGGACGGAATGAATCATACCAATTTATTTTTAATGGATGAATATGATTTTTTTTTTAATGAGTAAGGCTTAGGTGGATAGCATAAGGATTTCCATACTATTGCCTTAACTCAAAGTAACTCAGTAGATTGGTATATAATGAACTTGTAAAATACTAATTTTTATTATTTTTGAATTTTTTACTATTTTTATGATTATGATAGATGGTAAAAAATAGCTTAAAAATAAAAAATTGTCAATATTTTTAAGTCATTTTTTGCCACCTTTTGTAAATCATAAAAAATAGTAAAAAGAATAATATTTGAAGCCATTTTTTGTCATCTTTGTCTATTTTTTTTCTAACACTTTTTCGTCATTACCACCCGCTATGTACGAGTCCTCTCATAGCGTTCAAATGCTGTACATAATTTTTTTATGATAAATTTTGGACTAAATTTTTTTTTATGATAAACCCTAAACACTAATAAATTAAAAATATAAAAAATGCCCTTGAAGGACTTACATATAAACTATATAAATTTGAAGAGCTTAAAAATTGCTTTTTTCTCTTCCTCTTTCTCTTCAGCTGCTGGAAATGAATTGTGATTGGGCAATAAAGAGAAAAAGGTGATTTATAGAGCATTTATAGCTTATTGCTCCACCCGTCCACCATGAGGCAGTTGGGTCTTGAAGTGGACCGCCCCACAGTGGGATAGTCAGGGCATTTTTAAATTTTTTTGAAATCTGAGGATAGATCTAGTAATTTTTTTTTAGAGTATTAATAAAATAATTGGGTGCAAATGAATGTAGATTGGGTGGCAAATAGCATGGAGGTTAATCTACATCCTCTTTTATTTCCTGGTATTAGTTGTAACTTTGTTTTAAATATTTATATCTTTCATTAATTCCTAACACATAAAAAAACAATTATTGTCAAATAATTGAAAATCAATTTTTGATTTAGTGATAAAAATGTTTTTGTGCAAAAAGTTACATGTTCGAAATTAATTTTTTTGTTTGTTTGTTAATATTAAATAGTTCAATAACTTGACTTAGCTAGCCTTTCTCAAAGAGTTATTGTCAAACAATCAAAGAGTTGTTGTATGTATGCACTGTTGATGCCGTGTCATTAACAATTATTGTTCTAGCAACACATGAAAATGACACACTAAATAGTAGCGCGGTGGACCAATTCATGCGTGATAATAAGAAACAGAATAATCAATAAGTTCGGACTACAAGTAACAAGTTTCAGAAAATATAGCTAGCCTTTACTCAGAGTTACTGTCAACAATCAAAAGAGTTGTTGTATGTATGCCTGTTGATGCCGTGTCATTAACAATTATTGTTCTAGCAACACATGCAAAATGACACACTAAAAAATAGCGCGGTGGACCAATTCATGCGTGATAATAAGAAATCAGAAAATGAAAGTATATTTATGTGCATGTCACTCCCTTGGTTCCCCAAGTCTAATTGCTTGTCAATCACATCTTATGACTGATCAAAAAGTTAATTCATTGGCCAATCAATAAGTCGGAATAATCAAATTCAATGTGTAATCAATCAATAAGTCGAATAATCACATCGTATGACTGATCAATGTGACAAAGAAGTTAGGTTTATTTTCATAATTAAGAAAACTAGCAACGTTAAGTAATGGAAAAAGAGAACCAAAATGTTTAATTATAAGTTCGGACTACAGTAACAAGTATACAAATTATATGTATCATAATGCAAAAGCGTAATTTACTAATAATTAAGATATGTATCGTTCGGAAAAAAAAATATCCTTTGAGCATAAATAACTTTATGTAAGCTATATATATCTTTACCACACAAACCATTTCTACATAGGTACGAAGATAGACTATTTTACTGAAAAGTCTGAATTAATGCAATTATATACATTGTATGAACTAATATAGCCTATTAAAAGTCACAAGTAAAACTCCGAATTTTATTAATACCCAAAAAAAAAAAACAAATTATCAAATCTGCTCCACCCCAAAC
>JAJGRW010001168.1:2129928-2173408 GCA_025461045.1 Carex parvula | reverse complement strand
AATAAAAAAATTAAATCTACGAAACCAACATGATGACACCAGGATTTACAAAAACCATCAGAACCGAGATGCCATCTCGGTCCAAGGAATTTTTTTTCTCCGGACCGAGATGCATCTCGGTCCCCATCTTTTTCACAGCAAAACAGAGCTGAACTGGTGTGGCCGATGGTGGTGCCCTGGACCGAAATGGCATTTCGGTCCGGAGGATTTTTTGGCCAGACCGAGTAGCCATCTCGGTCCAGATAATTTTTTCGGCCAGACCGAGTAGCCATCTCGGTCCAGAATGTTATATCAATAAAAAAATGTATTCTTCTCCCTGCATTATTTTTTGTGAGACAGAGACAGAGACCTCTGAGCACCTCTGAGCTTCTTCTTTCTTTCTCACCTCTTTCTCTCCGAGACCTTCATGCCTCTCTATTGTGCATAGTTTCAGTTTTCCAAATTACAGATCGGCTCCTGCATTGTGCCTCTAGCGTTCGTCTGAATACTGTAGTAAGTTTTTTTTTTCAATTATGATCTATTTTTTGCTGTAAAATTGAAAATTATCAAAGGTTAATCGTGAAATTTTTTGTTCAGGAAATGTCTCAAGTATTAATAAATGTGTATCACAGACGCGAAATTACAGACGCACCGACCTGTACATTTCCTGTTACTAACTCAACTAGTCTTGATGAGCTAAGAAGAGATATATGTTGGCATTCGTTTGCTCCCTAGCCGGTTCGATCTGACAATCAGCGCACGTTTGAACACGGCACCACCTGGCTCAGCAGAAAAATACCAGTTGTTCAACATAGACCACGAAGCGACTTGGTATATGGTGCTTGCGAATGCCACTCCGGTATTGAATTTTAAACTTCTTGAATTAGTGGTTGAGTCAGTACCAGTTGTTAGTCAGACCAATTATGACCCATACCCGGGTAGTGTACCCGGAACTAGCAGAGACATACCGGTGATTGATTCACCGGCACATTGTGATGAAACCCCCGAAACACCCCCGGTTGATTTGCAGAATTATTTTGACCAACTGAATAATGATACTGACTCAGAAACAAGCTCTGACCCTGATGACACGGTTGTCGGGGAAGAGGAAATGGCCGAAATTGAGGATCAGATTAGGATGGAAGAAGTAAGGAATGAGTGGCAATCGTCTATTCCTTTTATTAATCGGGGATTGCAGCATCCTTGTTCGGCATTTCATGACGATGTGCCGATGCCGTACAAGGATGAAGCATTTTTTGGTCATCCACCCAGAATCGACGGTCCATTTTCGGTGGGACAGATATTTGAATCCAAAGCTGATCTTAAATCGAAGTTGAATAGATATGCCATGGATAATAACTTAGAAATACAACAAACCCAGACAAGTCGTAACAGATATGTGGTTGTATGTACAGTGGAGGGGTGTCCGTGGAGGGTATACGCAAAAACCACTGCGACGGGCAATTGGACAATTGCAACAAACCCATACGAGCACAATTGTTACAGTACTGCATGTACAGCAGACAGTCGTCAGATGACTGCCAGGATGATTGCAGATATAATCAAACCGGGTCTCAAGGAGGACCTGGAGATGTCAATAAAAGCATGTCGAATTGCAGTTAGACAGGAGTTCAAACGGTTGAGCCTTCATACAGCAAGATTTGGAGAGGGAGGGAGCTGGCTATTGCCGAGTTATTGGTTCCTTGGGGAAGAAGCTTTACGAACTGCTACCTTACTCACTGCTCGGTGCAATCCAGAGGTCTAACCCACGGTACAAGATACAGAATTGATCACATACATCTAGCACGTTGGGCGAACATATTTTCATCCGTGCGGCATGGGCTTTCGGTCCATGCATTCAATCCTGGCCATATCTCGACCAGTTATAAGTGTTAGATGCAGGACACCTATCCGGCAGGTACAAAGGAAAACTATTCATGGCATGCGCTTATGATGCAGAACACAATTACTGCCAATAGCATTCGAATTGCGGAAGAGGAGACTTCAGATATTGGGGCTGGTTTATGCAATTTGTACGCGAAGAAGTTGTCGGCCCCGGTCGGATATGTGTTATATACAGACCAGCATGCTGCAATCCGTTCAGTGTTGATCGTACTGATTTAGGGTTGGTGCGAGGAGAGGGGTGAAGCCGTCATCGATTGTGTGCTCATCATATTGCGGCGAATGTGTACAAGGTTGTGCAAGGACAGAGTAATTGAAGCAATTTCACTGCGTTTGTGGGTAAGATGAACCTTGGATGGTTGATGAGGGTATGGAAAGATAGAAGGTAGGAGCATTACTACTCACCAGTACATCATGTGGTGTGGTAAAAGGTTGCAAAAATCTCGAAGGAAGAGCCTCTGCAACTCCATAAATGGGCACCATGTCATGACGGAGGCCCACTAGGTGGGGTATATGACTACGAACGGATCAGAATCATTGAACAATGTTTTCGAGTGGCGCGCCAACTGCCTGTAACGGCAATAGTTGATCGCACATTTCTAGTAAAGTTGGGGATTGGTAGTGTCAGAAGACGGTGCGGTGCTCGAAATTGGCATCAAAATGGAATGAGATTATCAGGAAAAATCATGACAGCGTTAGAACGTCGGATTGCCAAGCAAGCAGCACCTAGTGATACCAATGGGTGGTGAATTTCCCGTCTACGAGGTCGTCGATCATGATGGAACCCAAAGAACGGTATGTCCGATATTTTCTTAAATTTAGTATAACTTTCTCAATTTGTAATATTTAAATAACATGATTTATTGATTGTAGGGGGTGAAGGAGACATGAAGTACGAAGTTAGATTTCCAGAAGGGGAGCAGAGAATGGCTGTTTGTGATTGCCAGAAACCGCAATTTACTGGCATTCCCTGCAACCACGTCTTGGCGGTGTGCTGTAAGAGACATCTAGATCCGATGAGATATGTAAGTCACTATTATAGCGTTGAAAATTATGTCAACACATGGAGAGGTGAGTTTCACAGCTTCGGCAGCCACCGCAATTGGATATACGAGTTGGGAGCAAAAATCAAGCCGGCCAAATAAAATTAACAAGGGTAGGAGGAAGCACAAGCGAATTCCTAATGCTATGGATGTTATGGAAGCTCAATGTAGGCCACGCAGTGGAGTACAACGTCCAGAGGGATCCGGTAGACGAAGACCGTCAGGTAGAAATCGTAATTGTGAATTAGTACCTATTTTTAATTAAATTAAGATTTACCACATTAATTATATTTATATCCTCATTGTGCAGGGGCAACTGTTGAAGACGGAGAAGCGTATCTGGCATCCGGCCAGAGCATCTGCATCTGCTAGGTATACAGAGGCATCTGCTCCACAAGAAAGACGGAGAAGCGTATCTGGCACCCGGCCAGAGGCATCTGCATCTGCTAGGTATACAGAGGCATCTGCTCCACAAGAAAGAGGAGAAGCGTATCTGGCACCCGGCCAGAGGCATCTGCATCTGCTCCACATGTACAACAACTGCTAGTCAAGCAGGACCATCTGGTAGCCGACCATCTATTGGTCGGACGGCTAGTCGTTGGTGAACAAATTATTGAGACGTAAGGAACGATGAATATTGTGTAATGCAAGACCATGTTTTATATAAGACTATTTGTTTTAAATGGAAGACCATTTCTGAATTTCTGAATTTCTGTTTTTCTGTTTTTCTGAATTTCTGACCTCCGTCGACAAATCGTCAGAACTGTAGCAAACCGTAATATTTTTGTATGTACAAGTTATATTATCTGAAAACTAGACTTCGACGCCTTTCTTTCCATATAAAGAACCCAAAATTCCATGTAGCCATTAATCATAATTGAATTTCCAATCTAGTCGAATTTCTGAGCTGTAAATTTTCTGAATTTCTGTTTTTCTGTTTTTCTGAATTTCTGACCCCGACAAATCGTCAGAACTGTAGCAAACCGTAATATTTTTGTATGTACAAGTTATATTATCTGAAAACTAGACTTCGACGCCTTTCTTTCCATATAAAGAACCCAAAATTCCATGTAGCCATTTAATCATAATTGAATTTCCAATCTAGTCGAATTTCTGAGCTGTAAATTTTCTGAATTTCTGTTTTTCTGTTTTTCTGAATTTCTGACCCCGTCGACAAATCGTCAGAACTGTAGCAAACCGTAATATTTTTGTATGTACAAGTTATATTATCTGAAAACTAGACTTCGACGCCTTTCTTCCATATAAAGAACCCAAACTCCATGTAGCCATTCAATCATAATTGACCTTTCCAATCTAGTCCGAATTTCTGAGCTGTAAATTTTCTGAATTTCTGTTTTTCTGTTTTTCTGAATTCTGACCTCCCTTGACAAATCGTCAGAACTGTCGCAAACCGTTAATATTTTTGTATGTACAAGTATATTATCTGAAAACTAGACTTCGCGCCTTTCTTTCCATATAAAGAACCCAAAATCCATGTAGCATTCAATCTAATGAATTCCAATCTAGTCGAATTTCTGACCTGTAAATTTTCTGAATTTCTGTTTTTCTGTTTTTCTGAATTTCTGACCTAAATCGATTAGATGGAATATGGTCGAATTTCGCATTTTTGTTGTTATTAACTTTTTAATGTTATCGGAATTTTGGAATTTCAAATGCGAAGAAGATTTGGTATGTCAGAGATGTAGAAGGAAGCACGGATTAGACGTCGAAGAAGAGGAACCACTAAATTAATCCATGTTTACACTAAACAATCCATACACTAAATAGGGTTACACTAAATCAATCTGTGGCTTCCCTGCCCCTAGGATTAGTGAAATTCGAGTGGCTAAATCTGCGAGTTGGCCTTGTCTGGCGTCTTGTAGGAGCCGCTGCTGATGGCCCCGCATCATCTGCTAGAGGGCGCCCGTCTATTACTATGGATCGAAGCGAGCTGTAAACTCCCTTCATAATATCGTCATGCGTCGTTGGAGGAACTTGGACATCTACAGGCCTCGCTCTCGTGTCTGGAATATCACTGCTGATATCGATGTGGTTTAGGTCAAATGGAAGTCCGGCTTGCTCGACCATGGCTCTGAACATTGCGATATGCCCAATATCCCGTAAAAAATCACGACTATGCTCTAGCAATTGGAGTCCAAAAGCCATTTGCCCAGGTGTCTTCACCATCGCAATTCCTTCGGCGGTCATATTCATGAGGCGAAATCTCTGCAAAAAAAAAATAGAATAGTTAAATAAAATGAAAGATAGTTCGTAAATAAAATGAGGTGATATATTAAAAATTAAAATTAAAATACTTACGGTACGTGATTGCACCTCGGCATCCGAGACATACCCGAGACGGTCTACTTCTACTTCTGGTTCTGGCAATGGCTGGCTCAGAATTTCTTGGTGGCTTTGCATTACGTAAATCGTTGGCATGCCGTGCCGGAAGAACCAATCCATATACTCGGGATATCTGTAATGACCAATTAGAATAAATTAACTCATCACTGGATCCGAATTCAAAATTTAAAAAAAAAAACGTACCTATCCATATCGTAAGGTCCCGGCTCTTCATTTGCCCAGGGTGGTTGAGCGATAAATTCCGCCCACTGAGTGCTCCAGTCTGAACTTAATCCGTCTTCGTACAAACCATCCGCACGTGTGTGACTGCGGAGGCCTTCCATATAATCAAAGGGCAGTGGATCCTGCGGAGGAACTCGCTGAAATAATCCGAACTGCCGGTAAACCCTCTCAGGAAGATGAATCTCACACTCCCAGAAATGGACCAACCACACGCGATATCTAAATATATCTCGGTCTCTAATCCCGCGCCAAGGTTGTTGGTGGTAGTAAGTCGTATACGGCATCCAGTTGACAACATTTACTTTCAGACGCTCAAACTGGTTACGATATTGCGATACACCTAAGTTGTGAACACATTACAAATAAATATTGAATTAACACTAAATTATATTGAGAAATATAATTTAAATACATGTTTAAATAAATATACCTCTAATAGGGTTGCCATCCCATTGATGCGGAATAGTCCATCTTGCGCCAAAAGCCAGCCTCTCCAATTGGTTTTCACCGCCAAATGGTAAATCGTGCCTGCCTCTGGGCCGGCCTATAGGAAACCGAGTCCAACACCACATCTGCAGCAGTAGTACTGGACCATTAATCGAAACTGTTTTCTTTCTGCAAGCCCGAGACAACTCACGATACAGGCAGGCAAGTACAGCACCTCCCCAATTGTAGTCCTCTTCCAGGTGTCCCAAATTCTCTAAGAACTGCAAGTACATGATCGGGACAGAACTTGAGTTCGCATCGGGAAACATCATCGATCCAAACAAGTCCATGCAGTATGCCCGTGTGTGTCGGTCGACGATCTCCTGGGGAGTGTCATGTGCCAAGTTTCCGTTAAAGCGGTCCTTCAACCATTTTAGTCGCATATGGTATTTGGATCTCTTAACTTCGCCATTGTCGGCCACCTTTGAATAAAAAAATTCATCATCACTGTCTTCATTGCCGTCATAGACCTCATGCCCTAGGCATTCTTCGATCAGTAGTGACCAATTATCATCTGTATGTCCAGCAATTGTCTTTCCTGTAAACATAGATGTTAGAGATAAAGATATACTCGATATTTACAATACAATTTAATACACTACAATACGCTAAAAAAAAGATAACTTACTCTAAATATTTATACAATTTATTTACACTAAATATTAATAGGATTTATTTACACTAAATTACTCTAAATATTTACACTAAATTACTCTAAATATTAATATGATTTATTTACACTAAATTAATTTATTCCTAAATTTATTTACACTAAATTAATTTATTCCTAAATTTATTTACACTACATTTATTTACACTAAATTAACTGCACTAAATATAAATTACTCACAAAAGTATAAATTAGTAAGAAAAAATATTTTACCTTGAACAGGTAAGCCCCACAGACAGCTGACATCTTCCAGTGTCACTGTGCACTCCCCCACCGGAAGATGAAAACTATTCGTCTCGGGCCTCCACCTCTCGACGAGCGCAGTGATCAACGCTTTATCAATCTGACAATGCGTCACATCCTTCATCTGGTACAGGCCTAAGTACACCAAACCTTCTTTCATCCGAGGCTGGTAATGAATGCCCATTTGCCGAGGACCAGTACGCAGTGAACGAACAGGCTGGAACGATAATTTCATGCAAAATAATGTAAAGAACAAAAATTAATTTAAACTTCCAAGTTTATTTTGGAATTTAAATCCAACACGATATTAAACAAATACCGTTGTATTCACCAACGATATCTTGTGTTCCTCAGCAGGCAATTGCAACAAGCGTTGTTCAGCAGCCATTTTGCACTACAATATAAATAAAATTACAACATAAAAAAACTCCAGTTAGTTAACAAATCAAAAATTCCTTTAGCTAATTTACTCTACATACAAAATTAAAAAAACCTACAATTAGTTAAATTATACTAAAAAAGGCCTAAATTACACTAAAAAAAGCCTAAATTATTCTACATTTATTTTTAAAAAAAACTATGACCAAGATTACTCTACTTGCAAACCAAATCATTATACAATTACTAAACACTATATACAATAAATTTATACACTAAATTACTCTAAATATTTATAAAATTTATTCACACTAAATATTTATACAATTTTTATACAACTTACTTACACTAAATATTTATTCACACTAAATTTATTTGCACTAAAAAATTATACAATTTATATACAATTTATTTACACTAAATATTTATTCACACTTAAATTTATTTACAATTTATTTACACAAATTACTCTAAATTACTCTAATTACTTTAACTATTTATACAATTTATTTATACTACAATACATTAAAATACACTACAATCACTAAATAAATAACACTAAAATAAACTAATTTACACTACAATACACTAAAATAAACTAATTTACACTACATACAAACTAAACTAAATAATTTTACAAAAAATATTAAAATTCGGATTTTTTTTCCTAAATTCAAAATTCCCACTATAATACATTAAATTACACTACAATACACTACAAAAACTAATTTATTCTATAACTAAACTAAATAATTATAAATTTCGGATATTTTTTCAAATAAAAAATTTAATCACGTACCCAATGAAACTTGTAGATCTGAAGCTTTTCTTGTTCTTCTCTCAAAACTATATTCAAATATGTAATTAGAATAAAAAATGGCTGAAAATTTGAGGGGTTAAAATTAATTTTGTTTGGTTTGGTTTCGGGTAGAAGAAGAGGAAGAAGCCTCGGGCTGGGGTAGGAAAGAAAATGGAGGAAAGAAGAAGGGAAGGCTGCAGTAAAGAAAACAATGGGACCGAGATGCCATCTCGGTCCGGAGGAAAAAACAATGGGACCGAGTTGGCATCTCGGTCCGGAGGGAAATTTTTGCCGGACCGAAATGCCAATTCGGTCCGGAAGTATTTGTGGATTTTCTGTGGCGTGAGCTGCTGCAAAATTAAAAAAAGATGGGGACCGAGATGCCATCTCGGTCCGGAGAAAAAAAATTCCTTCGGACCGAGATGGCATCTCGGTTCTGATGGTTTTTGTAAAACCTGGTGTCATCATGTTGGTTTCGTAGATTTAATTTTTTATTTACGGATTTTTAAAAAAATCCCCGGAGACACTTACCTTCCGCCACTACTTTTAACTATATAAAAATAAACTTCAATAATAACATTTTCCTTCATTTACTTCAAAACAATAATAATATTTATGTCATACAGTTTAATTAGTATAACCACCAATTTTAATAGTACAAAATTTTACAGCAAGTACAAAACAGCTTTTACATCACGTTGGGAGTGTGATGTGCCTTTTTGTCATGTGGCATGCGGCATGCGGCACGTGGCATAGGCGCTGCACATTTTTAAGAATTCAAATCATATTTTTTTTCTGGTTTTTTTAGGAGAGCAGGATTAAAATGCACTATTGTTTTTGTACTTTAATCATGTTTCATGTTTTTTTTTTTCTGTTTTTAAAGTTTAAATAATCGATCCGAACCGTTCAATATGATCTTCATATTAAAATATATTTGGAGACCAAATTTTACTTTTTTTAAAATTTTTTTACTATTTTTTTAGATAAGTACAAAATCACCGTTTTGAATGGTCTAGAATCTTCTAAAAACAGTGATTTTGTACCTATTTGAAAAAATAGTAAAAAAATTTCAAAAAAATATAAAATATGGTCTCCAAGCACATTTTAATACAATTGAATGGTTCGGATCGACTGTTCGGACTTTAAAAATGAAGATAAAAATGTGGAGCCTGATTGGAGCACAAAACCAATGGTGCATTTTAAGTTTTAACCCTACTCTTTTTAGGAAGACATTTCAGGATGCATGATTAAAGTACAGTTTTTATTAGTTACCAGACCTCTTACTTTTATTACACTAGATATCATCAATTATAGTTCCAACAATCATAATTTCAAAACTAACTTGAAATCATCATTTAAATTATATAGAAACCTACTTAAAGATAAGTATATACTAATATACACGCTAAATCAAACCATAGAACGATGACCTATTGTGATGTACACAATTATAAATGAAAAATGTTATTGAAGTAAATGATGGTTTTTTATGGGGCTACAAGCATTTTACTTGAAAAAAAAAATCATATTTGACTGACTATAAAAAAAATGGATGACATCATGTTGATCGTGTGCTTTATTAATTAGTAAATAAGACTTAGTCTTCACCTTCTTCTTTTAAATTAAACGACTTGCAGTATTTTATATTTAAGATAAGGCGAAGCTATTGAACAATTCCTGTAGCATTTACCAAATCAATTTAGAAGTATCTCTATATCTGAAATTTTGTGGATTTTTAATCAAATGTGGTAATTTATTTCAATTTTAGAGATGTATTTCAGTTTCTTATTTAAAAACTACTGAGCAAATTTTTTTTTATTAAGAAACTGTTTCTAAACACTTCGCTGATCAAACAATTCGCTCAAAATATTTCTCCTTTATAATTTATTGCTGACGTAGCTAAATAGAAACTCTAAAATTAATTTTAAGAATGTAAAAACTTAGAAATTACAGAGGCTTTAATTTTCAAAAAATATTTAATTGTTATTTAAAAATTCATAAAATTTTAGAAATAGAGATGCTCTATTATCTATGGATAAAATATTTTAAATCGATTAGCCAGTATTAATCTTTCTCATTTTGGCCCATGTGCCTTAAACAACAACAATGGGTCAAATGTCCCATAAATCCGGTGCAAGGTCATAACCAGGCAGCTCTGATATAATGATATGTATAACACCTTGAATTAATTTAGAAAGAATTATTAACTTTAAAAAAAAAAAAAACAGAGAGAGAGAAAGTTTCTTACATTGTAAAAACAGGGTCTTTTTTCTTAATATAGTTTTCTATATTAAGAAGTAACAACAGAGTTGTTTGGAAACTCCTCAAAACGTAGTCAACGAAACGAAGTCTATCGCATGTTAAATATTTGCCTAAACCTATTGTACAGATTGCCGTATTATCCTGTGCTCGATGAAAAGTGGGGTCCACTATCAAGTTGACAATAATGTTAGTAAAGGACCATGTGTAACCACACATAGAGGGGACAAATCTAAGATTGGTCTCCTCCAAATCGTTAATGCTCTTGGTTCACCAAATGTAGGAAAAACATAGTTAACAATACGGTTTAATTATTACATTAAGAAAATACGGTTTTAATAACTATTTTTAAGGTACGACTGTCATGAACCGTACAGAATGGAATTATGCAAAAATATAATTTCACAAATTGATTGATACAGAAATAGCAAACAACAATTGAAATATGCAAACAGACTATATGTTAAAAAAAAGTTGTTTTCAATTCAAGATGTTCTCCATTTTTTATAAAATAAAATAAATAAGATCCATGTACTCTATATCAGTTATAATATGTAGCAATCAACAGTTGTCGAAACAATGTGGAATCTGTTAAACAATATATACGCAAGATATATAAAGTTTTCAAGATAAATGTCATCTCGTTTTTACTCTTTAAGTCATTTTCTATAGTGAAAAAAACTACAATGTCATTCAATGACATTACGTAGCGACAAAATATTAATTTAAAACGTTTTGATGTTTTGTAAGTTTTAAATTCTGCAATATTTATGTGTTGAGATAATTCAGATATAATTATCGCGTATTTTATTATTAAATTATCTATTTAACAATTAATATCTTAAATAATAACGATATGTATAATTCAATATATGTAACGTATCTGCAATATTTACTTTATTAAATATAACATTATGTTATCATTAAAGTAGTTTCTTTGAAAAAAAAATACTATTAAGAGCATCTACATTCCCGAAACTATCAGAGTTTCTAATCTGATGTGGTAGTTTCTAGACCAGTTTCAGGGATGTAGACTAGTTTCTTATTTAGCAACTGTGCTCAAGAATTTCTTAATAAGAAATCGTTTATAAACTGTGAGTTGGCAAAATGATTGGCCGGTGTTCGCTTAATTTTTTTCTTTATTTTATTTTATTGCTAATGTGGCATTTTAGAAACTCTTATATTAGTTTCAGGGATGTGAATCCTTAGAAACTCCATAGCCTATAATTTCTGAAAATTAGTTAATAGTTACTTAAAAACTCTAAGAGTTTTAAGGATGTAGATGCTCTAATATAATTTTTCAGATCTCAAAGTATATCAAAACAAACATACTTCTTTACGGTTTTCTTTATTTTTGAAAAACTTATAAATTTAGATACATTGTACATATAGTTTCAGAAAATTAGCATATCCAAACTCATATAAAAAAAAATTTCAACCTTCCAGAACCAGACCAAACTTTAAAAATGGAATGTTTAAATAAGACAAGTGGTGCACCGACTCCATCCAAAGCTTCCTCCCCTTCCAGATAAAGTCAAATCTTAAATGAAACGGATCCCCACTGTTACTTCTAAAAACAGCGTTGGTTTCTCTTCTCTTTCCCTCTCGCCCTCTTTCCCCCGCTCCCACCAACTCTCATGCAACTAATTCCCAAACCAAAACGAACACAAAAATCAACGAGAAACAAAAAACAAACTCAAAACAAAGCTCTTCAATTCAGCTAGAAAGATGTCAAGTGATACTTGTGTCGGTTTCATGGCCGTTGTGGCGGTCTCAAGCAGCGTCGTGTTCCTCGCGCACCAGCTTCACCGACGCCTCGCCACCGATTACATGAAAAAGATCGAATTGATTTACGGTAATAATTCTCCATGTTCTATAATGATGACCGTTATTCAAACTTTAAAAATTGAATGTTTTATTTATTTTTATTTTCTTGGAACGGTCAAATTGTCAAAAGAACTTGAGCCCTTGCCATTTTGGTAAGTCGGAAAAAAAAAAAACATGTTCTTTAATTGTTTAGAACATTCTCATGTTAGAAAGAAAGATGCATCCCTTCTAATTTTGGGGTCTGGTTCCTCTTTAATTGTTTGGAAATAGCTAATTTCTGTAAGATCTGAACTATTCATTTTAGATCAAATTTAAATTTAAATTTACAGCTTATACCAAAAAAAAGTTGGTCCGAGGACAAGTGATCTAGACCATCAGATTTTTAATGGGTGGTCCAGATTTTTGACATTATTTTAAGTGAGTCCTTTTGTTAAAAAGCCACCATGACTCAAAAAGGAATGAAAATAAAACATGTTGATGACGTCATGGAGAGGATCGTTGCATTTTTATATCTTGAATCTTGAATTTGAAAATCTTGGTGGTTGTTGAGGTGAAATCAAATCAATTGGTTGGCTTTTCTTGTGGGGTTCTCCTACCAATGAAGAAACTTGTTTGAGAAGTATGTTTAAGCCACTATTTGTTTAAGCCACTACATGTTTGAGCCTCTAATGATTAAATTGTTCCAATCAATTAGTTAAACTACACAATGTTACTCATTCTTTTGCATCTTTTTTTTTTTTTCGAAATATTTAGGTTATGATCAAAAGCCACCGACGAAAAAGAAAGTGAGGTTTGCGCCCGATGTGATCGAACCATCAACGAACAACAAGGAGTATCGGAGGCGCCATGTGGCCGGTTTCGGTCAGGTTCACTGATTGCGCAATTAATTTGAAGCACTTTACAAAAATATGAAAACTAAAGTGCCTGTAGAGAAGGTTAAGAAGCCCTTTTTAGAGTGCTGGTATAACCTGTATTGATAGTCTAGGAGCAGTACCACCAAAAATAAAACAAAAAATGATGGTAAATTTGGTGGTGGGAGGGCAGTGTTTATATTTTAGGAACTAGCAATTTTTATTCTGTGTTTTCTCTTGGGGGTTGTCATGTAAGATTGTAAGCCCCTTGTGCAAATTTCCAAAAGTAAATAATAATAGCGGTGAGCGGAGCAATTGGAGTTGGGTGGCACTTGTCGGCCGAAATTTTCATTATTGACAATCCAAAAAACTCAAATTAAATGAATACCATCTCCAGAGATCTATCTTCAATCATACCACCCACGCCAATTGAATTCGCGCACCAAATAGGCGGGTGCACGCATTGGGTTGGTGCACCCTGGAAAATCTCCAAACTGCAAATATTAAAATATTATAAATGAATGGAGGATTCTACGGTTTGACTCAAATTGCATTTGACATTTTTGTTTTCTTCTATTAAAATATTATACACATTCCGTATAAAATATGTTACAAATATTAGAATATTAAAATATTCAATCAATTTATATAAAAATATTTGAATTTCAACCTGCAACATCAATTCTAACAGTTGCTTACTATTAAAATATTATACATGTTTTATTAAAATATTTTATAAATGAAAGGAGGATACTAACAGCTGCTTTTTATTTTAGACCGAAATTTCCAAACTGCAAATATTAAAATATTATAAATGAATGGAGGATTCTACGGTTTGACTCAAATTGCATTTGACTTTTTTGTTTTCTTCTATTAAAATATTATACACATTCCGTATAAAATATGTTACAAATATTAGAATATTAAAATATTCAATCAATTTATATAAAAATATTTGAATTTCAACCTGCAACATCTATTCTAACAGTTGCTTAATATTATACCCAGTGCGCCCACTCAGTCCGCGCACCTGGTGCACCAACCCAGTGCGCGCACCCGCCAATTTGGTGGGCGAACCCAGTTAGCGTGGGTGGTAGGATTGAAATTAGACCCAAACGGGTGGTAATCATTTAATTTCGTTTTTTTAGGATGTCAACTAAAAAAATTTCGGCTTATCGGTCTCCGCTTAAAAAAAAATGTTTTAAAAATATATTTCTATTTTTGTGCCTTTTGAAATAATTATAAAAATATACTTGAGATTTAAAAAATATAAAATTTGTTACTCTTAATTTTTTTTCAAAATATACTTCTATTTTTATTTCATTTTTTTTTAAATATATAAAAATATACCAAAAAATATACCAAAATTTTGCGCTACCCTGTTACTCCCCAGAGAGCAGTTGGTTCAGTTTCCGCTTTGGATCGGTTTCTATATGAAATTTCTTCGAAACTTGCTAAAGAAGTGCACTGCATGGTATGGGAATGGGATGCACATTCTGTAAAATTGTAATTCACGGAATAATAATCACAATCAAACATGCTACCAGACCTTGAGAACTGGAGTGTCAACTATTAAAATTCGGAAGGGGCGTAATGGAAGAAAACCATCCAAATTGTAGTTTGATGGACTCAAAAACTTGCGCTCATATGATTAGAGCTCAAATTTGAGTTCAAATAATATTTAAAATTTATATCAATTATTATTAGATAATTTGAAAAGAGTAGGGTTAAAATGCTCCATTGATTTTGTGCCTTATCATGATCTAACATCGTTATCTCTATTTTTAAAGTTTAAACAGTCGATCTAAACCGCTCAATATGATCTTCATATTAAAAATGTGCTTGGATACAAAATTTTATATTTTTTGAATTTTTTTTGTTATTTATTATGATAGGTACAAAATCACTGTTTTGAGAAGATACTGAACCATTCAAAAACAACGATTTTGTACCTATCTTAAAAAATAGCAAACAAATACTAAAAATTATAAAATTTGTTATCCAAGAACATTTTAATATGAAGTGTTGAACAGTTCAGATCTGATTATTTAGACTTTGCAAATAGACACTATGATGTTGACAAAACCAATGAAGTATTAACTCTACTCATTTCGAAAACATGTATCAAGTTTTACGTAAAAGTAGTTGTAGTAAACTTTTTGGAGCAATTTGCATTCATTGTATATGTTTTCCATCGTTTAATTGTGGAATCATTCAAAATATTAAACAATCAAAATTAATTTACAGTTATATATCAAATATTATTTAATAATTACAAAATAATTATTACAACATTTTATAAAGAATACATCATTTTTTATGCAAGCAAAAGGTCTAATGCATTTAAAACAAATCGCTTTCATATTAGATTTTTTTGGTATAATTTTTTGGACATAATTAAAGTTATTCCACATCAATAAAATTGACAGTTATGTTTCAAATAATATCCCAAACTTGCACAAATTATTATTAGATCAATTTTGAAATCTACATCAGTTTTACGCAAAAGTAATTCAATTATGCTTTTGCAATATTTTGCATGCATAATGAATAATTATGAAGTCATTTCAATAAATTAAACCACCGAATTTGATGGTTATAATACAAAATTATCTAATACTTGCACAAATATTATTAGAGGGATTTAGAAAGAATACATCAATTTTTACGCGATCAAAAGATATTGTAATGAATTTAAAAGAAATCACAAGCATATTAGATGTTTTAGTTTAATTATGAACACGTTTAAAACAATTAGATCAACAAAACTGTGAGTTGCGATCCACATAATATTTAAAACTAGGCACAAATTATTTTTAGAGCAATTTCAAAAGCCTATATCATTTTTTACGAAAAATAGTTGTAGTATTGCTTTTGAAGTAATTTCCATGCACAACAGATTTTTTTTTGATAAATTCGGAGTCGTTTAAAGAAATCAAAGCACCAAAATTGATATATACTTGAAATATCATCGTACAAGTGCATAAACAAATTATTAGAGCAATTTCGAAATAATAGACCACTGTTTACGCAAACAAAAGCTATTGTAATGCATTTAAAGCAAATTGCATACATATATGATGTTTTTGTTTAATTCTGAAAACATCACAAGTGATTAGATAATGTTTAATCATTGTTTTTGGATGGTTCAGGATTTTCAGATCAAGTGATTTTCAATCCATCTAAAAAAATAGTAATTTTTTTTTAAAATATAAAATTTAGTTACAAGTACATATTTATATGGAGACAATGTTGAACGGTTCGGATCAATCGTTATAACTTTCAAACCGAATATTTTAATCCACAGCGCAAATTAGTATGCACTATGCGTAGTATCATAGTCTCACTCTATATATGCAACGCTTAATCGTGAGGTCATACCAGCCGAATTCTATTTCTAACCTAATTAGGTTTTCTTGATCAGGATATCAGAAGTTCTCTCTTAATTTACTTTCATTTTTAATATTATATATTTTTTAGTTTATATTTTAATTTAAAAATTAACTTTTTTCCCATTAGTTCGTACATGAAATCTCAAGAATAATCCTAATATTACAATAGAGGCAAAAAAAATTAAAATTATTGCAATCTTTCTAAAAATATATTGCAAACATTTTTAGTGAAAAAGAAAACTGAAAACAAAAGCAGCACGGTAATGTAGATAACATAAACACGAGGTTAGCGTCCTTCGTTTAGTTTTAATCGGACGGCGAAGATATGAATATTAGGCTATTAGCCCAGCGGCCCAGCCTGTTCTCAGAGATTCGGTAGCAGCGTACCAGCATATCCGAAACCGGAACCATACACCGCGTTCGAATGTTTATCTCGAAAACTCTAAAATGTCGATCCGTGTCTAGTCAAAATATCACCGAAGCATCACGAAGCGTCAGCACTTGGTGCCTGCGAATCTGGGTCCCACTATTGGTCAAGGCTGTCTCGGCCCTGACCCTCTATATTTCGAATTAGTATCCTCTCCATTACTGTAAAAGATTCCCTTCACTTTACGGTTTGAGATTAACTCTCAGCCGCTTTGAGATTCGGGCCAACGCAGGGGCAGTAATATTGGGCTTTGAGTTCGTGCCAATTTAAAAAGAACGGTCCAGATCCAATAATTGTAAAAGATTCCTATTACGGTACCGGAGAGGATGTGAATTCCTCTGGTACCGTAATAGGGAATCTTTTACAATTATTGGATCTGGACCGTTATTTTTAACTTGACACGAATCTCAAAGATCAATATTACTGCTCCTGCGTTAGCCCGTCAAAGCGGCTG
This sequence comes from Carex parvula, assembly GCA_025461045.1. NCBI lineage: Eukaryota > Viridiplantae > Streptophyta > Magnoliopsida > Poales > Cyperaceae > Carex > Carex parvula. The sequence continues at coordinate 2,156,112 of JAJGRW010001168.1, read as the reverse complement.
AGAGTTAATCTCAAACTGTAAAGTGAAGGGAATCTTTTACCGTAATGGAGAGGATACTTGTTCGTACCGGAGAGGATGTGAATTCCCATATTTCCGCCCGATGTTGTCTCACCATCCGATCTAAAACAACAACACTCCATTGTATAATCCAAAATTTCTAAATTTGGTTTGCACATACAAAACGTGCAGCGGGTCGGAAATCCGTGAATAGTCTCTCTGTTTATATTCCGACACACGGATTACAATTATTATTAAATTTTAAACAATCGACATTGGGAAGTTTTGCCATCTCAGCCGATTAGTCACACGGTTGCAAAACAACAGCTCTACGGTTTTCCGCGGGTGCAACTTACCTTCAAAAATCTTCGAATTTTCTTTTTTAAGACCAATTGTTATTCTTACCTCACAAATTAATCTTCAATAGAAAAATATTTTTCTTTGTAGAGGCCGGGAAGAATAAGAAATAGTCAAATTCAAAGCAAAACAAAAAAAAGAAGAGCCAAACGTTTCGTTTCTCTCGAGTGTGGTGGCCAGAGCGAGGGCCGCACCTCCCTTGTTTCTCGCCGCCTCATCTTGCTTACTCCGCCAACCCCAGCCGCCTGATGGAGTGATCAGGCGATTGCGCGCACAACAGACACCTGTCGCGCTCAATTGTCGCATTCATGGCACGCAAGGAGGCACAGGTTACGACGAGCCCGGCGAGAACGGCGCCGTCACCTCTGCGCCAGCCGATGGTGCTGAGGGAACCGGCGCCAGTAAAACCCAGTGCACGCGTGGCAGAGATGGTAGGTGGCACTGCGGCGGGCTGTGCGGCTGTTTGCTGTTGTTGCCCTTGTACTGTTCTGGATTTCGTTGTTCTGGCGGTGGTGAAGGTACCGACAGGGCTATGCAAGAGAGCGATGCGTGCTCGGAGGAGGAAGATAGCAGCGAAGAGGAAGAAGGAGATGGGCGCATCGGAGGAGGGGAAGGAGAGAATGGAGATCGAGGTGGCGCAGGTGGCGGCGGTGGAGAGAGCATCGCCGGAGGAAGTGGCAAAGATGGAGATGGAGGTGTGGGCACCGTTTTATGGCGCGGGTTTCTGGCGCAGCCCGTCGCAAAAGGATGAGCGATGATGGTGATGTTGAGAAATTGTTTTGTGGATACGTTTGTTGTTCAAATTTGTTAACATCTTACATGACCAAACTAATAAGAAGATTTACATTTACTTGATGATTGATGATTGAGGTCTGTAAGTATATATAATTGTTAGATCTGATTTAGTGCTCTTCACAAAAGGATGGAATGTGAATGAAATGGTGATGCTGCTTGTGTAGGGCTGCTAATGAGTCGAGTTAGCTCGAGTTCGGGGTAGCTCTAAATTAACTCGGAAAAATAGCCAGGCGAGTTGACTCGAGTTGAGAATTCAAACTGAGCTGACTCGAACTCAACTCGCGAGTAACTCGAGTTGACTCGTGACTTGTGAATTAACTTCTGATCAGTGATTCTAATTACCTACTAGCAGTCTAGTACTTTGAATTTGAAGATGTTGAACTGTTGTTATGTAATAATTATTTTCAAGAAGGTTCATTTATTCAAAAAACAATAGTCCTAGTAGAAATTCTTGTAAATATTTATGTATGTTCTAGTTATTTTTGCTAACTGGTAAGAAAGGACATTTTTTGAAACACTGTTTATTTGTTCAAAAAGTCGAGATATGGAATGCAGGTACTGAACTCAACCGAGTCCGAGTTGAGATGAGCAAGCTAAGTCCAATCCAAACTCAACTCGTGAGTTAAACGAGTTATTGAACTCAAGTCAGAGTAACTCGAGTTTTTAACAAACGAGTTGTTAACGAATTCGTCACCGAGCTGAGTTCGAGCGGCTCACGAGCTTTTTGTACGGCCCAGCAGCTGGTGTACCGGTTCTATTCTCTCTGTTTCTGAACACTTCTGTTTGATTGCTCTGCCTTGGGAGTTGGGACATGTAACGTGACTTGTAACGGGATGGAATGGGTAATTTTTTATTTTAGAAAACAAAAATTAATTTGTCAGCAAATAAATTGATTATCTTTTTACTCAATAAATAACAAAGATCGCATATTTGATTTGGTACACACCGGAAGTACCGTAAAATTTTGTTCAGTGCATCTCTTGTCATCTCATCCCACAACCTATCATAATAATGACAATTTAATGATTCGAAAAAGATTCGACTGATACAAAATTTGTAATTCAAAAATAATTCGGATATAATTCAGAAATCATTAAGAATTATACATTGAGTTCGAATCTGTGATTTTAATTAGTCACACAAAAGAGTCAAAAAAAATATACTAGAAACTTTTTTGATTCAGGAAATAATTCGGGTATAACTAAAAAAATTGACAAATAATTTGTAAAATTCACGAATAATTCGAAAATAATTTAGATATACCGAATAATATGCGGATTAATTCACTAACGTTTCAAATCCGAATTATTCATAAATTATTCGAAAATCTTGTTATTACGCTACATGTTACACAACATATCCAAAAAAATGCGGATGACTGGACCAAATTTCCGGAAATTAGATCCGATGCGCCTCTTGTTACTGTGAATTTTTTTTTTTTTTTTTTTTCTAAATCGTCACTACATCGATGTTCAACTAAATGGAGAGAGATCGAGCTCGTTAGATTTGTTTAGTTAGAACGAAGAGAGCACATCTTTACTCTCCAATTTGGAGATGACAAAAATAATAAAATCTAAGAGGTAGAAGTAATATCTTTCATCTTTCCTCTCTATATTAAATTATGGAGCAAGTAACTTCATTCTTTTTTAAACATGGCTCTAAAGTTATCCATTGGATAATAAATTAATAGGTGCGTTGTGTCAAAAAGAAACTTGTTATGTAAATATCAGCAATTTTCATGAGTTTGAGAATATTGAGATTTGTCCTACCCATCGTGACCTGATTGAAACGAAGCATATAGCATAACTTTTTATTTTTTAAAATAAATGGAAAAGAATTAATTACGCAGACATGCATGGCAACGAGAATTAAGAGATGGTAGCTTAAATATTTAATCCTTACTAAAGATGGCGTGCTCAACGGTAGAAGCCAAAATCTGGCCGGTTTTCACGCAAAATATCAAGATTTTTCAGGACGAAGGATGGATGCGAGGGTGCCTATTTTATCGCGAGCCCCGGCTCGGCGGCGGGGTTGTGACAATTTTGGTATCAGAGCATTCATTCCTCGGACTGTGTTTGGGTCCAAGTTCCATTTGTTATACATATCTAATCTGAATTTTGATATCTGATTCATGAGTTTGATCTGGAAATTATTTGAACGTGATTTAATTCAAGATGATTATCTAATTTGTTTGATCTGTGTTCGATAATTCAATTTGATTCTTGTTTGATCTGTGTCCGATATTTGAATATCATTTGTTTGAATTTTGAGGACAAAATTCTTTTCAACGGGGGAATTTGTAACCACCGGTAAATTTTTATATTAATTTTGAAATTTATATTGGACTTTATTATAATATCACAAAATTATAAGGTTTAAATAGCAAAAATGTAAACTTTATAAAAATAAAACAGCCAACGTAGCCTCTCTTGCCACGCGGCTTGTTGCATGAAAACCACCTCTCATTTTTTTTTACCACAGTGAAAATCTCTTGATATACATGGGATCATTGTTACTCATGATCAATCTTAGTGAATGAAAGAAATTTGAGGAAATGAAAAAGAAAAAGAAATGAGAAGAAAATTGGAAAATGACAAATGATAAATAATTTAGACATATTAAATGGCAATTAGAAAGACGTATTGTTTCATTTTGAGACATATTTCATAAAACAATTTAGACTAAATGACAAATAATATTTTTTAAATGACATTTACACGTAATAACATTCCTTAAATGACATTGAATAACATATTAAATGGCATTCATTTTTTTTTTTTTTTATCTTTTTGACATATTTTCAATAAAAATCCCATACAAAATGACATGGTAAATGACAAATAACATTCCTTAAATGATATTCAAAACATAAAAAAATAGAAAGAAATCAGGACCAATTAGAAAGATACAATTTGTATATGATGAGTACGTGTCTAAATAAATTTAGACTTCTACATGTAAAACAACATAAAAAAGATGAATAGAATAAGAATATTTGATCGGAGAGCTGATATTCAATATAAAATTTTATTTTTTAATCAAAGTCGTTGGCAGTCAGAACACCTACGTGCTTAACATAAGAATGGAGATACACAAAAATATTTAAGATTACTAAAAAAATATGCAACATAATTGTAATAGAGTTAGTACCAACCACCAGGGATGTCAAAAAGTCACGCGGTAATTGAATACGTCTCGGCACGTGCCGTGATTCGCGTGTCTCCTACCGTGACTATTAGTGTAAATTGATTATTTTTTACAAAATTAGCACGTCACATGAAAGATCTAGTCATAACATGACATGTCACGTGAGTCAACACATGATTAAAGCCATTAGATCTTGATCAAATAGTGAATCTCGAATAAACTAACTTAAATTATGAATATAATTAAATGTCATTAAACACGACAAACATGACCAGTCACGTTTACACACATCACGTATACGCGTGGTCACAGTGTATACATCGCCACCAAGACCTTTATTTATCAAATTGTCCTCTTTCGTTTTTCTTTGATTATAATAAGCCCAATAATGCACAATTAAATTATAAGTGCCTGATAGACTCGGCCTTACTCTTAAACTATATTAGGCCATGTATTTGCTTTGTTTGAATTGGTCATATTTCAGCCCATTTAGTCCAAAATACAAGACTTGATTCACCCCACCCCAACCTTTTTACTACAACGAGATGACCGACCACTTTTTCTTCTAAATATGTAACATTTTCTTTTTAATTTTATTAGACCACTTGAGAGTAGGTCCGATGGGTTTAATCACCGTCGAGTTGCTTTAAGATTCGTGCATAATGCTTTAAAATCCGTGCATGTCTGTTTCAATTTTGTGCGCACAAATCTTATATTAGATCGGACAGACATCATGCTCGTTGAACCTAAAAGTAGGTCCGATGGGCAACGGACCTACTCCGTTCTCTTATTAGACGGAGATCGAAGAAACTTTTGTGTTTGATTATTTGTGAAACATGTATCATAAAAATGCAATAAAATTCTCTGGAGCACCGTAGGTGCAGCAAATATAGTAGTTTCAGAGTTCAAATATATCAGATTGAATTTGATTCGAAATAATATTACTAGCTTTTGATCTAGTAACAAAGATACATGATCTCTGATATGAAAGGTCGTGAGCTGAAATCTGAATGAGAAAAATCATTTGTTATAATAACAGATATATAAAAAAAAAAAAAAAAAAATACTGAGCTATACTTGAGTTCGCATTTTTTGGTACAGAAGGGTTGAAAAAAATAGAGAATCAAGTCAGTTGGCTGGGACAATGTCCGTGCTGAAATTTAAGATTTAATACCGGCTGAGATTTATGCAAAAGGGAAGGCTTAAGAGGCCTTTCTTTACTACGAAAGATATTTAAAAAAGCCTATTATATTGATGACCGAAATTTTTATTTCTAACATTTAAAAAAAAAATAAACCAAATAACCATCGTTTGGTGAGAATTTGAATTCTAACACGGCCGCACCGGTATTCTGCGGACCCAAATGTTGGAGACCACACATGCATTCTGCGGACCCTTGGCTGGGTCCGTAGAACTATTCTGCGGACCCTTTTTTTTTTTTTTTATACCAACGACATATCTCAAATTTTTGTTTGTTAATATATTTTAGTTTCCTCGGGATGCGTGAGGCACCAGAACTCAATTTCGTTTTCTAATACTTTGGTTTTCTAGGAATGCGTGCATATCTGAAATTTGAAAAACGGATGAAAAAAAAAATAGGTCCGCAGAATGGTTGTGCGGATCCATTTAGGGGTCCGCACTGGCATTCTGCGGCCTCGCTGAAATGGGTCCGCAGAATGCTAGTGCGGCCGTGCTAGAATTTGAATTTCCACCAAACGATGGTTATTTGGTTTATCTTTTTTATGAAAATGTTATAAATAAAAATTTCGGTATTGATGAAGAAGGTTCAAATGCCTCCATCATGCCCATTTTTAAAAACTTTAATAACTCAAAATTTAAAACTTAAAAGTCAAAATAAAACCGTTGGATATGATCTACATCATTTTATCTATGTGCTCATAAAAAATTATCACATTTTGATTATGTTTTTATGTGAATCAATAAGTTAAAAAATTAACATCTAGAAATTATCCACATTAGTATGTTTTTTACAAGCTCTTGATGACAATCAATTAAAAATTGAAATATCATAATTTTTTACATGTGCATACATAAAATGATGTAGATCATATCCAACGGTTTTATTTTGACTTTTAAGTTTTAAATTTTGAGTTATTAAAGTTTTTAAAAATGAAGGCATGATGGAGGCACAAAAAATGAAGATATTTGAACCCTCCTCTATATTGATATATAGTTAAACTTACATAATAAGGTTAAGTTCATACCAACCTTGCTTATCTATAATAATATTTGTAATGATGACGTGATTGTTCGATTCATGTAACACACTAACACGACACATAATATTATTTAATCGGTAACTATTTTTAAATGATGACGGCATCTGAAGTAGGCGTGTAAACGGTCGGATATATATCGGATATTGGTCAAATCGTATCTTTATCTGTTATAATTTTAATAAGAATACGAATATGGATAGTTTCAGATATGGATAGTTTCAGATACGGATACGAATCGGATATTAAATGGATATGGATACGGATCAGACACGGCTACGCATCGAATATCGGACGGATACGAATACGGATAATTACAAATAAATTACTAATGTACATTCTAGTAAAGAATAACATCTAAATATAATTTTTATTCATAAATTAGATCTTATATTTTTCATAGTAAGTTTGTTGGTTACAAAACATATATCATATTATCAAAACATTAGTTACTAACCATGTCATAGTGTTCTATTATTCATCAGAAATATACATGTATATGCAGTTTAATAAATTATTGGTATAAATATGCAATTTAATAAATTAATTTAAGAACATAAGTACATTTATTGTAATTTAGGAGTGTAAACGGTTGGATACAGATAGTTATAAATAGTTAATATCCGTTATAATTTTTTAGATACAGATACTGATACGGATAGTTTTGAATACGAATATGAATTGGATAATTTAAGTAATTTTTCAGATTCGGATCCGGACGAAATCAGATAATATCCGATCCGTTTACACCCCTAATATTCCGAGCTCTTCTATGATTTGAGATTTTGGAAAATATCTGGTCTTTAACAAGGTCAACCAGGGAATCGAAAAGACTAGTGCACAAAAATGTGCCTATTATTTACATGTCAACATGTTCAAAACCACTAGGCCTGCTAAATTAATACGGGCCTATAAAAGCCCATGTACGATTTTTGCATTTCGGCTTTTGGGGGTGTGAAAAGCCTTTTTGGTTTGGATTCTGGGTCTGAACGGTCAATAGTATTAGTGTCTAACAATTCAATTTTTTTTAATATTTTAATTAATAAATTTTAATTGTTAGATTTTGTTTTAGATCATCTAATTTGCACTTGTGTTAAAAGTTGTGGGATTTTGGATCTTGCTTGGCTATTTATCAAGAAAGAGGATTAAATTGTAAAAAAGTTATACAGTTAATTTGTTTAGCTTTCGATGTATATAAAAAATAGGGTTAAATTGTAATTTAGTATGCTTTGATATAATAATTGTTGAATATGTTTTGATTTTCATCTAGTGCTATTTTGACATAAATCTAATACTTATTGTATTGAAACACACTACGCTAAATAATTTTAATTTTCATTAGCATCATCAAATGTTTACGATTCATAATTCCGATATAATAAGTTTTTAAAATAGAATAATTCTTTTTTTTTTCCAAAGGAGAATCGTGTACCACGTACTTATATACTACTATAGAACAAACAGAATTTCATAAACATCACGAATAATATAAAATAAATTGAGTGAGGTTATTATACTATGGCACATATTGGTCCATGCTACGATATTACAATTTTTTAAGTTTTAATAGTCAATCTGAACTGTTCAACATAATTTTTATATAAATGTACTTGCAAATTAAATTTTATATTTTTTGAAATAATTTACTAATTTTTTAGATAGTACAAAAAATCAGGATTCTAAATAGCGCATTATAGCGTGTTCAAACTATAACAGTTATGGCGCTATTGACGCTATATAGCGAAACACGTGTATAGCGCCGTTTTTTTAACCGTTCCGCTATAATGCGATAAACGCTATTTAAACCTTTGTAAAAAAATCACTATTTTTAAATGGTCTACAAATTTTAGAACAAGTGATTTTCCATCTATCCAAAAAATAGTAAATTTTTTTTAAAAAATGTGAAATTTTATCTACATATACATTTTAATATGGAGATCATATTAAACGGTTTATATCGATTGTTTGAACTTTTAAAATGAGAATATTGACCCTTTATATAGATAAATATGCGTTGTGCATAGTAATGTAGCGTCACTGAAATAAATTGCGTATTACTATTTTTTTGTCAAATTCTGTAAATATTCTCTTTTGGAGTGACAAAAGCAATATTCTCTATTTGAGAATTTGTAGGTTCGAAATCCGGATAAAAAAGTTTTTTATAAATATTATATAGTTTGGTGATTTGATCTCCAATCCTTACTAAAAAATATTGAATAAACATTTTTTTTCCAAAAAAAACATGAATTGTAATTAAGGTTGGAATTAATTAATAACGAATTAACGCAATAATTTTGACAATATATCTCAACTTATTTTAAAAGGAAACTTTCAAAAGTAACAAAAAAAAAAAAAAAAAACACCTATGTAGTTGACCTTTAAAAATTGGTTATTATCAATTCAATGTAAGTTAGGTGTACCTTACTAATCCCTTCAAAAAATACAAGGTCTTGGAGTTCTTCCTCATGTAATAACTTATTGTTAAGTACATATCACCGTAAATTTTTAATAGTTCGATAGAAACTTGCACTATATTTTTATATACATAATATAACTACAATTTAAATCATATTTAGAGTTGACTTTTAGAATAAATATATTATGAACGATTATATATATTTTCAAATTTCTCAATCAACAAAATATTTCTAAACTACAACATCGATATAACAAGAATGGAACAATATCCGTGAGGATAAAGTATTTTTTCCGACAGTATCGTCGCGGATATTCTTGTCAGTAATACCGATATGCTCAGAAATAACACGTTTCTGTTGGTGTACCCTCGGCAATAGTATTTTTTTTTATCAACACCGACAAAAAAGAATTATTGTTTGATGTAATGACTAAATAATTCTGAAAAATCGTCGGTTCAAACTTTCATTCAAAACTTTTGTATGGATATTTTAAAATGAAAAATGATCACCGACTAAGGAAAGAGAAACTTCTTGTGTAAAAGACTTTGGGAGCTTGTGACATAGCACCAACCAGGAACTGACTTCCCTTGTTCTCAATGTGTGACAAATGACCACTTATTTCCCGTTGGGCCGAATGTCTCCTTCTCCTATCTTAAAATAAATAAAATCAACAATGCATTTTTCTTGCTGTCCCTCCTACAACCATATGTTATTTATTCTCCATTACTCTGCTGCATTCATCATTGTTTGCTTAATTATTCGATAATAGAATTAAATAATAAAAACTGTACCATGGACTTTGACTAATTGAGGGATTTAAAAACTACTCAAATCATATATGACTTATTGGCTAATGAGTGCATTTAAGTTGTGCATTTTTGGTTGCGGCCGCTAACGAGTCACTTTCTTTCCTCTGAAATGGTCAGGGCTATACCAAATTATTTGAGATTAATATTTATAAGTTTGCACGAATCATGATGAACTTTGTCTTTTACGAAGAAATAATATTTTTTTTTCTGCACCGGACATAAAAAAATAAATATCAATATAACGGAGCCTTATTTAGCAAAAGGGAGTTAATACTTTTATATATTATATTTGATTGGATAGAATCATAGAAAGCCATGTTGTGCAATAAATCAATCACATATTTTCCGTGCTACGGAATAGAATAGTTATATAATTTGTTAATTATAGATGTTTAATTTTGAGGCAATATTAGTTGTTTTTTTTAGAACTTTGTATGTATCAAGATTAGGTATAAAAATGTACCATTTTGTGCTCCAATCATGCTCTACAAACTTATCTCTGTATTCAAAATCCAAATAGTCCATCCGAAGCACTCAACATGATTCTTACATTAAATTGTTAAATTGTACTTGTAGATCAAATTATATATATATATATATATACACATATATAATACATATATACATACATACATACATACATACATATACTACATACATAACATAATACATATATACATACATACATACATATATACATATATATATATAAATATATATATATATATATATATATAGGAGTTGGCTTCGATGCTATGCACATCATAGAGGGTCTCTATGCTACGGCTCAATATTTGATTTTTCAAAATTCTAACAGTCGATCCGAACCGTTCAACATAATCTCCATATGAATATGTACTTGCAAACCAAATTTTACATTTTTTTAGAATTTTTTTACTATTTTTTTACTATTTTTTTAGATAGGTAGAAAACACTTGATCTGAAAATTATGTACCATTCAGATCAAGTGATTTTCTACCTATCTAAAAAAATGGTAAAAAAATTCACGGAGGCCCTCTATGATATGCGTAGCACTGTAGTCAACTCCTATATATATATTTACTTTTTTTAGATATGTACAAAATAATTGATTTCGATGGTTCGGAATCATCTTAAAACAATAATTTTGTATCTATTTTTTTTTAAATAGAAAATTTGATCTCAAACACATTTTATTATGAAGATTAAAAACAGAAATAAGAATTGACTACTCAGACTTTAAAAATAGAAATAAGAATGTAAAACATAATTGAAGCATAAAACTAATATTGCATTTTAATGCTACTCATGTATCAAAATATTTTTTGCATAAAATATTTCTTTATCATTTACGGGTCAAAGTCCTTAACTTTTACTATAAAAATGTTTTTGGAAATACCGGTATGAAAAGCAATTTTTTTAATTCCCAAGAGGTTTGGGATTTGGGAATGTAAAGTAAATCTTAGATGAAAAATTAGAATAACTGCAGTCATTGAATGAAGTCCAGTTCAAGTAAATCTTACGCAATATGACAAGAACATTAATTGACTTAGTTTTCCGAGAATATATTGCGCCTCTCTATCCCCGATTTTGTTGGGAAGCTCATATGAGTACCTCCACTTCAGTATCCGTATTGTACCCGCATCTTAACTGTTATATTTCTGACGATCTGTGAGAAATTTTGCGAATCTAAAACCACGAACATTTTGTACATAATTTTCTTTTTCAAATGAGATCTAAATAACGTACTTTTGGGTTCGTCGTCACGCAAGTATTTATACCTATACTTTCAAGTATTTTTTTACATCTGAAAGTATTAATATCAAGTATTATAAGTATTTATACATATAAGGTCAATTATTTTTGTTAGATGAAGGTTGATGCGGAGACTATTAAGAAATGTTGATGGGCGGATGTTCGTGTTTTTCTATAGCTAATTATGAACCCTAATACACCTAATTTGATTGCAAGCGTACAATCTTGCCAAGTAGTAGTTCGGGTGTCGAATCCACAGGGACAACTCGTAAAGAACTGGTTCTCACCAATTCATTAAGCTAGACAGACAAAGTTTGAGTTGGTTTCTAAATCTAATTAAATCGAAAGAAGCAAATAATAAATGTCTTGTGTCTGATTCAAGTGTTGGAGTTCCAGGGGCTTCGGCATTCCTATCCACTAGGTTCTCAATCTACTCGATTCGTGCTCCTAAAGCATGCGTGGGTGTTCTGTCTAAAGTGATAATAGCGTGCACTTCACGGTTAAGTACCTCGTGGGCTAATATCGTACTTTTAGGTTACCTTGGACTTCTCGGTTAAGTACTTCGTCCTAATAACTTATTCTTTACTCTTTTTGGTCGGGGAGTTAACGCAAGTGATTTTTAGTCATTGAATAAATCCCTAAATCCATGTATCGGAGGAGTAAGGTTAAACCACACAATTCATGCATAAATCAAGTATTAAAAGAGTAAATCACTAATAGTCAATAAAAATCACAAATTGAGTAAGATAGAGTGCACCTAGTTTCGAGTTTTACATGCCATCGCCCCTAGAAAGGAGGTTAGCCTCTCATAAGGATGTGAATAGTTACAAATGAGATAAGCAGTTTGTTACCAAAGTCTAGAGAAAGGAAAATAGAGTAGAGAATGCAAATCCAAACACAAATCTCTTCTCCCTTGAGTTTCTCCTTCTCCAAATCGCCCTAGATCTGAAACCCTAGCTCTTGAGATCGTTCCCAGCTGAAAAGGAAGTGTGTAATGTGAACCCCCCTCATTGGGGAAGGAGGTTCGGGCTATAAGCATGATTCTGGGCCTGTAGCAGCCCAAAATTCGGAAGCAGTGAAGAATTTGCGGGTCGCAATAATGAAGATTGCGGGTCATAATAATGGTGCAAAAATGTGGCAGTGAGCTGTCTAGTAGAAGTTATGTTATTGCGGGATGATTATTGCGGGTCGCAATTTTCCTCTGATTCTTGCCTCTACATGCCGTCTAGGTTCCGATCGCGTCCGGACTTGCTCCAAATTATTCCCATTTGCTTCTAGTACCTGAAGATACATGAAAACATAGCAGTATCTCGAACTTGGTGCAATATCTAAACTAAATGGCTTTAAACCAATAAAAAGGGGATATATTTAGAGGCCAAATCCTACCAAAAAGATATATAAAATTTAGGCTTATCAGGGGATACGGGGTCTCTACTACTTCATTAGAGAAAGGTTGACGCGGGAACGATTAGGGGAGTGGAAAAGGGGATGATTATATCAAGTTACACATGCAAGTATTTATATCTTATTTTGCAAGTATTAACAGGATTCTCAGCGGTCGAGAAAGAAAAGGGCCGCCGAGATTTGACGGCCGAACAATTTTTTTCCTGTGAAATGGACTATAAAGGGGTGTTTCGTCTCTCTCTCCTCCCACTCATAACTCACTCAAATCCAACAAAAGAGAAAAAAAGAAGGAGAACAAGGAAGAGAAGATGCGATTTTCGAGGGCGAAAATAGGTGACTTTTAAGACGATATTTTGATAACTTATTTATTTATTTATTTTGAGGCGAAACGGACAGTTAAAGGGGAATGAAACTATTTTTGCCTCAAAATTTGTCTATTTTAGTCTCCGAAATCGCCTCTTCCCTTCCTTTTTCTGTCTAGTTGAGTTTGAGTGAGTTATGAGTGGGAGAAGAGAGAAACACCTCTTATATAGCCTATATCACAGAAAAAAATGCTCGACTACCCAAAATCTCAGTAGCCCTATTCTTTTCTCGGCCGCCGAAATTCGAGCGGCCTAGGCATATTTTTTAAAATTTTCAAAAAACTTGAAAATTTCTATTATTTTTTATTTAATATTGGATATTTAAAAAAAATCAGCTCTATCTCTCTTCATGTAATGAAAATTGTAATGAGAAATATTTTTTGCACTTTGGGCCGAAATTTTTAAAGTTACCAGTGTCTCAAAAAAATAAACTAAAAACCACAACAAAATATGAGTAGTTCGAAATCTACCACGGCCGCAGAACACCGGTGTGGTCCCAAATACTGAGGACAGCACAGGTATTCTGCGACCCCATGTTATTTTTTTATTTTTTTGTTTAATAAAAATTGCGTTGGCATTCGTGCCCCATCTCAAACAAACAGAGATATATCTCAAAGTTTGGCATTCGTGCCGCATTTCCTCTTGGAATTCACAGCGACTGAGATATCTCAAATTTTGATTAAACTAAAAAAAAAAGAAAATATTTGGAGCCGTACCGGTGTTCTGCTGCCGTTGTAGATCCGAAAATATTCAGATTTCGTGATTTTTTGATTTTTTTTATTTCAGAGAATGATAACTTTAAAAATTTCGGCACTTTGGGTGATTTGAGCTAACAAAGTAGAGATCTAAAATCTGAAATGATGAGCAACGTAGATTTTGATAATAGGCCAACTTCTTTGAGCAATGCAAAAGGAGTGCTCTTAATGAAAAAAAAAAATAATTTGCATGTGAATGTACCGTCAGAGTTGTCAGTCTGAAACGGTACTTCAGGTTGTAATTGATGTATTTTTGTTAAATAGGCAATTGTGAGCTGGCTTGTTCAGTGATATACTGATATCTGAATAAAATAAAGTTGAAGATTTGGCATCCAGAAAAGATATTAAGAAAATTCAATTTTATTTAACAATTATGAAAGCTATATTATATTTTTTTTAATTTTAAATTTAAATTACAGATATGATTTCTATCACTTAAATAAATCACATGTCACATTTGGAGAGAATTTATAATTCTTTGAACTGGAATAACATATTCAAAATATTAATGAAGCTACGTTATTAATTTTTTTTAACACTTGATGGATGATTAATGGACATTCAAATTGCATCAAATTTGATACATTCTTATTTGAACCGCAAAGAAGATCCTTGTAATATAATTTTTAAATTATGTTTAGCATTGCACCGTATTAGTTGTACAGTTGACAAAATATTTTACTTCCAATATAAAATATTTCTTGATCACATGTTTAGTTATTTCGTCTCATATTTTTAAATGATGGACTAAATGGACAAGGCACGCATAAGAATATCATATTATTACAAAGTTACAAGGCAACACACAAGGAACGGATCCAGAATTTCGGTCAGGAGTAGGCACAAACTATTGACATAGTGCAATTTTTTTTCCTGGCGAATAAGAGCAAAGTAGCACACAAGAATTTAAAAAAAGCCATGACATGATCGGATACGTCACGGTACGTTTCGGTCACAACACGACACGTTTGTCGGTCACGTGTCGTGACTGTTTGCGTGACGTACCATCTCTCAAAAATTTGGGATGACAAGTCATGTAAAGATTTAATCGCGGCACGTCACGTGGTCATGTGTAATTAGGACCGTAAAATTTTGATTGAATAGTGAATCTTGATAACTAATATAAATTATGAAAAAAATAGTTAAACATGATCAAACGTGACAAACCGGTAATGTGTGGTCAAAGCGTGACTACGTGCCGTGATTATCTTTCCAAATTTTTAATCACGGCATAACACATAAAATCTAACTTGATCACAAGTACGACACATAATTCAACTGTTGACACATGTCTATCCAAATAATAAACACAATTTTAAATTTACCACTAGATCTAATTTTTTTTTTCAAATCTAATCCCTGAGCCTCTCTGGATCCGCCGTTGCACACAACCAGCAACAAGTTTTAGAATTCACATCACCCCGGTACCATAATAGGGAATCTTTTACATTACTTGATCTGGACCGTTCTTTTTAACTTGGCTCGAATCTCAAAGCCCAATAATTCCTGCCTCCTCCGTCGGCCTGAATCCCCAAAGCGACTGGGGAGTTAATCTTAAACCGTAAAGTGAAAGGAAGCTTGTAAGGTACCGGAGAGGATATTTGCCCCAAGTTTTAGGCATCGACGTGCTTTAACCGCGCCGCGGGAAACTAAACCAGGATTTTTTTATCTGTGCAGGTCAGTGTGCACGGTAAGTTGTAAACCAACCACATACTCCGTACTTCACGCCAAGATACCCCAACAGTTTTCTACAGAAAGCTGTACTTCAGCCTTCTATCATATATTTTAAACATGTGAGAAAACCATTTAACCATCTCAATTTTGCTAAAAAGTATAATTATGTATGAAATCATAATATATGTGTCTAAAAAGGTAATATGCACAAATTGAAAACGTACTGTTAAAATTTAAGTATGGTTTTGGATACGGATTACATACTATTCGCTTCCGTTTTCATCCCGTCTAATGAGGCCGTTAGCCTGCTACTTGCCAGGTTACTACTTGCGTTTTTTTAGTATTTCTGAACCGAACGACGAATTATTTCGGTTGATCAAAATTTTACTGATAATTCACGAATTTCTCTAATTTTATGAATTATGCGCGAATAAAATGAAAAAAAAAAACACAAATTTCATTTTTGGCTCACTTGAGGAACCAAAATCATTTTCAAATTATTTTCGAATCACGAATTTTTAACTCATCCTTTAAACCGGAATAATTAATTTGTCACTGTGCTTGCTAGCACTGCTGACACATGGAAAAAAAAACAGCATAAACGCGGTGCGCTGTAGTCATAGACACCAAGTTAACTGACAATGGGACCTCCACTGTTCAGTGCTGCTCTTTGGAA
Source organism: Carex parvula (assembly GCA_025461045.1). NCBI lineage: Eukaryota > Viridiplantae > Streptophyta > Magnoliopsida > Poales > Cyperaceae > Carex > Carex parvula. The sequence goes on along the minus strand of JAJGRW010001168.1, from coordinate 2,139,748 downwards.
ATGCTACCTGCCCTGCGTGCGGGCCCCCTGAACAGCTAGCCCCCTAACGCGTTATCGCTGCAGCTCCGTTGTCAGTCTCAAACTCTCATCTCAACCTAGTAAATCTTGCCTGCAGTAAGTTTCCTATGGACCTCTCCAGTTCCTAAAACAGAACACATCCATTGATCCATTCAATATGTACGCCGAAATTTTTATTCATATCCTCAATAAAAAAAAATTAAACAAATATCCTCAATTTTTTTTATAAAAAAACTACTTCTACCGTTGAGGTTGAGTTATCTTGTTACAATGTATTTTTTTTCTTTTACAAATTTAAGAAGATGTCACATTTTATTACAGAAATATTTATTTTTTTGCATTGAAACATAGATATATCTGTGTTGTAATTAACCAGGGTATAAACATCGACGCGTCATTGTTGTTTTTGCATTGAAACATGCATGAAGGATAAATTGATATAATTTTTTTAAAATTGCAAAATAAATGGAGGATTAATTGAAGAGTAAAGCTGTTCATCCATTAATTTTTGTAATAATGAATATCAACCTCACAACATATATCCCTGATGAAATGACTGAAAAAAAACAGAAACACTGTATTAGTTCAAGTAAAAAAAAAAGTAAATGACGCTCCTTATTTTTGTAATATTGATATTCAATTTTAGAATGTTTATTACTATAAAATAATTTTTTCTTATGAATAATGAACAGACAGTAGAACCAGAAACAACTTCAATTAAAATTTTGAGATTCTAAATGTTTTTTTTGCATTTCTGATTCTTCCGACGTCCAAAGGCTTATGAGTAAAATAATATTCTAAAATTATCTTTTTTTAGAAAAATAAAAGATACAATGTGACATTAATCGATTAGTACAGAGACTTTAAATTTTGATTTGAAATTTCTAATGGTTGATTTGAGTCAATCAATGTGATCTGAACATTCAAAACTTGTATTTCTTTTTATTATTATATCATTTTATATTTTTTTTACATGAAACGAGTATTGATCATAAAAATCTAGCTAGTCAGAAAACACTATTTTCTCTATATAATAGAAAATAAAATAATTAAAAATATACAAAAATTGACAATTTACATATTTTGATTATAGATATCACATTAAGAAATTCAGACCGACAATTTAAAACTCCAAGTTCAGAATTAGTTGTGATATTGACTGATCCAAGCATCATGTCTCATTTTAAACATTCATACTAGCTAAGCAACCAATAAATTAAATCTAAACCATTATTCGTCACAGATATGAAGGATTTACTTATTCTATTCCGACCATTATATTTATTATTAATAAAAAATGTCATTGTTAGCAAATATACTATGGTTATACGAATGACGAATAAAATGAGCAGTACGGGGTTTTGTCCAGTGCGTGTAAAACGGAGAGAAGAAGATGTTTAATTTTTACTATTAGTATTGACTCACCAACCTTCCCGGTCTGCTGTCTTCCTTCCTCCAGAAAGCTCATAGCAGAAAGGAAAGGGAAAGCCCATCGCACCTAAATAACAGTCTCAACTCCAACCACTCCCCCATCACAAATCCCACACGGAAAGGCTCATAGATCAATATCTTCCTCCCCTCCCCTCCCCCTCCATCTCTCTACCATGGAGATGGATCATGTACCTCTCCTTCTCCTCTTGTTCTCCTCTCTAACCCTCCTTCCCCCTACATTCTCCCAATCCTCCTCCACCCTCCACCCCTGCCATCAACTCCAATTCCGTCTTAGTCGCACTGCTCGACTCCCACTACACCGAGCTAGCCGAACTGGTCGAGAAGGCTCTTCTCCTCCCAACTCTCGAATCCACATTAACCCTCCACAACCTCACCATCCTCGCTCCTCAGAACTCCGCTCTAGAGCGTGACCTCGACCCTGAGTTCAGGCAATTCCTCCTCCAGCCACGCAATCTCAAATCCCTCCAAACTCTTCTTCTCTACCACATCATCCCCAATTCCCACATCGATCCACTCCAAACCTCCGATTCACACCACACTCTCGCTGGTGAGGCTGTCCCGCTGTCTGAGACGGCCGTCACTGAGCTGAGATCCATTGTTAAACCTGACGGAGTCATACATGGGATAAAGACATTGTTAATTCCCAAATCGGTGCAGGAGGATTTTAATAGGAGGAGGAATCTTGCTGCAATTTCTGCTGTTTTGCCAACTGGCTCACCGGAGGTGGACCCACGCACTCACAGATTGAAAAAACCAGCCCCGCCTGTCCCAGCCGGTGCACCGCCAGTGCTTCCGATTTACGATGCATTGGCACCAGGACCTTCTATTGCTCCCGCACCTGCACCGGGTCCCGGGTCTGGAAAACACCATTTTAACGGGCATGCCCAAGTGAAGGATTTCATCCAGACTCTTGTGTTGTATGGTGGTTACAACGAATTAGCTGACATTTTGGTGAATTTGACTTCTCTCGCCACCGAAATGGGCCGTCTCGTGTCGGAGGGTTATGTTTTGACGGTTTTAGCCCCGAACGATGAGGCCTTGGGGAGGTTTGACGACCGACCAGTTGAGCGAACCGGGTGCGCCGGAGCAGATATTGTACTACCATATTATTCCGGAGTATCAGACTGAGGAGAGTATGTACAATGCGGTACGGCGGTTTGGGAAGTTGCGGTACGATACCTTACGGCTGCCGCATAAAGTGGTGGCCCGGGAGGCTGATGGGTCGGTGAAATTCGGGACGGGCGACAAGTCGGCCTATTTGTTTGACCCAGATATTTACACTGATGGGAGGATTTCAGTGCAGGGGATAGATGCCGTGCTATTCCCGCCTGACGAGGCGGTCCCACCGGCGATGGGTGTATTGCCGGCCGATAGGAAGCCGCCTGTTATTGTCAAGAAGAAGCATAAAAGAGGTTAGTTCTCTTTAATTTTTAGTGCAATTTTTTATCATCCATAGACGATAGATTCGTATACCATCATGCATTTTCATAGATTGTTAATTATTATTCACCTTTGTTTTGACGAAATATGTCTTGCATTTGAACATTGTGAAAACATAAATTGATACATTGTGGGGGCAAATTAGGGATCAACATGCAATTATGCAACAACTAATGAACTAAACCTAATATTTTGTCGCTTTTAATTAATACGTTTGACGACCTTTCTTTAATTGTTTTTAAGAAAATTGGGTAGTTGTTAAAACTTGTTAATTATGTGCACAACTAAATTAGGAGGCATATCTGATGAATTATTATTTAGTTAAATCACTCCAGCTAGGATTACAATTCTCCTCTGTTAGCTTTTAGACTTTTTTTTTTTTTTCCTTTTTAAGAAGTCCAATGAGCCAATGAGGGATCTCTTATCTCTGTCACTATCAGCCTCAGAGTTGCATATTTGCAGAATGAACCTCTTGTTTTTTTAGTTTGCAAAGTGATGAGAATATATATGCCTGTTCATACCTAGCTGGCTGTTATTAGTTGGGAAGTCAAAATCAGACTGGTTTATTTTTTTTGTTTCTTCCATATCGACTTGGTATACATACTTGTACTTTTGTTCTGCGTGCAGGCCTTGTTATTTTATTGGAAATTTTTTATTGGTAGTAATTAGTAGAAAATAAGAGAGACAAATGGTAAGATTACATTAATATTTATATTGGTAGTAAGATCGGTAAGAATTCTACAGATCTTAACTTTTTTTTTTTAATTTGATGTATAATTAGAGATAATTCTTATATTTGATTTCTAGTAAAATATGAAAAGTTTTTCAAAAAATAGATGGAATGTTTTTGATATATCTAAATTTTAAGGTACTTTGTCTATTTTTGTAAAGAAAATATATATCTTACTAGAAAAAATTAAAAGGAAAAAAGAAAAAACCTGGTTTAGATCGGTAAAATATTTACCGATCCAAACTTTTTTATTTTTAAGATCGGTAGAATTCCTACCGATTTTACTACCAATATAAATATTACTGTACTCTTACTGTTTGTCTATATTCTTTTCTATTAATTACTACCAATAAAAAATTTCCTATTTTATTATCTATTCAATTCCTAGTTGGGTTTTAGCTGTCATTCAGTAGACCTCCATTATTGTTCCCTTCCCTTAGACTTCAATTATAACCTTCCCAAAATTTTATTTCGGAGCGTTTCAGGGCCTCTGCCCTCTGGCATCACGCATGAATACCAGAATTTTTTATTTGTAGAAATTAATATAAAATAATACATGCATAGAAGGAGCCTTAAAATATTTAGACTCGAAGTCGATGGAGCCGAAATTTTTTGTTCGATCCATTGAATCAACCACACAACACAGACGTTGCAATATTTAGATCACAGAGGATCCAAAAAATGAGAAGGAAATGAATACAGTGCTGTTATATCCGAAAAAATCTTTTAGGGTTCCTTCTGTGCCATCTAAATCTTATGGGGCCGAATTTTTTTACAGACTCCTATACAATCTAAATCTCACTGTACTCATTTCAATATTCTATATTATTAATTTCTATAAATAAAAAATTCTGCAGAAACACACTTCATTTCAATTTCTCTTAAAAAAAAATAAGAAGAATGGAACATACTGAACTGGTTACTGGTACCCACACCATTTTGTCTTCATTATTGGTTCAATTGACAAACCTAAACTAAGAATATTGTTTTGTCTTTTTGTGTTCTTTTACACAAGTACTAGCATACATTTCACTCACATAATTCCTAATTAAAGCTTCAAATCAGCTTATGTTGAAATTTGATCTATAGATTTTTGCTAGGGAGACTATACTGTATTTTTCGGTGATACCTTATTGGTTATTGATTAGTTCAAGTAACCGGTCAGTGAGAAATCTCCATCCAGTTAATAATGTATATATTCAGAGCATTACATTTCTCTACAAAAATAATTGAAATATTACATGTGTCACATTGTTCTTATTTTCTTAATGCTTAAGCAATTCCTTTTGTTTTCTCGTGTTAATTATTATTAGAGAAAATAGCTTTCTACCTACCGTAGTCCAGAGAGAGCTTTCTTTTTTCTATTTATTGTATTCAAATACAGTAGGGCCACCAGCAAACTTTCTATTTTAAAATTTCATCATAATATAGTTTTATTAATTCTACGCATCTAGGTGTCTCTCACCTAACAAAAAAATTTAAAAAAATGTCATGCATATTTGTTCAAATGTTATTTTCTCTTAGCATCCAATTAAATAAACTGATGGAATGTCATATTAGTTCGTTTGCATGTTGTTTTCTTATAGCGACGAAGATGTGTACTTTACATTTCATTCAATTGCATTCTTAGACTTTCACAATGAAGTGTGCCCTCCTTTTCAAAGCTGAAGGAACTATTATAGTTATTTAGAAAATAACATGTGGTTGTTGTGTTGCTGCTTTAGTTCAGATAAATTACAATTTAAGCACTAGTAATTAATATTTAAACTTTAATTTCAGGGAGAATATTGGAAGCTGCGTGCCAATTGGGTGCCATGACTCGCGTGTCCTTTTGCCAATAAAAATAACAAAAATAATAAAAGAGATAAACGGGGCCACACATCGAAGATGAATCAAACAGCGAATGGGGGTGGTAACACTGTTGGCTAGGAGAAAAAGTTTTAGAAATGTGATTGCTTTTAAAGGTCGAGAGTTCGAGCTTCACTCACGACTTCGTAGATTTTGTGGAGTTTATAAAAAAAACAGAGCAGACAATTGCCTTTGGAAGATATATACTAGTAATAATAAAAAATTAGAGGTGGAAAATGTAAAGTTGTTCATACTCAGAGTTCTTGGTATTGGACTGTCGGTGTATAGCGAAATTGTTTTTTTTTTTTTGGTTGGTTGGTTGTTTATTCTTTTTGCAATTCAGTATTTTTGATGTCCTTGTTTTGAAAAGGTTGATTAAGTAACTTTAAAAAAAAATAATCTGATGATTGTGTTATCCGGTTAGCTTATTTTTTAATTGATGTGACATCTATCCTGTTTATTAGGGGCCTCTTTATTAGGCCGAATCCTTATATAAAAAAATATATTATTCCATAGAGGAGCTCTACCAACATTATAGCAAACGAAATAAATATAACCAAAGAATAGGATTCTCAAATATTTTAAGCTGCCGCTGCATCGCAGAAACAAAATTTTTAACACTTTTTTCTACAAGAAAAAAATAATCACATTCACACCCCTGGACCTTAGAATATTACTCCTCATGTTGGTGGTAAATTATTACTTTTGGAATTCCTTTCTAGTTTCTGATGTGTCGTATATGCCCATAACATCATTTTTCACGAGCTGGGCTTCTATTATATGAGGGCCCGTTCGATATGATTTCAATATGAAACTTTTATATACTTTTAAATTGAGTTACTACTTCATCAGAGGAGGAAATAAATGTTTGTGATGTTACACAAATCATGTGAAATTGATCCAAAGTATTTTGTAATCATAGACGACTAATTGGATTGATTGCTTCACTATTCTTGAATCTTTCAACAATATTTATATTGAGGAGGGATCTAGTTACCACAATTTTAAGTTACAACAAATTTACCACAATCATTTTCTACATTTTCAAATTTTAAATCGTCGATCCAAACCGTTCAACATAATCTCCACAATAAAATGTGCTTGTAGATCAAATTTTATATTTTTTGAATTTTTTTACTATTTATTAAGTATTTTACAAAAACTAGTCAAATTCAGACCATTGAATTTTGTACCCATCTTAATAAATAGTAAAAAAATTCAAAAAAATATAAAATTTGATTTGGAAGCACATTTTATTGTGGAGATCATGTTGAACGGTTTGGATCGACGATTTGGACTTTGAAGATGTAAAAATAGTTGTGGTAACTTTGTTGTAAAGAAAACAAAAATTTTCTTGGAATGTGTTTGGTTGACAACACAATGTTGGAGGTGAATGGTACAGGAGGTGAAAGGTTTAACCTTACACGATTATAATCAATAAAATTGATTTCTCTCCCAATTTGAAGTGTAACGGATGAAATAATTTTTTTCAAAAAAAAAATAGCATAAATGTCCAACCCTATATCTTACTTAATATAATTCTCATTCAAGTTTTTTTATCACAAATCTATAGCAGTCACTGAGTTTCTCATTAACCTTCTAAATTTTAATTAACTAAACAAAAATAAAATAAAAAAAATTAAATTTATTTTCTCTCATTAAAATTCAAACATGAAGAGGTTAAATATGTTAACCTTCATTTCTATTTTATTTCATTCCATTCCATTTGTCACCTCCCTTCCCTTTCTCTACTCTCCATCCAAACAAGATGTTAGTGGAAAGATTATGCCACTACTGGCTGTGCTACCACAACAATGATAAGTAAGAAAATATTAAATAACAATATTAAATAGCAATGAAACGAGCTATTTTCTTTAATTAGATTGTTACTATTTCAAATTGAGGCTGACCGCCTGATTTCAATTATAAAACTATTTTATTGCGTTTGATAAGTGAAGTAGACATTATATCCTTTTAAAAGTATTGATGGTTAGTAGTAAAGTAAGTACATAAAATAATATTGAATAAAATAATTGAAATATCCTCATACACTATACTAAAAGTAAAGGAATAGTATATTAAAATTAAGAGATTTAGAGTTCTATTATTTCTTCACTTATGAACGTTTGTAACCATAGATTCCTTCCGTTTAATGCATTATTAAAGTGCTTTAAACATTTAAATCATCACTACTTGTGAGTTACAAAGTCTAGAGAGGAAATAAATAAAAAACTTAAAAAGCGAACATGTGAATGAGAATTAAATCCGAGGGCTGTTCGGCAATAAGGGATTAAGTTTCCTTCTCCTTAAAACTTAATCTGTTTCCTTTAACTTCTTTAGTCGCTTAATTCTACCGAACACTGATTCTTTAGCTCGGATTAAGATCACTTCCTTTAGTCTCCTTTTGTTCGGATCTTAATTTTTTATCCAGACTTTAAGGCACCTCTACCATTTTCTTTAGCTTTCACCCACAGATTAAGACAATCAAACATCGATTCTTTAGCACTCCTTAAACTCTTAATCCTCCGCTTTTAATCTCTTGTTACCGAATAACCCTAAATCTAAGAGTAGGATTCTTAGACCAAAAATATTTCGAGACAACAAGTTGTCGTTCATATATTTATAGATTAAAACTAAAAAAAATAAATTCAAATCGTTAATAAATCAAATATTATATAAAGGTAGTGAACTTCAAAAATCTCCAAGACATGTCAAGTCACAAACATTTCAATCATTGGATTAACCATTAATTATTATAAAAGTTAATCATATGTGGCTGAAAATTATTTGACTTTTAATTAATAAACATTCATCTTTGTCGGTGCACCTAATTTAATATACATAATTAATAATTTATTATGAAATAATCTATTAATTTTTTTATACATTTATTGACATTACATTTTATTCGATAATATTTGTTTTATTTTGAGGCGAAATACAAAAAATAGGGTTAGTAAAAAATAAAATAATAATTGAATGGTTAGAAAGATCCTTAGAACTCGGACTGATACAAATATCTTTCTAGTCAAATGCTATGGCTCTTTAATTTATAAATTATTTGAGATAATAAATGCATTGGAATAATTATATTTTTATTGAAGGTTTAATATTGTTTAGATATTTATGCTAGAATTAAACATGCGTCTCTTTTTAGAGTTGGAATGAAATATTGTTATAGTAAAGTAAAAGTTGCTTGAAAATTATATGCAATAGAAAGGAGAGAGAAATGAGGTTGCCGAACTTTTTAGAGAGAGAGGGTGTTGAAATTTCGAGAGAGGAACAAAGTCGGAGGGAAAGAGAAATATCGCTGAAAATTAAATAGCTTAACTGTAGCGGATATTGTTCACTTTCGCATTCAAAATTATTATATAAGATAGATTAGTTATAATATGTTGGAATTATATTTAAAAATACTTGTTTTGTTGTCCACTACCATTTCTTTATAGAAGTAACATTTAAAAATCAAATTATATAACCTACTTTATTAATTGAGCAAAACTAGGGTGTGATGTGCTCACGCCGTGAGCACACCTCCTACAACATGTATTTTTAAAGTTCAAATAGTCGGTTCGAACCTTCCAACGTGTTTTTCATATTAAAATGTGCTTGGAGACCAAGTTTTACATTTTTGGAAATTTTGTACTATTTTTTCAGAATTTTTGAAAATCATTTGTTTTTCAAATTTCAAATTATTGTTTAGTTTAATCAAAAATTCTGATAAAATAGTAAAAATTTCCAAAAAAATGTAAAATTTGGTCTCCAAGCACATTTTAATATGAAGAATACGTTGGAAGGTTCGAATCGACTAATTGAACTTTGAAAATGCATGTTGTAGGAGGTGTGCTCACGGCGTGAGCACATCACACCCTAGTTTTGCTCTTATTAATTTAGCAACCATGTAGAATTTAAAAACACTAGTCAATAAATCTGTCCCCGATAATTAAATTTTAATTATCGGTGTGACTTGAGTCGAATGGGACTGTACACAAACAGGAATTCCGAAATATTTATTGGATTTTTTTTAATTTATAATTAATTGTCTAATTCAACTTGCCACAGTGTTATAAATGTGCCATCAATTGAGTAAATTCGACGTCTTTTATGTAGCCCAAAGAGAAATATAGGAATTCATAAAAAAATTAGCACAGAGAAATATTTTGCCAGTATAGCTCGACGGATTTCCCTTTTCATACTATTTAAAATTTTTTGTAAGTACCGTTCAACATATTTTTCCCGGCATTATTTGAAAAATTCCCGCCAATTTATAGAAAATTATTATTTTCATAGAAGGAAATTAAGTCCAACTGAAATTTCTTTTTCCATGAATTT
>JAJGRW010001168.1:2047614-2125722 GCA_025461045.1 Carex parvula | reverse complement strand
TTAAAAAATATAAAATTTGTTACTTTAATTTTTTTTCAAAATATACTTCTATTTTTTCATTTTTTTTAATATATAAAAATATACCAAAAAATTACCAAAATTTTGCGCTACCCTGTTACTCCCCAGAGAGCAGTTGGTTCAGTTTCCGCTTTGGATCGGTTTCTATATGAAATTTCTTCGAAACTTGCTAAAGAAGTGCACTGCATGGTATGGGAATGGGATGCACATTCTGTAAAATTGTAATTCACGGAATAATAATCACAATCAAACATGCTACCAGACCTTGAGAACTGGAGTGTCAACTATTAAAATTCGGAAGGGGCGTAATGGAAGAAACCATCCAAATTGTAGTTTGATGGACTCAAAAACTTGCGCTCATATGATTAGAGCTCAAATTTGAGTTCAAATAATATTTAAAATTTATATCAATTATTATTAGATAATTTCGAAAGAGTAGGGTTAAAATGTTCCATTGGTTTTGTGCCTTATCATGATCTAACATCGTTATCTCTATTTTTAAAGTTTAAACAGTCGATCTAAACCGCTCAATATGATCTTCATATTAAAAATGTGCTTGGATACAAAATTTTATATTTTTGAATTTTTTTTGTTATTTATTATGATAGGTACAAAATCACTGTTTTGAGAAGATTCTGAACCATTCAAAACAACGATTTTGTACCTATCTTAAAAAATAGCAAACAAATACTAAAAATTATAAAATTTGTTATCCAAGAACATTTTAATATGAAGTGTTGAACAGTTCAGATCTGATTATTTAGACTTTGCAAATAGACACTATGATGTTGACAAAACCAATGAAGTATTAACTCTACTCATTTCGAAAACATGTATCAAGTTTTACGTAAAAGTAGTTGTAGTAAACTTTTTGGAGCAATTTGCATTCATTGTATATGTTTTCCATCGTTTAATTGTGGAATCATTCAAAATATTAAACAATCAAAATTAATTTACAGTTATATATCAAATATTATTTAATAATTACAAAATAATTATTACAACATTTTATAAAGAATACATCATTTTTTATGCAAGCAAAAGGTCTAATGCATTTAAAACAAATCGCTTTCTTATTAGTTTTTTTGGTATAATTTTGGACATAATTAAAGTTATTCCACATCCAATATAATTGACAGTATGTTTCCAAATAATATCAAAACTTGCACAATTATTATTAGATCAATTTTGAAATCTTACATCAGTTTACGCAAAAGTAATCAATTATGCTTTTGCAATATTTTGCATGCATATGATAATTATGAAGTCATTTCAATAAATTAAACCACCGAATTTCATGGTTATAATACAAAATTATCTAATACTTGCACAAATATTATTAGAGGGATTTAGAAAGAATACATCAATTTTTACGCGATCAAAAGATATTGTAATGCATTTAAAACAAATCACAAGCATAATAGATGTTTTAGTTTAATTATGAACACGTTTAAAACAATTAGATCAACAAAACTGTGAGTTGTGGTCCAAATAATATTTAAAACTAGAACAAATTATTTTTAGAGCAATTTCAAAAGCCTATATCATTTTTTACGAAAAATAGTTGTAGTATTGCTTTTGAAGTAATTTCCATGCACAACAGATTTTTTTTTTTTTTTGATAAATTCGGAGTCGTTTAAAGAAATCAAAGCACCAAAATTGATATATATACTTGAAATATCATCGTACAAGTGCATAAACAATTATTAGAGCAATTTATGTTTACGCAAACAAAAGCTATTGTAATGCATTTAAAGCAAATTGCATACATATATGATGTTTTTGTTTAATTCTGAAAACATCACAAGTGATTAGATCATGTTTAATCATTGTTTTTGGATGGTTCAGGATTTTCAGATCAAGCGATTTTCAATCCATATAAAAAAATATATAAAATTTAGTTACAAGTACATATTTATATGGAGACAATGTTGAACGGTTCGGATCGACCGTTATAACTTTCAAACTGAATATTTTAATCCACAGCGCAAATTAATATGCACTATGCGTAGTATCATAGTCTCACTCTATATATGCAACGCCTAATCGTGAGGTCATACCAGCCGAATTCTATTTCTAACCTAATTAGGTTTTCTTGATCAGGATATCAGAAGTTCTATCTTAATTTACTTTCATTTTTAATATTATATTTTTTTTTAGTTTCTATTTTAATTTAAAAATTAACTTTTTTCCCATTAGTTCGTACATGAAATCTCAAGAATAATCCTAATATTACAATAGAGGCAAAAAAAATTAAAAATTTTGCAATCTTTCTAAAAATATATTGCAATCTTTCTAAAAATATCTTGCAAACATTTTTAGTGAAAAAGAAAACTGAAAACAAAAGCAGCACGGTAATGTAGATAACATAAACACGAGGTTAGCGTCCTTCGTTTAGTTTTAATCGGACGGCGAAGATATGAATATTAGCCCAGCGGCCCAGCCTGTTCTCAGAGATTCGGTAGCAGCGTACCAGCATATCGGAAACCGGAACCATACACCGCGTTCGGATGTTTATCTCGAAAACTCTAAAATGTCGATCCGTGTCTAGTCAAAATATCACCGAAGCATCACGAAGCGTCAGCACTTGGTGCCTGCGAATCTGGGTCCCACTATTGGTCAAGGCTGTCTCGGCCCTGACCCTCTATATTTCGAATTAGTATCCTCTCCATTACTGTAAAAGATTCCCTTCACTTTACGGTTTGAGATTAACTCTCAGCCGCTTTGAGATTCGGGCCAACGCAGGGGCAGTAATATTGGGCTTTGAGTTCGTGCCAATTTAAAAAGAACGGTCCAGATCCAATAATTGTAAAAGATTCCTATTACGGTACCGGAGAGGATGTGAATTCCTCTGGTACCGTAATAGGAAATCTTTTACAATTATTGGATCTGGACCGTTATTTTTAACTTGACACGAATCTCAAAGATCAATATTACTGCTCCTGCGTTAGCCCGTCAAAGCGGCTGAGAGTTAATCTCAAACTGTAAAGTGAAGGGAATCTTTTACCGTAATGGAGAGGATACTTGTTCGTACCGGAGAGGATGTGAATTCCCATATTTCCGCCCGATGTTGTCTCACCATCCGATCTAAAACAACAACACTCCATTGTATAATCCAAAATTTCTAAATTTGGTTTGCACATACAAAACGTGCAGCGGGTCGGAAATCCGTGAATAGTCTCTCTGTTTATATTCCGACACACGGATTACAATTATTATTAAATTTTAAACAATCGACATTGGGAAGTTTTGCCATCTCAGCCGATTAGTCACACGGTTGCAAAACAACAGCTCTACGGTTTTCCGCGGGTGCAACTTACCTTCAAAAATCTTCGAATTTTCTTTTTTAAGACCAATTGTTATTCTTACCTCACAAATTAATCTTCAATAGAAAAATATTTTTCTTTGTAGAGGCCGGGAAGAATAAGAAATAGTCAAATTCAAAGCAAAACAAAAAAAAGAAGAGCCAAACGTTTCGTTTCTCTCGAGTGTGGTGGCCAGAGCGAGGGCCGCACCTCCCTTGTTTCTCGCCGCCTCATCTTGCTTACTCCGCCAACCCCAGCCGCCTGATGGAGTGATCAGGCGATTGCGCGCACAACAGACACCTGTCGCGCTCAATTGTCGCATTCATGGCACGCAAGGAGGCACAGGTTACGACGAGCCCGGCGAGAACGGCGCCGTCACCTCTGCGCCAGCCGATGGTGCTGAGGGAACCGGCGCCAGTAAAACCCAGTGCACGCGTGGCAGAGATGGTAGGTGGCACTGCGGCGGGCTGTGCGGCTGTTTGCTGTTGTTGCCCTTGTACTGTTCTGGATTTCGTTGTTCTGGCGGTGGTGAAGGTACCGACAGGGCTATGCAAGAGAGCGATGCGTGCTCGGAGGAGGAAGATAGCAGCGAAGAGGAAGAAGGAGATGGGGCGCATCGGAGGAGGGGAAGGAGAGAATGGAGATCGAGGTGGCGCAGGTGGCGGCGGTGGAGAGAGCATCGCCGGAGGAAGTGGCAAAGATGGAGATGGAGTGTGGGCACCGTTTTATGGCGCGGGTTTCTGGCGCAGCCCGTCGCAAAAGGATGAGCGATGATGGTGATGTTGAGAAATTGTTTTGTGGATACGTTTGTTGTTCAAATTTGTTAACATCTTACATGACCAAACTAATAAGAAGATTTACATTTACTTGATGATTGATGATTGAGGTCTGTAAGTATATATAATTGTTAGATCTGATTTAGTGCTCTTCACAAAAGGATGGAATGTGAATGAAATGGTGATGCTGCTTGTGTAGGGCTGCTAATGAGTCGAGTTAGCTCGAGTTCGGGGTAGCTCTAAATTAACTCGGAAAAATAGCCAGGCGAGTTGACTCGAGTTGAGAATTCAAACTGAGCTGACTCGAACTCAACTCGCGAGTAACTCGAGTTGACTCGTGACTTGTGAATTAACTTCTGATCAGTGATTCTAATTACCTACTAGCAGTCTAGTACTTTGAATTTGAAGATGTTGAACTGTTGTTATGTAATAATTATTTTCAAGAAGGTTCATTTATTCAAAAAACAATAGTCCTAGTAGAAATTCTTGTAAATATTTATGTATGTTCTAGTTATTTTTGCTAACTGGTAAGAAAGGACATTTTTTGAAACACTGTTTATTTGTTCAAAAAGTCGAGATATGGAATGCAGGTACTGAACTCAACCGAGTCCGAGTTGAGATGAGCAAGCTAAGTCCAATCCGAACTCAACTCGTGAGTTAAACGAGTTATTGAACTCAAGTCAGAGTAACTCGAGTTTTTAACAAACGAGTTGTTAACGAATTCGTCACCGAGCTGAGTTCGAGCGGCTCACGAGCTTTTTGTACGGCCCAGCAGCTGGTGTACCGGTTCTATTCTCTCTGTTTCTGAACACTTCTGTTTGATTGCTCTGCCTTGGGAGTTGGGACATGTAACGTGACTTGTAACGGGATGGAATGGGTAATTTTTTATTTTAGAAAACAAAAATTAATTTGTCAGCAAATAAATTGATTATCTTTTTACTCAATAAATAACAAAGATCGCATATTTGATTTGGTACACACCGGAAGTACCGTAAAATTTTGTTCAGTGCATCTCTTGTCATCTCATCCCACAACCTATCATAATAATGACAATTTAATGATTCGAAAAAGATTCGACTGATACAAAATTTGTAATTCAAAAATAATTCGGATATAATTCAGAAATTATTAAGAATTATACATTAAGTTCGAATCTGTGATTTTAATTAGTCACACAAAAGAGTAAAAAAAAAATATACTAGAAACTTTTTTGATTCAGGAAATAATTCGGGTATAATTAAAAAAATTGACAAATAATTTGTAAAATTCACGAATAATTCGAAAATAATTTAGATATACCGAATAATATGCGGATTAATTCACTAACGTTTCAAATCCGAATTATTCATAAATTATTCGAAAATCTTGTTATTACGCTACATGTTACACAACATATCCAAAAAAATGCGGATGACTGGACCAAATTTCCGGAAATTAGATCCGATGCGCCTCTTGTTACTGTGAATTTTTTTTTCTAAATCGTCACTACATCGATGTTCAACTAAATGGAGAGAGATCGAGCTCGTTAGATTTGTTTAGTTAGAACGAAGAGAGCACATCTTTACTCTCCAATTTGGAGATGACAAAAATAATAAAAATTTAAGAGGTAGAGAAGTAATATCTTTCATCTTTACTCTCTATATTAAATTATGGAGCAAGTAACTTCATTCTTTTTTAAACATGGCTCTAAAGTTATCCATCGGATAATAAATTAATAGGTGCGTTGTGTCAAAAAGAAACTTGTTATGTAAATATCAGCAATTTTCATGAGTTTGAGAATATTGAGATTTGTCCTACCCATCGTGACCTGATTGAAACGAAGCATATAGCATAACTTTTTATTTTGTAAAATAAATGGAAAGGAATTAATTACGCAGACATGCATGGCAACGAGAATTAAGAGATGGTAGCTTAAATATTTAATCCTTACTAAAGATGGCGTGCTCAACGGTAGAAGCCAAGTCAGAATCTGGCCGGTTTCCACGCAAAATATTCAAGATTTTTCAGGACGAAGGATGGATGCGAGGGTGCCTCTTTTATCGCGAGCCCCGGCTCGGCGGCGGGGTTGTGACAATTTTGGTATCAGAGCATTCGTTCCTCGGACTGTGTTTGGGTCCAAGTTCCATTTGTTATACATATCTAATCTGAATTTTGATATCTGATTCATGAGTTTGATCTGGAAATTATTTGAACGTGATTTAATTCAAGATGATTATCTAATTTGTTTGATCTGTGTTCGATAATTCAATTTGATTCTTGTTTGATCTGTGTCCGATATTTGAATATCATTTGTTTGAATTTTGAGGACAAAATTCTTTTCAAGGGGGAATTTGTAACCACCGGTAAATTTTTATATTAATTTTGAAATTTATATTGGACTTTATTATAATATCACAAAATTATAAAGTTTAAATAGCAAAAATGTAAACTTTATAAAAATAAAACAGCCAACGTGGCCTCTCTTGCCACGCGGCTCGTTGCATGAAAACCACCTCTCATTTTTTTTTACCACAGTGAAAATCTCTTGATATACATGGGATCATTGTTACTCATGATCAATCTTAGTGAAAGAAAGAAATTTGAGGAAATGAAAAAGAAAAAGAAATGAGAAGAAAATTGGAAAATGACAAATGATAAATAATTTAGACATATTAAATGGCAATTAGAAAGACGTATTGTTTCATTTTGAGACATATTTCATAAAACAAATTAAACTAAATGACAAATAATATTTTTTAAATGACATTTACACGTAAATAACATTCCTTAAATGACATTGAATAACATATTAAATGGCATACATTTTTTTTTTATCCTTTTGACATATTTTCAATAAAAGTCCCGTACAAAATGATATGGTAAATGACAAATAACATTTCTTAAATGATATTCAAAACATAAAAAAATAGAAAGAAATCAGGACCAATTAGAAAGATGATACAATTTGTATATGATGAGTACGTGTCTAAATAAATTTAGACATCTACATGTAAAACAACATAAAAAAGATGAATAGGATAAGAATATTTGATCGGAGAGCTGATATTCAATATAAAATTTTATTTTTTAATCAAAGTCGTTGGCAGTCAGAACACCTACGTGCTTAACATAAGAATGGAGATACACAAAAATATTTAAGATTACTAAAAAAATATGCAACATAATTGTAATAGAGTTAGTACCAACCACTAGGGATGTCAAAAAAAAGTCATGCGGTAATTGAATACGTCTCGGCACGTGCCATGATTCGCGTGTCTCCTACCATAACTATTAGTGTAAATTGATTATTTTTTTTAAAATTGGCACGTCACACGAAAAATCTAGTCATAACACGACACATCACGTGAGTCAACACATGATTAAGGCTATTAAATCTTGATCAAATAGTGAATCTCAAATAAACTAACTTAAATTATGAAATATAATTAAATGTCACTAAATGTGGCAAACATGACCAGTTACGTTTGCACACATCACGCGTACGCGTGGTCACGGTGTATACATTGCCATCAAGACCTTTATTTATCAAATTGTCCTCTTTCATAATAAGCCCAATAATGCACAATTAAATTATAAGTGCCTGATAGACTCGGCCTTACTCTTAAACTATATTAGGTCATGTATTTGCTTTGTTTGATATTATTGGTCATATTTCAGCCCATTTAGTCCAAAATACAACACTTGATTCACCCCACCCCAACCTTTTTACTACAACGAGATGACCGACCATTTTTTTTTTTTCTAAATATGTAACCTTTTCTTTTTAATTTTATTAGTCCACTTGAGAGTAGGTCTGATGCCCATCAGACCTACTCTGGTTTGATGGGTTTAATCACCGTCGATTTACTTTAAAATTCGTGCGAAATGCTTTAAACTCCGTGCATGTCTGTTTCAATTTCGTGCGCACAAATCTTAAATTAGATCGGACAGTCATCATGCTCGTTGAACCTAAAAATAGGTCCGATGGGCATCGGATCTACTCCGTTCTCTTATTAGACGGAGATCGGATAAACTTTTTGTGTTTGATTATTTGTGAAACAGGTATCATAAAAATGCAATAAAATTCTCTGGAGCACCGTAGGTGCAGCAAATATAGTAGTTTCAGAGTTCAATATATCAAATTGAATTTGATTCGAAATAATATTACTAGCTTTTGATCTAGTAACAAAGATACATGATCTCTGATATGAAAGGTCGTGAGCTGAAATCTGAATGAGAAAAATCATTTGTTATAATAACAGATATATAAAAAAAAAAAAAAATACTGGGCTATACTTGAGTTCGCATTTTTTGGTACAGAAGGGTTGAAAAAAATAGAGAATCAAGTCAGTTGGCTGGGACAATGTCCGTGCTGAAATTTAAGATTTAATACCGGCTGAGATTTATGCAAAAGGGAAGGCTTAAGAGGCCTTTCTTTACTACGAAAGATATTTAAAAAAGCCTATTATATTGATGACCGAAATTTTTATTTCTAACATTTAAAAAAAAAATAAACCAAATAACCATCGTTTGGTGAGAATTCGAATTCTAACACGGCCGCACCGGTATTCTGCGGACCCAAATGCTGGAGACCACACATGCATTCTGCGGACCCTTGGCTGGATCCGTAGAACTATTCTGCGGACCTTTTTTTTTTTTTTTTTTTTTATACCAACGACATATCTCAAATTTTTGTTTGTTAATATATTTTAGTTTCCTCGGAATGCGTGAGGCACCAGAATCTCAATTTTGTTTTTTAATACTTTGGTTTTCTAGGAATGCGTGCATATCTGAAATTTGAAAAACGGATGAAAAAAAAAAATAGGTCCGCAGAATGGTTGTGCGGATCCATTTAGGGGTCCGCACTGGCATTCTGCGGCCTCGCTGAAATGGGTCCGCAGAATGCTAGTGCGGCCGTGCTAGAATTTGAATTTTCACCAAACGATGGTTATTTGGTTTATCTTTTTTATGAAAATGTTATAAATAAAAATTTCGGTATTGATGAAGAAGGTTCAAATGCCTCCATCATGCCTCCATTTTTAAAAACTTTAATAACTCAAAATTTAAAACTTAAAAGTCAAAATAAAACCGTTGGATATGATCCACATCATTTTATGTATGCACATGCAAAAAATTATGACATTTCAATTTTTAATTGGTTGTCATCAAGAGCTTGTAAAAAACATACTAATGTGGATAATTTCTAGACGTTAATTTTTTAACTTATTGATTCACATAAAAACATAATCAAAATGTGATAATTTTTTATGAGCACATAGATAAAATGATGTAGATCATATCCAACGGTTTTATTTTGACTTTTAAGTTTTAAATTTTGAGTTATTAAAGTTTTTAAAAATGGAGGCATGATGGAGGCACAAAAAATGGAGGCATTTGAACCCTCCTCTATATTGATATATAGTTAAACTTACATAATAAGGTTAAGTTCATACCAACCTTGCTTATCTATAATAATATTTGTAATGATGACGTGATTGTTCGATTCATGTAACACACTAACACGACACATAATATTATTTAATCGGTAACTATTTTTAAATGATGACGGCATCTGAAGTAGGCGTGTAAACGGTCGGATATATATCGGATATTGGTCAAATCGTATCTTTATCTGTTATAATTTTTAATAAGAATACGAATATGAATAGTTTCAGATACGGATACGAATTGGATATTAAACGGATATGGATACGGATCAGACACCGGTACGCATCGAATATCGGACGGATACGAATACGGATAATTACAAATAAATTACTAATGTACATTCTAGTAAAGAATAACATCTAAATATAATTTTTATTCATAAATTAGATCTTATATTTTTCATAGTAAGTTTGTTGGTTACAAAACATATATCATATTATCAAAACATTAGTTACTAACCATGTCATAGTGTTATATTATTCATCAGAATATACATGTATATGCAGTTTAATAATTATTGGTATAAATATGCAATTTAATAAATTAATTTAAGAACATAAGTACATTTATTGTGATTTAGAGGTGTAAACGGTCGGATACAGATAGTTATAGATAGTTAATATTTGTTATAATTTCTCAAATACGGATACAGATATGGATACGGATTTCGAATACGAATACGAATGGGATAATTTAAGTAATTTTTCATATTCGGATCCGGACGAAATCGGATAATATCCGATCCGATTACACCCCCTAATATTCTGAGCTCTTCTATGATTTGAGATTTTGGAAAATATCTGGTCTTTAACAACGTCAACCAGGGAAAAGAAAAGACTAGTCGTGCACAAAAATGTTCCTATTATTTACATGTCAACATGTTCAAAACCACTAGGCCTGCTAAATTAATACGGGCCTATAAAAGCCCATGTACGATTTTTGCATTTCGGCTTTTGGGGGTGTGAAAAAGCCTTTTTTGGTTTGGATTCTGGGTCTGAACGGTCAATAGTTATTAGTGTCTAACAATTCAATTTTTTTTTTATATTTTAATTAATAAATTTTAATTGTTATTAGATTTTGTTTTAGATCATCTAAATTGCACTTGTGTAAAAAGTTGTGGGATTTTGATCTTGCTTGGCTATTTATCAAGAGAGAGGATTAAATTGTAAAAATAGTTATACAGTTAATTTGTTTATCAAAAATAGGGTTAAATTGTAATTTAGTATGCTTTGATATAATAATTGGTGAATATGTTTTGATTTTCATCTAGTGCTATTTTGACATAAATCTAATACTTATTGTATTGAAACACACTACGCTAAATAATTATAATTTTCATTAGCATCAGTTTGGCACCTGGCATCAGAGCCCTTTGCTAGTTCATCAAATGTTTACGATTCATAATTCCGATATAATAAGTTTTTAAAATAGAATAATTCTTTTTTTTTTCCAAAGGAGAATCGTGTACCACGTACTTATATACTACTATAGAACAAACAGAATTTCATAAACATCACGAATAATATAAAATAAATTGAGTGAGGTTATTATACTATGGCACATATTGGTCCATGCTACGATATTATAATTTTTTAAGTTTTAATAGTCAATCTGAACCGTTCAACATAGTTTTTATATAAATGTACTTGCAAATTAAATTTTATATTTTTTGAAAATTTTTACTAATTTTTTAGATAGGACAAAAAATCAGGATTCTAAATAGCGCATTATAGCGTGTTCGAACTATAAAAGTTATGGCGCTATTGACGCTATATAGTGAAATACGTGTATATCGCCGTTTTTTAAGCCGTTCCGCTATAATGCAAAAAACGCTATTTAAACTTTTGTAAAAATCACTATTTTTAAATGGTCTATAAATTTTAGAACAAGTGATTTTCTATCTATCCAAAAAATAGAAATTTTTTTTAAAAAAAATGTGAAATTTTAAAAAAGTTTTTTTTTTATAAATATTATATAGTTTGGTGATTTGACCTCCAACCCTTACTCAAAAATATTGAATAAACATTTTTTTTCCAAAAAAAAAAAATGAATTGTAATTAAGGTTGGAATTAATTAATAACGAATTAACACAATAATTTTGACAATATATCTCAACTTATTTTAAAAGAAAACTTTCAAAAGTAACAAAAAAAAAAAACACCTATGTTGTTGACCTTTAAAAATTGGTTTTTATCAATTCAATGTAAGTTAGGTGTAACTTACTAATCCCTTTAAAAAATACAAGGTCTTGGATTATTTCCTCATGTAATAACTTATTGTTAAGTACATATCACCGTAAATTTTTAATAGTTCGATAGAAACTTGCACTATATTTTTATATACATAATATAACTACAATTTAAATCATATTTAGAGTTGACTTTTGGAATAAATATATTATGAACGATTATAAATATTTTCAAATTTCTCAATCAACAAAATATTTCTAAACTACAACATCGATATAACAAGAATGGAACAATATCCGTGAGGATAAAAGTATTTTTTCCGACAGTATCGTCGCGGATATTCCTGTCAGTAATACCGATATGCTCAGAAATAACACGTTTCTGTTGGTGTACCCTCGGCAATAGTATTTTTTTTTATCAACACCGACAAAAGAATTATTGTTTGATGTAATGACTAAATAATTCTAAAAAAATCGTCGGTTCAAACTTTCATTCAAAACTTTTGTATGAATATTTTAAAATGAAAAATGATCACCGACTAAGGAAAGAGAAACTTCTTGTGTAAAAGACTTTGGGAGCTTGTGACATAGCACCAACCAGGAACTGACTTCCCTTGTTCTCAATGTGTGACAAATGACCACTTATTTCCCGTTGGGCCGAATGTCTCCTTCTTCCTATCTTAAAATAAATAAAATCAACAATGCATTTTTCTTGCTGTCCCTCCTACAACCATATGTTATTTATTCTCCATTACTCTGCTGCATTCATCATTGTTTGCTTAATTATTCGATAATATAATTAAATAAGAAAAACTGTACCATGGACTTTGACTAATTGAGGGATTTAAAAACTACTCAAATCATATATGACTTATTGGCTAATTGATGAGCGCATTTAAGTTGTGCATTTTTGGTTGGGGCCGCTAACGAGTCACTTTCTTTCCTCTGAAATGGTCAGGGCTATACCAAATTATTTGAGATTAATATTTATAAGTTTGCACGAATCATGATGAACTTTGTCTTTTACGAAGAAATAATATTTTTTTTTCTGCACCGGACATAAAAAAATAAATATCAATATAACGGAGCCTTAATTATTTAGCAAAAAGGAGTTAATACTTTTATATATTATATTTGATTGGATAGAATCATAGAAAGCCATGTTGTGCAATAAATCAATCACATATTTTCCGTGCTACGGAATAGAATAGTTATATAATTTGTTAATTATAGATGTTTAATTTTGAGGCAATATTAGTTGTTTTTTTAGAACTTTGTATGTATCAAGATTAGGTATAAAAATGTACCATTTTGTGCTCCAATCATGCTCTACAAACTTATCTATGTATTCAAAATCCAAATAGTCCATCCGAAGCACTCAACATGATCCTTATATTAAATTGTTAAATTGTACTTGTAGATCAAATTATATATATATATATATAGGAGTTGGCTTCGGTGCTATGCACAGCATAGAGGGTCTCCGTGCTACGGCTCAATATTTGATTTTTCAAAATTCTAACAGTCGATCCGAACCGTTCAACATAATCTCCATATGAATATGTACTTGCAAACCAAATTTTACATTTTTTTAGAAATTTTTTACTATTTTTTTAGATAGGTAGAAAACACTTGATCTGAAAATTATGTACCATTCAGATCAAGTGATTTTCTACCTATCTAAAAAAATAGTAAAAATTCACGGAGGCCCTCTATGCTATGCGTAGCACCGTAGCCAACTCCTATATATATATTTACTTTTTTTAGATATGTACAAAATCATTGATTTCGATGGTTCGGAATCATCTTAAAACAATGATTTTGTATCTATTTTTTTTTTAAATAGAAAATTTGATCTCAAACACATTTTAATATGAAGATTATATTGAGCGGTTCGAATTGACTACTCAGACTTTAAAAACAGAAATAAGAATGTAAAACATAATTGAAGCATAAAACTAATATTGCATTTTAATGCTACTCATGTATCAAAATATTTTTTTCATAAAATATTTCTTTATCATTTACGGGTCAAAGTCCTTAACTTTTACTATAAAACTGTTTTTGGAAATACCGGTATGAAAAGCAATTTTTTTAAATTCCCAAGAGGTTTGGGATTTGGGAATGTAAAGTAAATCTTAGATGAAAAATTAGAATAACTGCAGTCATTGAATGAAGTCCAGTTAAAGTAAATCTTACGCAATATGACAAGAACATTAATTGACTTAGTTTTCCGAGAATATATTGCGCCTCTCTATCCCCGATATTGTTAGAAAGCTGATATGAGTACCTGTACTTCAGTATCCGCATTGTACCTGCATCTTAACTGTTATATTTTTGATGATCTGTGAGAAATTTTGCGAATCTAAAATCACAAACATCTTGTACATAATTTTCTTTTTCAAATGAGATCTAAATGACGTACTTTTGGATTCATCGTCACGCAAGTATTTATACCTATACTTTCAAGTATTTTTTTACATATGACACTGGATTACATCTGAAAGTATTAATATCAAGTATTGTAAGTATTTATACATATAAGGTCAATTATTTTTGTTAGATGAAGGTTGATGCGGAGACTATTAAGGAATGTTGATGGGGGGGTGTTCGTGTTTTTCTATAGCTAATTATGAACCCTAATACACCTAATTTGATTGCAAGCGTACAATCTTGCCAAGTAGTAGTTCAGGTGTCGAATCCACAGGGACAACTCGTAAAGTACTGGTTCTCACCAATTCATTAAGCTAGACAGACAAAGTTTGAGTTGGTTTCTAAATCTAATTAAATCGAAAGAAGCAAATAATAAATGTCTTGTGTCTGATTCAAGTGTTGGAGTTCCAGGGGCTTCGGCATTCCTATCCACTAGGTTCTCAATCTACTCGATTCGTGTTCCTAAAGCATGCGTGGGTGTTCTGTCTAAAGTGATAATAGCGTGCACTTCACGGTTAAGTACCTCGTAGGCTAATATCATACTTTTAGGTTACCTTGGACTTCTCGGTTAAGTACTTCGTCCTAATAACTTATTCTTTACTCTTTTTGGTCGGGGAGTTAACGCAAGTGATTTTTAGTCATTGAATAAATCCCTAAATCCATGTATCGGAGGAGTAAGGTTAAACCACACAATTCATGCATAAATCAAGTATTAAAAGAGTAAATCACTAATAGTCAATAAAAACCACAAATCGAGTAAGATAGAGTGCACCTAGTTTCGAGTTTTACATGCCATCGCCCCTAGAAAGGAGGTTAGCCTCTCATAAGGGTGTGAATAGTTACAAATGGGATAAGCAGTTTGTTACCAAAGTCTAGAGAAAGGAAAATAGAGTAGAGAATGCAAATCCAAACACAAATCTCTTCTCCCTTGAGTTTCTCCTTCTCCAAATCGCCCTAGATCTGAAACCCTAGCTCTTGAGATCGTTCCCAGCTGAAAAGGAAGTGTGTAATGTGAACCCCCCTCATTGGGGAAGGAGGTTCGGGCTATAAGCATGATTCTGGACCTGTAGCAGCCCAAAATTCGGAAGCAGTGAAGAATTTGCGGGTCGCAATAATGGTGCAAAAATGTGGCAGTGAGCTGTCTAGTAGAAGTTCTGTTATTGCGGCCCGCAATAATGATTACTGCGGGTCGCAATTTTCCTCTGATTCTTGCCTCTACGTGCCGTCTAGGTTCTGATCGCGTCCGGACTTGCTCCAAATTATTCCCATTTGCTTCTAGTACCTGAAGATACATGAAAACATAGCAGTATCTCGAATTTGGTGCAATATCTAAACTAAATGACTTTAAACCAATAAAAAGGGGATAGATTTAGAGGCCAAATCCTACCAAAAAGATATATAAAATTTAGGCTTATTAGGGGATACGGGGTCTCTACTACTTCATTAGAGGAAGGTTGACGCGGGAACGATTAGGGGAATGGAAAAGGGGATGATCATATCAAGTTACACATGCAAGTATATATATCTTATTTTGCAAGTATTAACAGGATTTCAGCGGTCGAGAAAAGAAAAGGGACGCCGAGATTTTGAGCGGCCGAACAATTTTTTTCCTGTGAAATGGACTATATAAGGGGTGTTTCTCTCTCCTCCCACTCACAACTCACTCAAACCCAACAAAAGAGAAAAAAAAAAGAGAAAGAGGAAGAGAAGATGCGATTTTCGAGGCGAAAATAGGTGAATTTTAAGACGATATTTTGATAACTTATTTATTTATTTATTTTGAGGCGAAACGGACAGTTAAAGGGGAATGAAACTATTTTTGCCTCAAAATTTGTCTATTTTAGTCTCCGAAATCGCCTCTTCTCTTTCTTTTTCTCTCTAGTTGAATTTGAGTGAGTTATGAGTGGGAGAAGAGAGAAACACCTCTTATACAGCCTATATCACAGAAAAAAATGCTCGACTACCCAAAATCTCAGTGGCCCTATTCTTTTCTCGGCCGTCGAAATTCGGGCGGCCTAGGCATATTTTTTAAAATTTTCAGAAAACTTGAATATTTCTATTATTTTTTATTTAATATTGGATATTTAAAAAAAATCAGCTCTATCTCTCTTCATGTAATGAAAATTGTAATGAGAAATATTTTTTGCACTTTGGGCCGAAATTTTTAAAGTTACCATTGTCTCAAAAAAAATAAACTAAAAAACCACACAAAATATGAGTATTTCGAAATCTACCACGGCCGCAGAACACCGGTGTGGTCCCAAATACTGAGGACAGCACAGGTATTCTGCGACCCCATGTTATTTTTTTATTTTTTTGTTTAATAAAAATTGCGTTGGCATTCGTGCCCCATCTCAAACAAACAGAGATATATCTCAAAGTTTGGCATTCGTGCCGCATTTCCTCTTGGAATTCACAGCGACTGAGATATCTCAAATTTTGATTAAACTAAAAAAAAAAGAAAATATTTGGAGCCGCACCGGTGTTCTGCTGCCGTTGTAAATCTGAAAATATTCAGATTTCGTGATTTTTTATTTATTTTATTTCAGAGAATGGTAACTTTAAAAATTTCGGCACTTTGGGTGATTTGAGCTAACAAAGTAGAGATCTAAAATCTGAAATGATGAGCAACGTAGATTTTGATAATAGGCCAACTTCTTTGAGCAATGCAAAAGGAGTGCTCTTAATGAAAAAATAAAATAATTTGCATGTGAATGTACCATCAGAGTTGTCAGTCTGAAACGGTACTTCAGGTTGTAATTGATGTATTTTTGTTAAATAGGCAATTGTGAGCTGGCTTGTTCAGTGATATACTGATATCTGAATAAAATAAAGTTGAAGATTTGACATCCAGAAAAAGATATTTAGAAAATTCAATTTATTTAACAATTATGAACTGGAATAACATATTCAAAATATTAATGAAGCTGCGTCATTATTTTTTTTAACACTCGTTGGATGATTAATGGACATTCAAATTGCATCAAATTTGATACATTCTTATTTGAACCGCAAAGAAGATCCTTGTAATATAATTTTTAAATTATGTTTAGCATTGCACCGTATTAGTTGTACAGTTGACAAAATATTTTACTTCCAATATAAAATATTTCTTGATCACATGTTTAGTTATTTCGTCTCATATTTTTAAATGATGGACTAAATGGACAAGGCACGCATAAGAATATCATATTATTACAAATTTACAGGCACACAACAAGGAACGGATCCAGAATTTCGGTCAGGAGTAGGCACAAACTATTGATAATAGTGCAATTTTTTTTCCTGGCGAATAAGAGCAAAGTAGCACACAAGAATTTAAAAAAGCCATGACATGATCGGATACGTCACGGTACGTTTCGGTCACAACACGACACGTTTGTCGGTCACGTGTCGTGACTGTTCGCGTGACGTACCATCTCTCAAAAATTTGGGACGACAAGTCATGTAAAAGATTTAATCGCGGCACGGCACGTGGTCATGTGTAATTAGGACCGTAAAATTTTGATTGAATAGTGAATCTTGAATAAACTAATATAAATTATGAAAAAAATAGTTAAACATGATCAAACGTGACAAACCGGTAATGTGTGGTCAAAGCGTGACTAACGTGCCGTGATTATCTTTCCAAATTTTTAATCACGGCATAACACATAAAAATCTAACTTGATCACAGTACGACACATAATTCAACTGTTGACACATGTCTATCCAAAAATAAACACAATTTTAATTTACCACTAGATCTAATTTTTTTTTTTCAAATCTAATCCCTGAGCCTCTTTGGATCTGCCGTTGCACACAACCAGCAACAAGTTTTAGAATTCACATCACCCCGGTACCATAATAGGGAATCTTTTACAATTACTTGATCTGGACCGTTCTTTTTAACTTGGCTCGAATCTCAAAGCCCAATAATTCTGCCTCCTCCGTCGGCCCGAATCCCAAAGCGACTGGGAGTTAATCTTAAACCGTAAAGTGAAAGGAAGCTTTTAAGGTACCGGAGAGGATATTTGCCCCAAGTTTTAGGCATCGACGTGCTTTACGCGCCGCGGGAAAACTAAACCAGGATTTTTTTTTTTTTTTATCTGTGCAGGGCAGTGTGCACGGTAAGTTTTAACCAACCACATATCCCGTACTTCACGCCAAGATACACCCAACAGTTTTCTACAGAAAGCTGTACTTCAGCCTTCTATCATATATTTATAAACATGTGAGAAACCATTTAACCATCTCAATTTTGCTAAAAAGTATAATTATGTATGAAATCTTAATATATGTGTCTAAAAATGTAATATGAAAAATTGAAAACGTACTGTTAAAATTTAAGTATGGTTTGGATACGGATTACATACTATTCGATCCGTTTTCATCCCGGCTAATGAGGCCGTTAGCCTGCTACTTGCCAAGTTACTACTTGCGTTTTTTAGTATTTCTGAACCGAACGACGAATTATTCGGTTGATCAAAATTTTACTGAATAATTCACGAATTTCTCTAATTTTATGACTTATTCGCGAATAAAATGAAAAAAAAACACAAATTTCATTTTTTGCTCACTTGAGGAACCAAATTATTTTCAAATTATTTTCGAATCACGAAATTTTTAACTCATCCTTTAAACCGGAATAATTAATTTGTCACTGTGCTTGCTAGCACTGCTGACACATGGAAAAAACAGCATAAACGCGGTGCGCTGTAGTCATAGACACCAAGTTAACTGACAATGGGACCTCCACTGTTCAGTGCTGCTCTTTGGAAATTCTACCTACCCTGCGTGCGGGTCCCCTGAACAGCTAGCCCCCTAACGCGTTAGCGGTGCAGCTCCATTGTCAGTCTCAAACTCTCATCTCAACCTAATAAATCTTGCCTGCACTAGATTTCCTATGGACCTCTCCAGTTCCTAAAACAGAACATATCCATAGATCCATTCAACATGTACGCCGAAATTGTTATTCATATCCTCAATTAAAAAAAATTAAACAAATATCCTCAATTTTTTTTATAAAAAAACTTCTTCTACCCGTTGAGGTTGAGTTATCTTGCTCCAATGTATTTTTTTCTTTTACAAATTTAAGAAGATGTGACGTTCACATTTCATTACAGAAATATTTATGTTTTTGCATTGAAACATAGATACATTTGTGCTGTAATTAACCATGGTATAAAATATCGACGCGTCATTGATGTTTTTGTATTTAAACATGCATGAAGGATAAATTGGTATAATTTTTTTTAAATTCTAAAATAAATAGCATATAGATGGAGGATTAATTGAAGAGTAAAGTTGTTCATCAATTAATTTTCGTAATGATGAATATCAACCTCACAATATATAACTCTAATGAAATGACCGAATAAAACATAAACACTGTATTAGTTCAAGCAAAAAAAAAAAAAGTAAATGACGCTCCTTATTTTTTGTAATATTGATACTCAATTTTAGAATGTTTATTACTGTAAAATATTTTTTTCTTATGAATAATGAACAGACCGTAGAACCAGAAACAATTTCAATTAAAGTTTTGAGATCCTAAATGTTTTTTCTGCATTTTTTATTCTTCCGACGTCCAAAGGCTTATGAGTAAAATAATATTCTAAAATAATCTTTTTTTGGAAAAATAAAAGATACAATGTGACATTAATTGATTAGTACGGAGACTTCAAATTTTGATTTGAAATTTCTAATGGTTGATTTGAGTCAATCAATGTGATCTGAACATTCAAAACTTGTATTTCTTTTTATTATTATATCATTTTATATTTTTTTTACATGAAACAACTATTGATCATAAAATTCTAGATCATTAGAAAACACTATTTCTCTATATAATAGAAAATAAAATAATTAAAAATATACAAAAATTGACAATTTACAGAATTTGAGCATAGATATCACATTGAGAAATTAGTTGTGATATTGACTGATCCAAGCTTCATGTCTCATTTTAAACATTCATACTAAGCAACCAATAAATTAAATCTAAACCATTATTCGTCCTATATACGAAGGATTTACTTATTCTATTCCGACCATTATATTTATTATTAATAAAAAATGTCATTGTTAGCAAATATACTGTGGTTATACGAATGATGAATAAAATGAGCAGTACGGGGTTTTGTCCAGTGCGTGCAAAACGGAGAGAAGAAGATGTTTAATTTTTACTATTAGTATTGACCCACCAACCTTCCCGGTCTGCTGTCTTCCTTCCTCCAGAAAGCTCATAGCAGAAAGGGAAAGCCCATCGCACCTAAATAACAGTCTCAACTCAAACCACTCCCCCATCACAAATCCCACACGGAAAGGCTCATAGATCAATATCTTCCTCCCCTCCCCTCCCCTCCATCTCTCTACCATGGAGATGGATCATGTACCTCTCCTTCTCCTCTTGTTCTCCTCTCTAACCCTCCTTCCCCCTACATTCTCCCAATCCTCCTCCACCTCCACCTCCACCCCTGCCATCAACTCCAATTCCGTCTTAGTCGCACTGCTCGACTCCCACTACACCGAGCTAGCCGAACTGGTCGAGAAGGCTCTTCTCCTCCCAACTCTCGAATCCACATTAACCCTCCACAACCTCACCATCCTCGCTCCTCAGAACTCCGCTCTAGAGCGTGACCTCGACCCTGAGTTCAGGCAATTCCTCCTCCAGCCACGCAATCTCAAATCCCTCCAAACTCTTCTTCTCTACCACATCATCCCCAATTCCCACATCGATCCACTCCAAACCTCCGATTCACACCACACTCTCGCTGGTGAGGCTGTCCCGCTGTCTGAGACGGCCGTCACTGAGCTGAGATCCATTGTTAAACCTGACGGAGTCATACATGGGATAAAGACATTGTTAATTCCCAAATCGGTGCAGGAGGATTTTAATAGGAGGAGGAATCTTGCTGCAATTTCTGCTGTTTTGCCAACTGGCTCACCGGAGGTGGACCCACGCACTCACAGATTGAAAAAACCAGCCCCGCCTGTCCCAGCCGGTGCACCGCCAGTGCTTCCGATTTACGATGCATTGGCACCAGGACCTTCTATTGCTCCCGCACCTGCACCGGGTCCCGGGTCTGGAAAACACCATTTTAACGGGCATGCCCAAGTGAAGGATTTCATCCAGACTCTTGTGTTGTATGGTGGTTACAACGAATTAGCTGACATTTTGGTGAATTTGACTTCTCTCGCCACCGAAATGGGCCGTCTCGTGTCGGAGGGTTACATTTTGACGGTTTTAGCCCCGAACGATGAGGCCTTGGGGAGGTTGACGACCGACCAGTTGAGCGAACCGGGTGCGCCGGAGCAGATATTGTACTACCATATTATACCGGAGTATCAGACTGAGGAGAGTATGTACAATGCGGTACGGCGGTTTGGGAAGTTGCGGTACGATACCTTACGGCTGCCGCATAAAGTGGTGGCCCGGGAGGCTGATGGGTCGGTGAAATTCGGGACGGGCGACAAGTCGGCCTATTTGTTTGACCCAGATATTTACACTGATGGGAGAATTTCAGTGCAGGGGATAGATGCCGTGCTATTCCCGCCTGACGAGGCGGTCCCACCGGCGATGGGTGTATTGCCGGCCGATAGGAAGCCGCCTGTTATTGTCAAGAAGAAGCATAAAAGAGGTTAGTTCTCTTTAATTTTTTAGTGCAATTTTTTATCATCCATAGACAATAGATTCGGATACCATCATGATTCATGCATTTTCATAGATTGTTAATTATTATTCACCTTTTTTTTGACGAAATATGTCTTGCATTTGAACATTGTGAAAACATAAATTGATACATTGTGGG
The DNA here is from genome assembly GCA_025461045.1 of Carex parvula. NCBI lineage: Eukaryota > Viridiplantae > Streptophyta > Magnoliopsida > Poales > Cyperaceae > Carex > Carex parvula. The sequence goes on along the minus strand of JAJGRW010001168.1, from coordinate 2,103,782 downwards.
GCAAATTAGGGATCAACATGCAATTATGCAACAACTAATGAACTAAACCTAATATTTTGTCGCTTTTAATTAATATCGTCTGACGACCTTTCTTTATTTGTTTTTAAGAAAATTGGGTAGTTGTTAAAACTTGTTAATTATGTGCACAACTAAATTAGGATTATGATTGCACATATAGGCGGCATATCTGATGAATTATTATTTAGTTAAATCACTCCAGCTAGGATTACAATTCTCCTCTGTTAGCTTTTAGACTTTTAATTTTTTTTTTTTTTACTTTTTAAGAAGTCCAATGAGCCAATGAGGGATCTCTTATCTCTGTCACTATCAGCCTCAGGGTTGCATATTTGCAGAATGAACCTCTTGTTTTTTTAGTTTGCAAAGTGATGAGAATATATATGCCTGTTCATACCTAGCTGGCTGTTATTAGTTGGGAAGTCAAAATCAGACTGGTTTATTTTTTTTGTTTCTTCCATATCGACTTGGTATACATACTTGTACTTTTGTTCTGCGTGCAGGCCTTGTTATTTTATTGGAAATTTTTTATTGGTAGTAATTAGTAGAAAATAAGAGAGACAAATGGTAAGATTACATTAATATTTATATTGGTAGTAAGATCGGTAGGAATTCTACATATCTTAATTTTTTTTTTTTTAATTTGATGTATAAATGGAGAGAATTCTTATATTTGATTTCTAGTAAAATATGAAAAGTTTTTCAAAAAATAGATGGAATGTTTTTGATATATCTAAATTTTAAGGTACTTTGTCTATTTTTGTAAAAAAATATATATCTTACTAGAAAAAATTAAAAGGAAAAAAGAAAAAACCTGGTTTAGATCGGTAAAATTCTTACCGATCCAAACTTTTTTATTTTTAAGATCGGTAGAATTCCTACCGATCTTACTACCAATATAAATATTACTGTACTCTTACTGTTTGTCTATATTTTTTCTATTAATTACTACCAATAAAAATTTCCTATTTTATTATCTATTCAATTCCTAGTTGGGTTTTAGCTGTCATTCAGTAGACCTCCATTATTGTTCCCTTCCCTTAGACTTCAATTATAACCTTCCCAAAATTTTATTTCGGAGCGTTTCAGGGCCTCTGCCCTCTGGCATCACGCATGAATACCAGAATTTTTTATTTGTAGAAATTAATATAAAATAATACATGCATAGAAGGAGCCTTAAAATATTTAGACTCGAAGTCGATGGAGCCGAAATTTTTTGTTGGATCCATTGAATCAACCACACAACACAGACGTTGCAATATTTAGATCACAGGATCTGAAAAAGAGAAGGAAATGAATACAGTGCTGTTATATCCGAAAAAATCTTTTAGGGTTCCTTCTGTGCCATCTAAATCTTATGGGGCCGAATTTTTTTTACGACTCCTATACAATCTAAATCTCACTGTACTCATTTCAATATTCTATATTATTAATTTCTATAAATAAAAAATTCTGCAGAAACACACTTCATTTCAATTTCTCTTAAAAAAAATAAGAAGAATGGAACATACTGAACTGGTTACTGGTACCCACACCATTTTGTCTTCATTATTGGTTCAATTGACAAACCTAAACTAAGAATATTGTTTTGTCTTTTTGTGTTCTTTTACACAAGTACTAGCATACATTTCACTCACATTAATTCCTAATTAAAGCTTCAAATAAGCTTATGTTGAAATTTGATCTATAGATTTTTGCTAGGGAGACTATACTATATTTTTCGGTGATACCTTATTGTTTATTGATTAGTTCAAGTAACCGGTCAGTGAGAAATCTCCATCCAGTTAATAATGTATATATTCAGAGCATTACATTTCTCTACAAAAATAATTGAAATATTACATGTGTCACATTGTTCTTATTTTCTTAATGCTTAAGCAATTCCTTTTGTTTTCTCGTGTTAATTATTATTAGAGAAAATAGCTTTCTACCTACCGTAGTCCAGAGAGAGCTTTGTTTTTTCTATTTATTGTATTCAAATACAGTAGGGCCACCAGCAAACTTTCTATTTTAAAATTTCATCATATAGTTTTATTAATTCTACGCATCTAGGTGTCTCTCACCTAACAAAAAAATTTAAAAAAATGTCATGCATATTTGTTCAAATGTTATTTTCTCTTAGCATCCAATTAAATAAACTGATGGAATGTCATATTAGTTCGTTTGCATGTTGTTTTCCTATAGCGACGAAGATGTGTACTTGACATTTCATTCAATTGCATGCTTAGACTCACAATGAAGTGTGCCCTCCTTTTCAAAGCTCAAGGAACTATTATAGTTATTTAGAAAATAACATGTGGTTGTTGTGTTGCTGCTTTAGTTCAGATAAATTACAATTTAAGCACTAGTAATTAATATTTAAACTTTAATTTCAGGGAGAATATTGGAAGCTGCGTGCCAATTGGGTGCCATGACTCGCGTGTCCTTTTGCCAATAAAAATAACAAAAATAATAAAAGAGATAAACGGGGCCACACATCGAAGATGAATCAAACAGCGAATGGGGGTGGTAACACTGTTGGCTAGGAGAAAAAGTTTTAGAAATGTGATTGCTTTTAAAGGTACGACTTCGTAGATTTTGTGGAGTTTATAAAAAAAACAGAGCAGACAATTGCCTTTGGAAGATATATACTAGTAATAATAAAAAATTAGAGGTGGAAAATGTAAAGTTGTTCATACTCAGAGTTCTTGGTATTGGACTGTCGGTGTATAGCGAAATTGTTTTTTTTTTTGGTTGGTTGGTTGTTTATTCTTTTTGCAATTCAGTATTTTTGATGTCCTTGTTTTGAAAAGGTTGATTAAGTAACTTTAAAAAAAAATAATCTGATGATTGTGTTATCCGGTTAGCTTATTTTATTAATTGATGTGACGTCTATCCTGTTTATTAGGGATCTCTTTATTAGGCCGAATCCTTATATAAAAAAATATATTATTCCATAGAGGAGCTCTACCAACATTATAGCAAACGAAATAAATATAACCAAAGAATAGGATTCTCAAATATTTTAAGCTGCCGCTGCATCGCAGAAACAAAAATTTAACACTTTTTTCTACAAGAAAAAAATAATCACATTCACACCCCTGGACCTTAGAATATTACTCCTTATGTTGGTGGTAAATTATTACTTTTGGAATTCCTTTCTAGTTTCTGATGTGTCGTATATGCCCATAACATCATTTTTCACGAGCTGGGCTTCTATTATATGAGGGCCCGTTCGATATGATTTCAATATGAAACTTTTATATACTTTTAAATTGAGTTTACTACTTCATCAGAGGAGGAAATAAATGTTTGTGATGTTACACAAATCATGTGAAATAGATCCAAAGTATTTTGTAATCATAGCCGACTAATTGGATTGCTTACTTCACTATTCTTTAATCTTTCAACAATATTTATAATGAGGAGGGATCTAGTTATCACAATTTTGAGTTACAACAATGTTACCACAACTATTTTTTACATTTTCAAATTTTAAATTGTCGATCCAAACCGTTCAACATAATCTCCACAATAAAATATGCTTCCAGATCAAATTTTATATTTTTTTGAATTTGTTTACTATTTATTAAGTATTTTACAAAAACTAGTCAAATTCAGACTATTGAATTTTGTACCCATCTTAATAAATAGTAAAAGTTTCAAAAAAATATAAAATTTGATCTGGAAGCACATTTTATTGTGGAGATCATGTTAAACGGTTTGAATCGACGATTTGAAATTTGAAAATGTAGAAAATAGTTGTGGTAACTCAAAATTGTGGTAACTAGATCCCTCCTCATTTATAATAACCATTCAGATTTACTTATGTATGAGATTTTTGGTGTTTAAAATTAAATGAATGGTTTACATTGCAGGGATAACACCGAGTTATTTATAATGAACAACTAATTATGTAAACCTTGAACGAAAAGAATACAATGTGTCCTACATTTTATGCTGGCATAAGATTTGAGGGAGTTTTAGGATGAGCCTCTTGCGTAGGGACGCTTCAAAGGCGATTCAGAGGCGATTTTCGTCTCCCCTCTCGCCAAATCAATATGGGCCTCTCTCTGAGCTGGATCAAGCCTTCCAGACTTTTTCTGGAGCTCTCACGTCAGCCATGGCGATGTTCCATGGGCCAGGCCACAGAATGCGGTCTGAGAGCAACTTCACGCGAGGCAGAACTTGGCGTAAAAACGATGATTCGCGTTTCGATCCAGATCGACTCAGCAGATCTAATCTCGTTGGATTAAAGCTCGCTGAACTCAAGGCGTCTTCTTCTCCGTCTCGCCCTCTGTGCTTTCAGTGTGGAGCTCCAGGTCACATAGCCAATCAGTGCCGTAACGCAACCCTGTGCTTCGTGTGTAATCGATTCGGTCACAGATCGCTGGAATGTGGATCGCTGACCGCTCAACCAGCACCGCGAGCTCCGATACCGTATCCTCATATCGGATCCGAGAACTACCAGGTATCGGTTAGGGGTTCAATTAAGGAGCTGGAGATGGAGTTATCAGAGCTTAAGCAAGAGTTGGCGAGGGTGAAACAGAGAAGATCTGAAATGGAGATAGCCTTGACAGGTATCAATAGTCAAATTCATATAAGTGAGACTAATTTGACAGAGATTGAGGCTGCTATAGCAGCACGAAAATGTGAATTGAGTTCTAAACCAGATAACCAGCAACAAGAAGAATCTGATAGCGGGTTTAGGATTGGGGAACCCACTAAGGGGAAAGAGTCAGATTGCACAGCCGATTTTGTGACTGATCCAAGCTGTAGTCAGAGGATGAGTCTCTCATCTTCTAATTCAGAATCTGTTGAGAATAGATCTCAAGCGATAGAGAACGAGAAACATGCAGCTGATTCCATACAAGATGTTATAATGGTTACCGAGATAGAGCAGCAACAGTCTGTTCATCCAACAGATTCTGAACACACCCCAATCAACACTGCTGAGAACTACCATCCTTTCCACTCCTCTAATTCGGAGGATGAGAATATATCTCACGAGATAGAGGTCGAGCGACATAGAACTGCAGCTAAAATGGATATCGAGATAGCTTCTGAACATTCTGACAGACCTGCTGGTCATGATTTGATTAAGTGCTTCCTAGAATCCTTAGTCGCTCATGCAAAAGAAAAGCTGAAGGCTGATCAAACCCAAGCTGATCCTGGCACTGCCCCTGCTCCGAGGGACGTTGGGGATGCCAGGTTTCTAACAGGGGGCAGTTTGCGTCCGACGAGAAGCCGAAGACTAAGGGTGTACGGTTTGTCTGCGTAGCAACAGAGGATGCAAAAGGTTCAAGGGGCAATTTGACAGGGGTTTAGATGCAGTTTGTGTAGTCTTTTATCTTCCTTGTTGATGTAAATAGAGGAAAATGTTAGAATAAGATACTACTAATGATGTGGATTAGCAGATATCAGATTAGGTGGAATGTTTTGAAGGGGGGTCTGGTAGTTGGGCTTAGCTGTGTAGTAGTTTTTGTTTTGAGGTGTTTCTTTACTATTCTTGCATGCAGTGCTACTGGTTTTTGTAATTATCCAATTTCAGCAATGAAATGGGCTTAATGCCTCTTTAAAAAAAAAAAAAATGCTTGCACATTGTAGCAAGTTTGTAATTCGGGAATAAAATTGACGAGTCGATTATAATACAGATAAAATTTGGAAATTAGTTTTGTTGTTTTGTAATATAAGTAATATGTCAAAATAATGATATCTATATAAAATAAATAAAAGTATTGTTTAATTTGATTTGTGAATATATGAGAGAAATATCGTGCTATTTGTACAATCTATGAAATTTAATATAATTCGGAGATATATCAAAAAATAAATACATATATGATATGGATGTTTTTGGAAACTTGTTACTATGTATAAGTACGGAAATGTTTTTTATTTTTATTTTTTATGAAGGTCCGTAGGTTTTCCACTCATATTCACAACACACAACCCAGATCCTATTCTACAAGTTGGATTCGTATCCTATGTCTTTCAACACCTTGTTTTAATGGAGAGTAGAGGAAGGGAGGGGATGGAAAGAAAACAAAAATTTTCCTAGAATGTGTTTGGTTGACAACACTATGTTGGAGGTGAAGGATATTGGAGGTAAAATGTTTAACCTTGCACGATTATAATTAATATAATTGATTTCCCTTCCAATTTGAAATGTAACATATAGAAATAAATTTTGTTACAAATATTTTCAGAAAAAATGACATAAATGTCTAATTCTATATCTTACCTATATAATTCTCATTCAAGTTTCTTTATCACAAACCTACAACAGCCACTGAATTTCTCATTAACCATAGAGGTCATGGGTTCGAAATCCGGATGGAGAAAATCTTTTGTTGTAATAACAATGGTATTAAATAGTTGGGTGGCTTGACCTCCAATCTTTACTCAACAAAAAAGAAGAAATACAATAAAAAGAAAAATTAGATTTATTTTCTCTCATTAATCATTCAAACATGAAAATGTTAAATATATTAACCTTCCTTTCTATTTCATTTCATTCCATTCCATTCTCCACCTCCCTTCCCTTCCTCTACTCTTCATCCAAACAACATGTTAGAAGAAAGATTTTGCCACTACTGGCTGTGCTACCACAACAATGATAAGTAAGAAAATATTAAATAACAATATTAAATAGCAATGAAACGAGCTATTTTCTTTAAGTAGATTGTTACTATTTCAAATTGAGGCTGACGGCCTGATTTCAATTATAAAACTATTTTATTGCGTTTGATAAGTGAAGTAGACATTATATCCTTTTAAAAGTATTGATGGTTAGTAGTAAAGTAAGTACATAAAATAATATTGAATAAAATAATTGAAATATCCTCATACACTATACTAAAAGTAATGGAATAATATATTAAAATTAAGAGATTTAGTGTTCTATTATTACTTCACTTCACTTATGAACGTTTGTAACCATAGATCCGTTTAATGCATTATTAAAGTGTTTTAAACATTTAAATCATTAATACTTATGAGTTACAAAGTCTAGAGAGGAAATAAATTAAAAACTTAAAAAGCGAACATGTGAATGAGAATTAAATTTGTGGACTGTTCGGCAACAAGAGATTAAGTCTCATTCTCCTTAAGACTTATCCGTTTCCTTTAACTTCTTTAGTCGCTTAATTCTGCCGAACACTGATTCTTTAGCGCGGATTAAGATCACCTCTTTTAGCCTCTTTTTGCCCGGATTATCTTAATCCTCTGTCCGGACCTTAAGTCACCTCTACCCCTTCCTTTAGCTTCTTTAGCTTTCACCCACGGATTAAGACAGCCAAACATCAATTCTTTAGCACTCCTTAAGCTCTTAATCCTCCGCTCTTAATCCCTTGTTACCGAACAACTCCAGATCTAAGAGTAGGATTCTTAGACCAAAAATATTTCGAGACAACAAGTTGTCGTTCATATATTTATAAATTAAAACTAAAAAAATAAAGTTAATAAATCAAATATTATATAAAGGTATCGATCTTAAAAAAATCTCCAAGACATGTCAAGTCACAAACATTTTCAATCATTGGATTAACCATTAATTATTATAAAAGTTAATCATATGTGGCTGAAAATTACTTGACTTTTAATTAATAAACATTCATCTTTGTGTCGGTGCACCTAATTTAATATACATAATTAATAATTTATTATAAATAATATATTAATTTTTTATACATTTATTGACATTACATTTTGTCTGATAATATTTGTTTTATTTTGAGGCGAAATACAAAACATAGCGTTAGTAAAAAATAATAATTTAATGGTTAGAAAGATCCTTAGAACTTGGACTGATACAAATATCTTTCTAGTCAAATGCTATGGCTCTTTCATTTATTAATTATTTGAGATAATAAATGCGTTGGAATAATTATATTTTTATTGAAGGTTTAATATTTTTTAGATATTTTATGCTAGAATTAAACATGCGTCTCTTTTTAGAGTTGGAATGAAATATTGTTATAGTAAAGTAAAAGTTGCTTGAAAATTATATGCAATAGAAATGAGAGAGAAATGAGGTTGCCGAACTTTTTAGAGAGAAAGGGTATTGAAATTTCCACAGAGGAACAAAGTCGGAGGGAAAAGAGAAATATCGCTGAAAATTAAATCCCAGCAACCAGCTTAACTGTAGCAGATATTATTCACTCCCGCATTCAAAATTAATATATAAGATAGATTAGTTATAATATGTTGGGATTATATTTAAAAATACTTGTTTTGTTGTCCACTACCATTTCTTTATAGAAGTAACATTTAAAAATCAAATTATATAACTTACTTTATTAATTGAGCAAAACTAGGGTGTGATGTGCTCACGCCGTGAGCACACCTCCTACAACATGTATTTTTAAAGTTCAAATAGTCGGTTCGAACCTTCCAACGTGTTTTTCATATTAAAATGTGCTTGGAGACCAAGTTTTACATTTTTTGGAAATTTTGTACTATTTTTTCAGAATTTTTGAAAATCATTTGTTTTTCAAATTTCAAATTATTGTTTAGTTTAATCAAAAATTCTGAAAAAATAGTAAAAAATTTCCAAAAAATGTAAAATTTGGTCTCCAAGCACATTTTAATATGAAGAATACGTTGGAAGGTTCGAATCGACTAATTGAACTTTGAAAATGCATGTTGTAGGAGGTGTGCTCACGGCGTGAGCACATCACACCCTAGTTTTGCTCTTATTAATTTAGCAACCATGTAGAATTTAAAAAACTAGTCAATAAATCTGTCCCGATAATTAAATTTTAATTATCGGTGTGACTTGAGTCGAATGGGACTGTACAACAAACAGGAATTCCGAAATATTTATTGGATTTTATTTAATTTATAATTAATTGTCTAATTCAACTTGCCACAGTGTTATAAATTGTGCCATCAATTGAGTAAATTCGACGTCTTTTATGTAGCCCAAAGAGAAATATAGGAATTCATAAAAAAATTAGCACAGAGAAATATTTTGCCAGTATAGCTCGACGGATTTCCCTTTTCATACTATTTAAAATTTTTTTGTAAGTACCGTTCAACATATTTTTCCCGGCATTATTTGAAAAATTCCCGCCAATTTATAGAAAATTATTATTTTCATAGAAGGAAATTAAGTCCAACTGAAATTTCTTTTTCCATGAATTTTTTTTTTCATGTCAGTAAGTTCTACTTACTGTAGGATTTCGGGTAAGTTATATGTGCAAGAATTTGATTCAGTTCATGATTTATTTACTATTTAAGTATATAATTGATTTCAAGATAAATAGAGTTTATCACTTGACACGCAGCGAATACCTTCGTCTAGTCGTGAGAGCAGTCAACGTCTTCTCTTCCTTTTCTGTGTCAGATATACGCACCAATGATATCAGTTGCGTCTCTATTAGTATTCACACGAATAGGCTGACAAGCTATTGTAAGTCGATATGCTAGTACCAACAGACAATTCCCTCTTTTCTTTCTCTGTTTCTCTCTTCAGTTTTTTGTAAAATAGTGTAAACTGAATCGGGTGCGAAAATAAATATATCCAGAGGCGGAGCCACATACAATGAATGGGGGTCAATTGACCCCCATTCATTTAAATTTTTTTTTTATTTGTACTCTATTTTAATATAGATTAAAGTAAAATATTATAGATAGTGTGAAATTGACCCCCATTCGTAGTAGAAAAATTTTATATGCTTGACCTCCATTCACATTTGACCCCCATAGTCTGAAAGTCTGGCTCCGCCCCTGAATATATCACTGCATATTTATAAAACATATGCTCCAATTCAGATGCATCATTTCAATCGCACCAATTCAGATAGACTTATCCAGAAACAGGTATCAGATCATCAGGCCCATAATATATCAAACTCAATATCTTAATCTATTAATTTGACTCAAATTATTTAGCCCCTAGAACATTTCTTACAAGTTCTTGCAAATTACTTCAAATAATCCATGCTCATTGAATTATTCAGCTGTATGAATGCGGGTCAAGATTATAACAGAGTAGTTTTGATTTCATGCAGCACACAAACCATTTGTGGCGCCATTTTGATTCTATAGTCCGTGCCTTGCATGAAGCCAAAACTGCTATGTTAAAATCTTTACCCCATGAATGCCACGCGCCAAACTGGTAACTGTTTGGTTGAAATCAACTGTACCACCGTCAGACAATTTGATGTTTTCCTCTTTGCTCCAACTGGTAAATGGGCACAACTGCCTGAACTTAAATTTGTACTGCACAAATTCCTCCTCTTTTTATCATTTTTTTTTTTTTTTGAATGAACACGATTTCCACTCACAAGTCATACCAATGGAGGGGTATTCGACGAGTTTGTGGTTACGAAGATTAGGATGCTACAAAATGCTTCATAAATGATACCAACCGAAAAACCCAACAAAGCTCACCGGCTGTCTATAAAAATGTACCGACAAGAGGTGTTCGATGAAGGTTATGTTTGTTTGTTGAAGGCATTTTGTATCAAAGGGAAGGTGAAAAATGCATGACAGGTGTTTGATGAAATGACAACGAGTAAAGACTAATTGTTGGTATGCCCATTAAAACTTTCCAAATTACCAATTTCTATCAAAATAACAAAAGATCTTATTTATTCATTCAAACTTAGATGCCCTTTTTATATCCCCATTTGTTGATTTAATTCATCATATCCTTTCAGTTAAAAGTTGAAATTTCTATTTACCCTTATTCTAAAAAGGAACAAATCCCTTGTATATTTCTTACTTGAGACGGAAAACATTGAAAGACAACTAGCAACTGATGCCTAAACCCCTCCGCCTTCTTCATTACTTTTTTTGGAAGCTGGTCCTTAGGCATATTTTTTAAGGTTGTGTTGCAGTACATCCTGCGTGTTCTTCTCATATTAGCTAATAACTGGTGAGCATGCTGAGTTTCCTTGCAAGCGCTCCAATCGACATGTATGGGCACCTTCATCTGTCTCACGAGCAACTCTAGCTGCTTTGAATCCCTCTGTCAATTGTGGCCTTTTTAAAATACCTTGCAGCAATGTTGTTACGTACTTACGTTGCTTCAGTTTGTATTGAATAGATAGCTTTAAAACTACTATTGTACTGCATTTTCTGATGGGTCAGTTAGATACTTAGATGTGTTCGGTAGCTAGTTTAGGATGTCCCTTGGGTTATTTTAGTTGGGCTTTATTTCTCTAAGTAGTAGTTTGTAATGAATAGTTTGAGATAATGAATTGGGCCTTTTCAGGCCTCTTTTTTTTTTTTTCTAAAAGGAGAATCCCTTCGCCTGAGGTGTATTCTTGTATAATAGAAATGTGTTCATTTGAACTTGGTCAGTTCTTCATCCAAGACTCGCAATTTCTTAGCTTGAGCATGTTCTCTCATTTTTTTTTTAATTTTCTTCTGTCTCAGTTTTAAGCACGAGAGGGTCAAGGCAATAAAGGATAAGAAATAACGGACATGTCATTATTTAAAGGGCGGGCAAATTAGACATTTATAAAAAGTAATGCTTTTTAAAATTAAAAAAATTTAGATTTAATTTAAAATAGAGGAGATAAGAAAGACTTCCAATTTCAAGTGGAGTTAATTTTTTTACCAGCTTTTTTACTTCTAAATGGCAACATGATTAGGCGTGGTCAGATTTTATTTTTTTTTAGAAAAAAGAAACTGGAAACTAAATAGAGAAAGTAAATTCATGAATTGAAGTATGCAATTTTTTTTATCATCTCAATTTTAATGTAGGTGTTATATCATATATAATGTTTCATCTTATAACTGATGCACTGCACTTAACGTTCACTAGTAAATTTGCTATGGGTTCCATCATATATTTTCATAATATAATGTTATTTAGTATCCCATTTGGATACCATTATATGATGCGTTCAAAGTTCTCATGCTCAAGGGAAAAACATAATGAAAAAACAGAAATGATGGATAATACTTGTCATTAATTAGGTACAAAATTTTACAGCATCTCAAAACTTGCTGATAGACAACATAATAAACCGATGCAACCAAGACATCTCTATAATAAATTTAATTGTACTTTACATTGCTCTGTGGCATTATTTTACTCTAAATTAATATTGTGAAAGTATAATTAAAAAAAGGAAACAGTATCATAGCTTCTTAGTAATCTCTTCCAGTGCACGGTCGTAGTATCTCATTCTCTGTGTGCAATTAATGGCAGAGTCAAAATCCCGCTTGTAAAATGCTTCCTTGAAGGATTTCGACCATGCTTCCAGTTTCTTCTTCACCTATTTACCAATAAAGTGCATCTAATTAACTAGAAAAAGTTATGTACTAATAAAAATGTGCTTTTACAGGAAGTGGTCCAATCCAAATGACAAGGGTTGATTTTCATTGGGGCTCTTTACAAAGATGGAAAGAATTATTGTCCATCATAATCTCTGTACACATGAAGGACCATTCTGATATTGTCAAATGGAAATGGGGGCAAAGGGGATTTTTGTACAAAAGTTACCTATAAGTTTCTTAGTTTTAGAGGGGTTCCTAACAAGGATTCAGGGATCTGGTGGAATTTGAAACGGCCTCTTAAAAATAAAGTTTTTATTTATTTACTAAGTAAAAATAAATTTGCAAAATAAAGGTTGGCAAGGGGATGTCAGTTGCATGTTGTATGATACAGGATCCATGGAAACTCATACTCACTTGTTTATATCTTGCCCCTATGTTAGAAATATCTGGTTCTTTTTAGGTATGGGACAAGAGTTGCAATGTCAATGGCACGAGATGACAGATATATTTGACTTTGCTCTATCTCTTCAACATGTACAACAGAATGCCTTTTACTAGTATTTAATGCTGTTTGTTGGAGTGCATGGAAATTGCGAAACGATATGTGTTTTAGAAATGGACAGTTGTCTACTGTTAGAAATATCATTATGCTTATTAGATGTCTTATGTCATATTGGGCAGGTTTAAACACAGAGGAGACACAAAGCATGTGCAAGACTGGATGCCTATAAACATGGATGAAATACATCTTCAAACTGTGCCTCCTACCAATACACCAATGCTTACAGGCACAATGGTACCAGATCTGACTACTGGTATTATGTCGGGCGGTAGAGCAAGCTATGACTAACTGACATTTCTACTTGTTGCACAAGCTGCCAATTGCCATAGTTTTTGTGGTCGTATTAGTTGTTTGAATCCTGTTTGTTTTACTTTAATACTAGTTGCTTTTATGTGGTTGTTGTGCTCCCTGCGAGACAGTTGTAAAAGATGCTAAGTAGATACAGGATTACCTAGGCAGGGTTTGTTTTTTAGGAATCAAAGGTCGATGATGTCAAATTGTTGTGAGACTTAAGCTGGCAGCTTCTAGTTCCTGTACCAGTACAGGTACAGTCGAGCAAGTAGTTACCATGCTTTGTCAACGACCATAGTGTAAGGTACTGAGACCTTTGAGACCATGGGTTTATTATACAGGAGGGATTTTGCTTTCTTTTACATTTCGTGATCAGTTGTAAGAATTACTTTTGTTACATAATAAATTGGGCTATATTGCCTTTTCATAAAAAAAAATAATTAACTAGAAATATTAGATACATAGAATGTATTGCTTTCACATGTCACACCTAAACCTAGACACATGGAACTGCTTATTTTAAAAAGGCTCAGTAAATCAGATAACACTAAATAGCTTCATAGAGTTGACATGAACAAAATGATAATTTGTATTACCAAAATTAATTCATGTTATCTAAAATTAATTTATAAAAATATTATTTGATCACTCAATAGGAAATAAAAATCAAAAGAAAAATTAGACCTAAAGGCAGACTAAACTTAAGCCACCTCTTTAGGTTGCTTACGTTCATCCTCCTGTAGCCTATAGGGCCTAACTTAAATTTAAACTTAAGCCACCTCTTTAGGTTGCTTATGTTCAATCCTCCTGCAGCCTATGGCCTAACTTAATTTTAAACTTGCACCTAGTTAAATCAACCTACCTAAATCACGTTTGGTGACGTTTGGATGAAGTGAGAATAGCTAGAATAGCGAAAAAGTTGGGGTTAGGCTATTCTATGTTTGGTTGGCACTAAAAAGTTGGGGTTAGCTAGAATAGCATGCTATTCTCTATTCTAACAAAAAGTTGGGTTAGGCTATTCTAAAAGTTGGAGTTAGGCTATTCTAACAAACATCCAAACTAAATCACGTCTGGTGACTTCAGGAGGCCTAAGTCACATATTTCACAGTTTAGGTCTCCTTCAAACATCACCAAATTAAAATTAAAGAATGTTTAAATTAAGAAATGGCAGGGGCCGCGCGAACGCGTACCCCCTCAACCACAAATTATGACGTCCACTCTGCCACTTGGGCAGATGGTAGGCCAGGGCTCCAACCAAGTGCAATGTGGGCCCCTAACCCAGGCCATGAGTCTTGCTGATCACTCATCGACTCCGTCCAGGTAAGTACCTTTGTACGCTGCACCCTCCCCTCTTTTAATTGCAAAATGAGACGTACCATGATATATGCCAACACAGTTAGATACTTTGCAATTAAAACCCTAAAAACTTCCCTCGTTTTACAGGAAATTAAACAGTTCTGAACCAACCTGAGATTGGACCTCATATAGAGATTTAGAATCCTTGGCATCTTCAACTGCTTCACGCATCTCCATCATCTGAACAGAGCATGATATAGGGGCTTCAATTAATTATCACACTTTGACAAAATATACACTCTATTAGAGATTTAGAGCATAATAATATGAAAAGCATGTTGCACTATGCCAAATTACCTCAATGAGTAGATTTGGATCTGAGATTGTTTTCTCTTCATCAACATGTACTCCCTCAAGTTTTAGCTGTCACAACAAAAATAACACAGCAAGGAGTCAGAAAAAAAAAAAAAATTCTTTTTCTATTATGTGAGATCTTTTTGAATCTTTGCAATTGCATCTGCAGTAGAGAACTCAATATTGATGTCTAGTTATTCCAGTGGCATATTTCTGATAGGGAAATTAAGGTCCAGATATGAAAATAGCGAATTATATCCTAATTTAGGCATTTCATCAAATGTACTAAATTGAGGTAAATTAGACAAATATCGGTAAAATTGAGGAACGTATGATCATTGCATAATGAGGCGAACAGCGACAGGCATATTCATGGATATATAATTAGACAAGGTTTAGGCCAAGTAAGGGGTTAAACCGGGCTGGCAAGGTCTTGAACTAGGGCCTCAGATTGGTTTGAGGCACTCTGAGTTGGGTAAATTTGACTTGCATGTTTTTAATAAATATTTTAAAAAATAAGAACATTTGTTGAAAAGGAAACAAACCAGGTAAAGAGCTCTTGATAAAGGTTTCTTGAGGGTGCGATATGCATCTATCACTCGAGCCGACTGTTCAGCGGCAAAAGCTTTCTCCTTCTGTATAAAAATAATGTCATATGTAGTAAGAAAATAAGAGATATATTTATTTTATTTTAATGAAGTGTCCAGAATTGAGGATTCTTTGAAGTTACAAAATCTGAAACCTGCAAATTAACCATGTAAGGCACCAAAACTGTAGTGTACTAGTTAATTCTTGGTTACCATTAGAAGTTTTTACTGCCACGTACCTCAGATTTCGAATGGACTAGATCTGGGTGTAATTTCTTTTGCCAGTTCTTGTAGATGCCTTCTAGATCTTCTTCCTTTATTTCATACATTTTTTTGCTGAGTAATTGAAAAGAAAACATATGTCATTATCAGTGAAAGAATATTTACACATGAAGCAATGGAAGGCTTTTTTTTTTTTTTACCAAACTCTTAACAATCAGTTTAACGAGTTAATCATAACATTTACAACTTACTGACACATTTAGAATGAAAGAAAGCAAATTGACTATACAGTCTATACTGTAATTTTATTGTACAAAAAAAACAGCGCTTGTAGGCATTGTATCGAGCACTCAATAGTCATTATCATTTAGAGCAAAAGAAACACACCAGATACTATCAAATTCACACAAAAAAGTAACAAAACATGCAATTTCTATTCGTAAGAACCTCAATCATCAAAGCATCAAAATAAAGCTAGGTAATGGATGAGTTAATAGAAAAGTGCAAACTTTATCAACCGTCGATTGTTAAACAACTACCTCCAAATTGCAAAGCTAACTTACATTCCAAAAATATGAAAATAATCGACCGAAGTATCCACTGGTTGAACAGCGCCGCAAGAACCGCACGCAAGGAAAGGCCCAGACTTGGGTCCTGCCGTGCCACAATTCCAGCAAGAGGAGCACGAGTTGGATGAAGTGAGGTTGCGTGAAATCGTACCAGCTGGCAAGTCAAGGAGGTGATTTCTCCCTTGCGAGTCGATTGGTGGAAGGAAGGAATTGTAAGGATAAATGCATGGGGAGGGTTTCAGAGGGCGGAGATGAGAGAGGAGCGAGGTACTGGATATGTACCGGAGATGAGACAGACTGGAGAGGAGAAAGCGGTTTCTTTGGCTCCACATTTATAGGAGAATAGTCTAGAAGAGGAAGAAGAAGAAAGGTGGTTTTATTCTACTTACAATTGCAGGTGACGATTATTTGGGATTCTTTGTCTGTTCGTGCAAAGTTTCGAAATGGAGATTTTGAAGGAGAAAAGTGCAGGACTTGAGAGTAGGTCCGATGTCGATGGGTTTAATCACCGTCGATTTGCTTTAAAATCGTGCAGAACGCTATAAAATTCGTGTGTTTTGTTTCAATGTTCGTGCGCACAAATTTTTTTAAATAGATCGGACGGTCATCGTGCTCGTGCGCACAAAAAAAACCAAGCCTTTATAGTCCATAACGTCCAGCTACATTGATTTTTTTTTTTTCAAAAAACCGCAAATTGAAGCAAACAAGAAAAAAAAAAAAATGTAGCTGAACGTTATGGTTCATAACATTCAGCTACAGTGTTTTTGTTAATTAGAGATCACTAGTGTAGATTAATTAGATGTTATGGATCATAACGTTCAGCTACAGTGCCGTGGACGTTATGGACCTTTGTTAGATCTCGAATTTCCGCTAAATCAGTAAATATTTATTTATTTTATTTGCTATTAATAAAAATTTCGGCGGAACAGGGACCGGATCCTTTGACATGTGACGGAGGCGTCACTCATTCCCGGTACAAACTACAAAGCAATAAAGTAAACGGAGCGCTAGACGCCCCTCAAAAGATAATAACTCGGCATAATGCCATAATCCGTGAAATTTGTTTTTTTTTTAAATTTTATTTTGTGGTTTGAAGTTTAAGTAATGTCACCTTCTGCAAAGACAAACGAAGGTGAAATCATAATCTCAATTTGTACTTTCACAATACAAAATTATTACATATTTATTCATGTTATTCGTAACTTATATTATTGTAAATATTTTAATATAATTTAAATTCGATCTGAAATCTATTAAAATAATTACCGGTTCAAAATTTAAATGAGAAAATCTCTTGTAAATATCAAATAGTTAGATACTTTGATTTCCAACCTTTACTAAACAATTTTTTTAAAATAATGAATATATATTTAGTGAGGCTATGGTACTGTGTATAGCACATATTGGTCCGAATAGTCGATTCCAACCACACAACATGAGCTCCATATAAAAATTGTACTTGCCAACTAAATTTTATATTTTTTAGATAAATAGAAAAAGCACTACTTTTGATTAGTCTAAATTTTTTAGATCAAGTGATTTTATCAATCAAAGAAATAGTAAAAAGATTCAAAATATAAAATTTGATATACAAATACATTTTTATATGGAGATCATGTTGAATGATTCAGATTAATTATTTGAACTTCAAAAATAGAAATATTAATGTATACGCTATGCATAGTAGCATTTAAATTCTCAAAGTTTAAATAATTATAATCTTCACACTTAATATTAAAGAAATTTAATAAAGTTTTTATTTAAATTGTATTAAATTAAATTCAAATCCAATTCTTAAAATTGTATTTAAATTGTATCAAATCACTCTGAGGCTCCGAGCCCTCTCCGCTCGCTCTCCCTCGATGCTTCCTAATTTCTTAAAATTATTACCTGCCCCAAGCCTCCAAATATTTGTATGAGTAAATATTTCTTTGAGTGAACTAGTGGACTGAAATTGTACTGTTAATAAGGCTCAATTATATATACTTTCGGTTGGAGTTTTACCTCTAAAACAATATGGCCGGCATGAGGGGATCGTATGTTCCTCTTGGGTGATTATATTTTTTCTTTACTATCTCAATTTAAAGAGATTACTTAATTTGTTAGTTGTTACCCGCATTAGGCAACAATTATTGAATTTTCTCAATTCTTGGGGACTTCTCTTTTGTTGCTGATGTTTGTTGAGGCTGAAATTTAAGTTGTTCGTCATTTTATTTATTTGGTACTTCATTCAATTTGGGTTTTATTGTAATTTAGGAAAATTGACCACAAAAGCTTATTTTTCTTGTTGTAAATTTTTTTAATAGCCCAAAGAGGAAGCTAATGACAAAACCTTTTCTGTTTGAGTTTTATTTCTGAAGGTATATTCAGTTCTATGATACTCCGATACTTCATCTAGGGTCCCGTACCCGTATCGGGTGCATATCAGATGCGGATATGCACCCAATACGGCCCCGATATGTGTTTGATACGCCAGCTGGCGTACCGGTTTACGTGGCGTATCTTACACACCTCCGATACTTCACCGATTCGCTCCGATACTTCCCGATACGCCACGGATACTCCCCGATACGTCACGAATACATTGCAGATACTTGTACATCCCGTGGACCGCACCTGTACACTGCACAAGAATGGTGTACCATGAGCTGTGCAAGAATCTAAAAAATTTCCCAGCAGCGTGAATCGAACCTGGGCATGTTTGTTGAGAACCAAAGCAACTACCACTACACTACACATGCCTTTGTTGCTAATATACGTAACTATAGTATAATATAAGTGTTTAATTAATAATATAATTAAAATAAATAAAAATAATATATTTAATTGGCGTATCGTATCCGAAATTTTTAAAAATTGTTGTATCGCTGTATCCATATCGTATCCAATACGATACCCGTACCCGTATCTATGCAACATAGATTCAGTTAACCATAAAGTGTCGTTACTTATGAGTTATGACTAATCTTGCAAGGCATTTGAGTTAATGGTTTCTTTTTCTCAATAATCTTTGTTGTTTTTCTTATTTTCTCGTTTCATCAAATGTACTTAATGCTTTAAATATTATTTGTACATATGAGGGTGTTCTAAAAAAAATCTCTATTCTCTGTCGCTGATGTTGGAATCTGCATTTTCAATGCATAATTAAGGGCCTATATTAGAATTCAATTGTACAAGTAACATGGCATTGAGTGGAGAAAAATAGTGAGAAGCTCGGATGGCTCTCTTACCCACCCAGGAGCACAAGAAGCTCACCCAGGCCGCCATCGCTACCCTCAATGCCATTGCTCCCATCCTAACCTACGCTACAGTAACAGCTGGATACCCAAAACCCTTTAAGCTACCCACCAAACTGACAGAGAAAGAAATTAATTCCCGGTACCCCCCAGCTCCCACCTGGAAAGCCTCACCCTCATTGATGAACCACAGACAGAAATCCACGCAACAGTGCAACCCAATATCCAGAGAGCAACACCAGGTCTCATAGAGTTATTCAATGACTCTGGCAGCAGAAACACTCAAGAGGAAGGTTGGAAGACTGTGCAAAAAAAATAACAGAAATAAGACTCCGCATGCTACAATTTCAGGTAAGTACAACCACCCTTTGCTTCTTAAGAAAATGCAAGATCTTACGACACAAGGAAAGTGCTATAAATGTGAGGAGAAGGGACACCTGCAAGCTGCTTGCAGAAATGCAATGAAGTGTTTTAAATGTCAAGGCTTTGGCCACAAAACTGCTACCTGCAAATTCACATCTGTGAAGCCTATAAAAAGAGATACAGTGCCAATGAGAAATGAGCAACCAAAAATCAGAAAAGACACACAACCCAAACAACCAACAAAAAAATTTGACGTGGAGAATTGGCAAACAGTGGCCATGCTCCCCCTTTCTCGACTGTCGGCCGTTCACCACAAACTGCCCAGTGTATATGTGCCCAACAGAGAGGGATTTCACCCAACCAATGAAGTCTTAGACAGAGCCGCCGTAATCCACATGGGGCCCAATTGTAACGAACGTATCTTACCGCACCGTCTTGCCACTACCCTAGCCGCACAACTACACCGCCATCCGAGAGATTTCCGAATTGGGAAACTTGACTGCACCATGGGTCACTTCCTAGTCATTTTCCCGACAATCGATTTGAGGAACCACGCAGTCCATATCGGCGCTTTCGCAATAGATTACAACACGCATGTCCAGCTTGCCGAATGGACACCGAGCTTGGGTATGACGTATGATCCTATCGCATACAAAGCACGCCTTTTATTGCGTGGGGTGCCTTTGAATGCATGAAACATTGTCGACTTAGACCATCTACTTGCCGGCATCGGCCACGTACTCAAGATTGCACCGGTTTTCAGCAATGACAATTTTGACACTCTCCGTGTCTTGATCTCATGTCACAACCCGGCCACTATCCCGCCAAAGCTTATCTACACCTCCAATCCTTACTCGAGGACTGTCTTTGTCGAGATGAAAGGTTGGCTCCACTTGCCAGGTGGACAGATCCCACCACCGGGAGGAGACGACCCTCGCTTACAGAGAAACCATGCAAGGCGGGCACCGCCGAGCCCGGATAGGCACTCACCAGATTCCGACGACTACTTGAGAACGCTAGACACGTACCAAGCAGGGGCCAGGTCCTCCTATTCTAGACGCACTAGGCCGATTCAGCCGACGTCGGTACAAGCCGTCATCATGCCCAACCAGAGGCTCATACCGCAACTGGAGCTCTCTGCACAGACAGAAACTGGAGAACGACAACATTTTCAAAACAAAGAAAAAGAAGTTCTTGCTACTGCAGACCGAAAGCAAGAGAAGCAGGATACCAAAATAGTTTCAACCATTATTTTCAAACAGACTTGGGATACCATGTCACTTCAATCCAAATATCTGTCACAAGGGTCAGAGGCGTGCTCCACATGGCAGATAATCCTGCCCCAGCCTCTACATGCCGTGTTCTACCCAAAAGAAGCCAATCTAATTAATATTGGGCCTGCTACTGCCGAACACCACAACATAACCTCCTTCATTTTGCTGGGCCGAACTCTCCAAACAGAGCCTACTCAGATTTCCACAGTAGCAGGCCGAATTCTGGGCCTCTTAACCAACAGCGGCCCGGTCCCCCAAGGTTCTCACAACGGCCCAGCCCTCTTAACAGACAACAACCCAAGCCGAAATATTCTGGGCCTCTTAACCTACTTCGGCCCAGCCCTCTCCTCTGCACATGCCACAGCCCACCAGGTTTTGACAACAATTTGACTGAAGCAAACCCCATTCGAAGAAGCCCAAGAATCAAACAGAGAACATCGGGGCCATATGTCTCTCTTGAACAGAGAGCATGCCGTATTCTAGAGGATGATTTTATCTCCCCGTCACCCACTTGATCTATCAAACGAAAATTCCCGGCAGCACCAAAAAATTAGACTTTTGACTACCTCAAAACTTTAGACCCCTTGTCGGCATCCAGGCCGAGGCAGTGGTCAATGCCGCCGAGGTTGAATTTGACAAAGATCTGCACTTCAATTTGTCCCCACTAAGTGGTTCAGAGGCACCAGCCATATCTTTGGGTATGCCTCTGGTGGACGCTTGAATGTTTCTCTCTAAAGACCAAGATTGTAGTGTTTTATTTTCTCTTAATATTTGAGCAACTTAGATTATTTAATTTGGGAAGGAGGACGGATCTAGATTGGTTAGTAGTAGATTGGAGTTTTTTACTTTCTTAATTTAGAATCGGCTATGGCTGGATGTATCAGTATTTCTGTGCACGGAAAAAAGTTAGAGATTTTGTTTACCAATGAGTCACAACATAAATTTAAAATTCATCTCATGGAATGTGCGCGATTTGAACAAAAGGAACAAACGCTTAGCAGTGAGACTGACACTCATCATTGAAAAACCTGATTTGGTCTGTCTCCAAGAAACAAAATTAGGAAATCTTGACAATCGAATAAGGAGAGAAATATTAGGCAATAGATTAACAGAAGTCCAAACCTTGCCGGCACAGGGAACCAGAGGGGGAATAGTAGTGGCATGGACACCTTCGAAATTCACAGTTATAGATACATAGATTCGATGATACAGTGTCAGTGTGCTGTTATCTCTCAGATAAGATGGGACAAATTTCTGGTTCTCAGGTATCTACGGGCCCTCCACACCAGGGGGCAGGTCGACTTTTAGGGAAGAGCTAACTGATATCAATCCAATGAATGGAACTCCATGGCTACTCGGGGGAGACCTCAACTTTACATTATCACTGAACGACCGAACTACAACATCGGCAGCTGAATGGCGAACAACCCTATCATTTGCAGTTCTAGTCTCCACCCTAGGGCTAATCAACACCCCTCTACAGGGTCAGCGTTTCACATGGTTAAATGAGAGAGATCAACCGCACATGGCTCGATTGGACCGATTCCTATTTTCAGATGAATGGAATCAGGCCTTTCCAAATGCAACATAGACGGCACTACCTAATACCTCATCTGACCACTGCCCTATCGTTTACATCGCAAAGACAAGATACAAAAGAACGAGATTTTTTAGATTTGAGAATTGTTAGCTTCGGTTCAAACAATTCAATGACCTTATCATACAAACCTGGCAAGAATTCGGGATAGCAACAACACCGATCGAATTGCATACCAAACTGCAATCTGTCCAAAATAAAACAAAAGAATGGGCAAGACACAGAATAACCACCATCAAACAACAGATCGGCACATGTAGCGACTTCTTGGGTTGGATCGATACTGTCAAAGAAGCAAGACAAACAACGCGGTTGGAAAAATTCATTGTGGCAAAAATCAAAAAGAGATTTACAGAATTGTCGGTCCTTGAGGAGGATATCTGGAGACAAAGTGCACGCACTAAATGGGAATTAGAAGGCGATAGGGGCACAAGATTCTTCCACGGCCTGGCATCAGCAGCGAAATAAAGAAATACAATAGGGCAAATTGAACACCAATGAGTAAATTGCAACGACCAAGCTTCCAAAGCGCAGGCTTTTTTTCGATTCTATGTGGAATTGATAGGTCAGCACTCACCAACCATGCCACATATCCAATGGGAAAACCTATACGGTGCCAAGGGTCAAGATCGACAAAATCTTGAAGAAGAGATAACGATTCAGGAGATCAAACAAACAGTGAAGCAATGGCCAAAAAATAAAAGTCCAGGACCTGATGGTTTTTCTGGAGAATTATACGTACACTTCATAGATGTACTCGCCTCGGACCTATGCAAAGTGTTTCAAAGAGTCACAGCCCAAGGTACTTCACTTGAACCTCTTAATTCGTTGTATATAGTGCTTCTACCAAAAAAGGACACACCGGTAATCGTACAGGACTACAGGCACATTAGTTTACTCCATGGAGTGCAAAAGATTTCTCGAAGATACTCGCAAACAGATTATAGCAAAAATTACCTGCACTACTTCATAAAGCGCAAATGGGCTTTATGAAGAATCGATACATCTGCGAGAGTTTTATATATGCTTAGCATGTCTTACACACGGCTCGAAAAGAAAAGATACCAGTCGCATTATTCAAAGTGGATTTCACCAAAGCGTTCGACACGGTCAGCTGGGAATTCATCATAGGAGTCATGAAGGCCCAAGGCTTTCCGATCAAATGGTTGTCATGGATCCGACACTGCATTCTAGTCGGATCCTCACAAGTCATGGTAAACGGTCTACTAGAAAGGAAAATCATCCTCAAGCGAGGCGTAAGACAAGGGGATCCTCTCTCGCCACTTCTGTTCATACTAGCAATTGACTTTCTAGCTAGATATGTGCAAAAATTGACGAACATGGGAGGACTAAGAATGCCTTTTTAGAGAAATGACACCATGCCTTCTTTACGCGGATGACGCAATGGTTTTCATCAAACCGGACACTCAACAGCTTCAGGCCCTTCAAATTGTGCTACGGTGTTCAGACAGATTTCAGGACTATCGATGAACTTGACAAAATCAGAGTTAATGATAACCATGGCCACACTAACAACACAACAACAGTTAGCGGGGATTCTGGGCTGCAAGCTGGCGACACTCTCCTTCAACTACTTACGTTTACCGCTCTCAGACAAAAAACTGCCAAAAAATGCATACCTCTCGCTAATTGAAATAATGAACAAGAGATTGAGTGGGTGGGCGGCCAAACACTTATCCATTGTGGGACGAATCGTTTTGATCAACTCAGTGCTATCCTCACTCCCAACATATTTCATGTCATGTCTAAAATTACCGGAATGGGTGATCAAAGACATCGACAAAATTCAAAGATCATTCCTTTGGCATGGGACAACGCCTATACCACACAGAAAGATGAATCCGGCATGATGGAACTTGGTTTGCACCCCAAAGGAATTTGGAGGCTTAGGCCTTATGGACCTGTCGACATTCAATCAGGCCCTTCTACTGAAATGGTACTGGCAATGGGGGAAGCCGCAACATACACTATGCAAATCCATATTCGAACAACGTATCAGACACAATGGATTGCCAGATTCACTGGTCTTCAACACGGCCATGCGATCATCTATCAAATTCTATAACTTTGCATTCACATACCAACCGGGAGACGGACGGAAAATTAGATTCTGGGGTAACAGATGGAACGAGATCACGCTATCCTCCCAGATGCTGAACCTTTACACCTTTGCTCTAAACCCGGACACCACCCTTCACCAAATGAAGAACATCTCTCTAGACCCACAGTTCAGAGCCGGCCTATCCACCGAGGCCTAAGGGGAACTGCTTCGATTACGGACCACCTTAACGGGCCTGTCTCTAAACCCGTTATCACAGGATGACATATCCTGGCCGTGGGACAGTAAGGGCATCTATACGGTACGCGGAGGCTACCGTGTGATGAAAAACACCCCAACGGTCCACAACAACATAAGAAACATCTGGCAATTGTCCGCACCACCTAGAATGAAAGTTTTTGGATGGTTGATGCTGCTAAACAAACTATTCACAATCAACAATCTCAGCAAGCGGGGCTGGCAACTGGTAAACAGATGCGCTCTTTGCAAGGTGGAAAACGAGTTGGTGAAACATATGTTCCGAGATTGCACCTTCTCAAAAGCGGTCTACCATGACCTAGCAAGGATGATACTGACTAAGATGCCCGGGATGCCCGTCACTGCTCCAATAAAGATGTTGACAAATAACAAGATTTCCAAAGAACAAAGGGGTACATTGCTTATAGCTTAATTCTGCAATTGGAGGGAGCGATGCAACAGAACCTTTACGGAGGAAACCAAAGAGCCTAAAGACATCAGAGATGAAGTACTATAGCAACTACAATTCATCACAGAACGAACAACAATGAACAGCGAGTGAGCGTCCAGGCCGCACATCAAGCAAACTTCTATTTTTGTCTTTCTTTGCTTCAATTTCCACTTTTTCTTTTCTTCGATTTAATTTCTGCCTTCTCTTTTCTTAGATAATTTTTAGTACCCAAGATACTTTGGGTGCACTTGTTTTTCTAGTTTATGTAGTTACATCTCCAATGTAACAGAACATTACATTTCAATTAAATATGGGCTATACCCCTATTTCTCATAAAAAAAAATGCATAATTAAGCACATAGAATTAGAGTTTGGTAATCTTATTGTTAGTTCAGTTACTGCTCATGTTAACTTATAAATAGTTATTATTTAATATTTTTTTTGTGTGCAATTTTACCTCGTACAGGTTTGGTGTGTTCATGATTTGATCATCAAATCTGTTGTCATCACTTGACATTATTATAAGAGCATTGAGCAGCTGGAAATGATTTACAATGAAGGCAAGTATTTTGGCTGATGAATTATAACAATTCTTCTTATATAACTATTTTTGAGAATAATTAGATTGCAATTTTTTATAGAAGCTTCCTTTATGACCTTTAATAGATTAATTTTCTTTCTCTCTTTTACAGTTGTTTATAATTTCACCTATTAGTAGTGTATGGCAAAAATAAAGTTCTATTCGTTGGTTCAGTTTGTATTTCTACAAACACAAAAAAAATGTAATTCGGATTGTTACTTTTGGTTCAGATTGAACCGACTGACCAATATATAAATGAAAACATAATAATTAGAAATATAATATCATGAGGAACAAAGACCAAAAAATATATAAAATTTTGCTAGAATGTGTTAAAGAGAGATGTAGTATAGTGTTGAGAATGGAGGTGAACCGAGGTGATGAACAAGAGGTCAATTTGGGTCCGATGTTTATCGGACTCAAAGTGAGTTTAATGGGCTCGATGATCGTCCGATCTGCTTTAAAATTTGCGCCTGCAACTTCCGCGACTGCTTTAAAATTAGTGCGCACGAATTTTAAAGTAGATCGGACGGTCCCAAAACCCATCGAACCCAAATTTGAGTCCGATGGGCATCGGACCCAAGCTGCTCAGGATGAACAAAGGGGGAATGCAGTTTAAGTTTTGTTCTTGATTTAGGGAAGTGAGAAAAAAACATGTTCAATTTAATTTTTACTAGATAACTTAAATGAATTTTAATTAAGATTTGAATCATGCTTCTAAATAGCTAGTTATAGCTACGCTATAGCTTTTTTGGACTCTAAAAGCTATGGCGCTATGGGCGATATATAGCTAGCTATCGGCGCTATAGCTAGCTACTTAGTGCAATGGCTTATTTTTTTTAACCGTCCCGCTATACCGCTAAAATCGCTATTTAAACCATTGATTTGTATCGTTGAATAAAGAAAGAGAAAAGTACAATTCATTTAAAAGAAAACAAACAAAGAACGAGAGAAGTACAAGATGTTGTTTAGTTTGGATGAGAAAATACTAACTCTTAAGTAAAAAAGAAAACTCCCAGAAAGAAAGTTTCGATTGACATGTGACAAGGCATCTGAGAGTAGGTCCGATGGACACCAGACCTATTCTGGTTCGATGGGTTTAATCATCGTCAATTTACTTTAAGATTCGTGCAAAATGCTTTAAAATCTGTGTGCTTGTTTCAATGTTCGTGCGTACAAATCTTAAATTAGATCGGACGGTCATCGTGCTCGTTGAACCTAAAAGTAGGTCCGATGTCCATCGGATCTACTCCGTTCTCGTGACAAGGACCCATTTTTAGAGGGAAACATGTGTAATAATATTCATAGTTTGTAATCGGAGCCGCATAGGATCTTATGAGGTTTCATATCTTTTAGGCAAACTTAAAATGTAAAGGGATCAAATCAGGGGCTGCTCTCCTAAATTTTGAGTTTTAGTGGAGATTTATCAGTTCCGATCTATTTTGTTCCTCTTGAAATTTCTTTTGCTCCCCTCGAAACGTTTAATTTGTAATTCGAGTTAAATTTAGGGTTAAAATTGAAATAAATTTGTTGAATTTTGATTAGTAATTAGAATTATAAGTCAGAGCATCAGAAATTACAAGTCAAAGTATTGGAAAGTATAAGTTAAAACATTATTTTTTATCGTACTCAATTAGTTAATAGATTTAAATCCAATTAGGTATTTAAACCCGATTCGATATTTTTTTGCCCTCTGACGAAAATCCTGGATCCGCCCCTGGATCAAATGACAACTCGTTTAGTGACATATCATGACAATATCTTTATTTACATTAATAAATCACATATCAACCTTCAAACCACCAAGCCGAACACCTGATCTTGTGCTATGTCACAGGCAATAATTGTTCCTTGAAAATTGTACAAATTAGATTTAATTTGGTACAACAAGATCAAGAAGTAAAAAACAAAAACAAAATATCATTGTAGAGAATTATTCACAATAAACCATTAATTTTTTTTACTTTGATCTTGTACTAAAAATGAACTAAATATTCTATAATTTTTTATGCATAGGCATTGCTCGTGAAATGAAACAATATCAATGGTCATGTTTGTCATTTAAAGTTTTAAATTTAAATTATTAGGCAACAATTAGCGTTGTCATGATTTGGCAACCAAAGAACTTATATCTCCAGTCTTTCCTATAATAGAAGGGTACAAGCATTATTTGCAGTTAGCAAATTTTGTACTAGAATTGGACCACAATTCAGTGAAATGATTGTTAAAGGTGCATAAAAAGGATGCATGTTTTAGACAACAACTGCATGCAAAAATTACATTTGCAAAATTAAATAATTTTACATTGATTTAATTTAACAAATATTAGGTATTCGCGGTATGACCAAACTAATTGTTACGGATAGAAAAAAATAATAGCATTATTTTTGTCATAGTAAATTACTAGAAAGCAAAGCGCTGGATTATTGGATAGATTCAGTGACCTTTATCTATTAAATATCTGCATATATGGACGTAACGTTTACTCGGATCGATATTTTTCACCAAACTAAGATTTTCTTATTTCTTCTGTATCGGACAATTCATTTCAGTGCAGATGAAAATTTCATCTAAATTCTTCAATAAATAACGTGCCGTGGTGCACAACAGGATTCGTCTTAAATCGTAGTAAGGTTAAGTAGTTTGCCAAGGTCTTGAAACTCCTATCTTAATTTTGTTTTTTCTACTCTTTTTCTTTTTTATTAAACTTGCCTCTTTTGAATTATCTGTATGACAAGGAGCAGATTCATGACAGATATCACCTCCACATAACAATGGACCTCATGCGTTCACTGAACGGAGTGCATCGTTTGGGATTCGGCGTGCACTACTTGTTGGTCATAACAATTACTCTTGGACGATACTCAAAATATTGCTCCAACAATTTGGATTTGATGTTGTGGATTCAGAAAATGGACTATCTGGCATGAAGCGTTTCCATGATGGAGAAAAATATGATGTGGTGTTCATAAATAGGTACATGCCCATCATGAATGGGTTGCAGGTATCTTTTTAATTTTCATACTTTTAATCTAATTGAATACCTAATTTCCCAAAAAAATACCTAAAAAAAAGGTAAAAGTTCATAATTAAGCCAGAGGCAGACTTTAATTACAAGTATTTTTGCAGTTACAATTATTCTAGATTTTCAGAAATTCTATTTCTTTGCTTTGGTTTTTGTCTAAAACAATGTTTTAAGGACGGTGGCATATCACATGAATTTCATCCTAATTGACTCTTCAAGAAGAAAAACCAATTCAGTTCAAATATCATACCTGTATACTGTCTACAGGTTTTGTTTAGTAACTGTAAGTTTTGCTTTCTATATTTGGATAGGCAACTCATCTTTTGAGGAACATGGGGTTTATGATAAAAATTGTCGGCATTTGTTCCGATGATTGCCGTGAAGAATTTCTGGAAGCTAGGGCTGATGCTTTCCAGATTATACCCATGGACCGTATCGAACTTGCTGCATTGCTTGAAGCAATTGGCCTTATCAATTGAACTAATTTTTTATATGTTTGCTGTAAGATGGTTATGGCATATTTCTGTTGTTTTTCTAAAAACTAGCTAGGTATCAGAAATTCAGGGTAGTTGAAATTGCATGGCCTTCTCCATAGTGGAGATCATGTTACAAAAATAATGTGTGTGGTTATAGTAGTTGTTTGTTTGTATCAGTATCAGTATCAGTATCAGTATCATTTCATCTGGAATTGAATTATTAACTTGGCTTGGTGCATGTCTTAATTACTAATTACAAGAAGGATAACCTTTTTGAAGAAAGAATATACTTCATTTGCTATGGAACTGGTACTTTAAAGACTTCAAAATGCAATGACTCAAAATAATTCACCCAAAATTATAAACTTCATAATAAGGGTATGAATTACCAAACTTCAACACCATCAACACAGATAATATATTTAAAAGTCAAACTGAGTTGAACTGGTATGAATTACCAATGCAGACTTCAACACCATCAACACAAATACTATATATTAAAGCTTGCTATTGAATCAAGTACACACATCTGGTCAACAAGCTATATATAACCTTAAAAGACCTTAAATAGAGAAATTAAAGATAAGTTCCTCTCACAATCCAACACAAAATGTTCTCTGCTTTTAGCCTTTTACTTGACAGTTTAGTACATCTACCAGCAAAAGCTAACTAGTCCTCTGCTTCTTTAGCATTGTCACAACATCTGACAAGATGTTGACCTTCTTACGTAACTCAACCAAGAGGGAAGGGAAAGATTGCATCATGTGCACATATCCTTCAGTGAGTGCCAATTGTGTGAAGTTGTCTGATTTCGAAGCAAACTCGAGGCACTTCTCCTTGAGCCAAGGAGAGCTGTGCTGCTCTGCCAAAATCAAAGTTGGCAAGACATTTCAATAGATAAATCCACCCACAACCTCTCTTGACATTTTGCCTTCAGCATTTGTAAATTGTAGCGATCAGAAGCTACAAATAAATCCTGGACCAATTCATCTGAGGGAGGTTCAAAATCGTCAGTATATATAAAACGAAGTACAGCCTTGAACACCTCAGCTTTCATGTCATGGATCTTGATGACGCAGATTGTTAGATTCTGTGAAGGGACCGTGAAGCTCTGCCTCAAACACTGGTGATCTGGCAGCCAACATGAATCTATGAGCAGAGATTCTCTCCCCTTCAACCTCAAAAGTCATGTCAAATTTCTCCCCCTTCTCCCAGATCTTCTCTATATCCTCATACAACCCACCAGAAGAGTCATCGACTCCATTTGGTGCACTTAGAATTCTAATGTTGCAAGAAATAACAAGGATTACAATGCAAGCTTCTATTTCATCCCTAGACATGAATTCAGAAATACCCCCGCTATCGCAGTCACCGGGGCTAGTAAAGGTAGCTGATGTAGGTACATCAAATGGTACAAGCTTCCCTTTGTTGTCAAGTATGTCGAAGGAGGACTCCACATAAACGTCCTTTGTTTTGCTAAAAAGCCTTAGGAAAAGGGATGTATGCGACCCATTGTTTTCTTGGTCTGAATCATTCCCATGCGGGTAAAAATCTAGAGCCCAGTCATAGCCTCCAACACTGAAGGGAGGGGAAGAGATGGACTGATCAACGGGGATATGTTTCAATTTTAAGTAGTCAAATTCAAAGTGGTCTGTTGTGCTCTTGATTCTGGCACAAGAGCGGCTTTCCAAGCATTGCACTGCTATCGGAAGACTAATCTTCTATTCTGTTAATTAATCTTGTAATTTCATCAAACATGATCATATATAAGTATAAAACATGGATAATGTGTGTAAATAAATTGTTTTAATTTATTGAAGGAATCCAAAATGAAATGGATAATTAAGATTTTAAGGGATGGACGAGAAAGAGAAGTACATTATTGATGTAAAGTAATCAAGAGATATGATGAGTCATTTGAAAATTTATCAAATAATTACAACAAATTGGTCTTCTATGAAACATGAAAAATACACAAGGAATTAGAGAGAGGAAAGGAGAGGTAGTACAATTGGCTAGGAAGAGAATTCTAGAATTGTTGGTTATCTAAAGATCAAGAGTTCGATTCTCCTTCACGACTTTGTAGTCTCCGTAAAGGTTCTCAAAAATAGAGAGAGAGAAACATAATAATATATCATACATCTTGAGTTGCCTATGGCCCAAAATGGCCATGAGTGAAAATTTCAAGTGAGCAATTTAACTAATTAAACATGATTATTTTCCAAAAACACTCTGAAAAAAATTTAAGAGATCTTCAGCGGATTTGTAGTATAATTTGGATCGGGCCGAATATTTATTTTGAATATATGGGCTGGATTTGGGCTAGAAAATCAGCGGGCCGGTTGTGTTGCAAGGTCGTTACTACTAAAATAAAATAAACTGCCAAATACTCTTGCCCAATT
The DNA here is from genome assembly GCA_025461045.1 of Carex parvula. Taxonomy (NCBI): domain Eukaryota; kingdom Viridiplantae; phylum Streptophyta; class Magnoliopsida; order Poales; family Cyperaceae; genus Carex; species Carex parvula. The sequence goes on along the minus strand of JAJGRW010001168.1, from coordinate 2,071,949 downwards.
TTCTACAGAAAAATCTCCAAAGAAAAAGATAGCGCGGTAAAAGCGAGTCTTTACTATTTAGTACGTGGTAAAAACTTTAGTAGTATTGGGCACTCACATTTACAGCCGAACTGGCCAAACAACTTATTTTGTGATATGGATTGCTGATAATGTCTGATTGTAGCGAACTAGAAACAAAAAAGGTGCACGATATGACCTTTCATTGATGTTTGCAAGCAGTCAATGACATGACTAATCACAACTTGTGTAAAAAGTCACCACAGTATCTATTTCTACAGTAATTTGATTTATTTTTCTGAGGATGTCACATCATGACCAGCTATCCCAACTCTTTCTTTTCAATATATTGCAATCACATTTAATTTACTGTGGAAAATTCACTCGTCACCGAAATTTTTATTAATACCTAAGAAAAAATAGTAATTATACCCTTGCATTGATTTTTTTTTAAAAACACTTTAACCGTCTCACGTTTGAGCAGTTTGTTTTTGATACCTTACGGCCTCACATTGGAGCGGTCTGCTGCCTGAACCAAACCGCCCCACACATGGGCGGTCTGCTATAAAAACCCCTATATAAGACCGTTTTCTCTCTTCTGCCCACTCACAATTCATTCTTACTCTAGATAAAGAGAAATAGAAAGAAGAGAAAGGCAATTTCGGGCGATTTTTTTATTTATTTATTTTTAATTAAAAAAAATTAATTCATTTTTTTAATTAATATATAACTGATAAATGTTTATTAGCTAATGTAGTTTGTTAAAGAAAAAATGCTAATTGCACTCTATGTAGGCAGGAAGATTACCTGGGGTGTTGAGGTTAATGAAAATACCACATTACTGGAACTTAAGCAAATGGTATACGAAAAGACTAGTGTAAACCCCAACCAGTATAACTTAGACTTAATTACTCGGATTGACACACAAGGGGGTAATAGACCTTTCTTTGTCAGGTATCCTATAACATATGAGGGGTGATGGAGGGCTGTTTATAATCAATTTGAGTCGAGAAATATCCCGGTAATGGACTTATATTCTAGGAGAGTTCTACGTCAATCCGAGGTTGGACCTTATAGGAAAAATATGGGTTATGACAACCCGGTGTACCACAGCTCGGGTTATGACTATCCAGGGTACCACAGCTCGGGTTATGACAACCCGGGGTACCACAACTCGGGTCATGTACCACCGTGTGTACCGTATGTATCACTCGTTTATGACAATTATGTACTTGATTATACCACTGATACCCCGGATTATGCCTCCGGGCTACCACCACCACCACCCCTACTTGAACCTATAATCCAAGCTCGATTTCTATCTGTATCGAGTCAATACCTAGACTGTTACTCGCTGTTAATCGGAATGATACTGACATTGATAGTGAATGGATCGATGTCATATCAGAAAAGGAAATGGACACAGATGATGATTGGGAAGGGGATTGGGATTCTGATCACTTATCAGAAGGTGATGCGGATATAGTACTCCCTCTAGGGAATCGGGTCGCCACATTCAACGATACCAGTCTTTTTTAAGAAGCAGACATTGGTTTCTATGGAGAGCGTGTTGTATATAATTAGGAGCTTGCCTCACACCATGTTTATACCAACATAAATGAACTTGTGAAGAAAATCCATGAGGTTCATGTTCACGGCAACTGGGAGTGTAGAGTATAAAAAAGGGACCAAACAAGGTTGGTTATGATTTGTAAAGACGCCCCGCGGTGCTAGTTCCGTCTTTTTCCAACCCCTACGGGTAAGGAGAGGCATGGATGATTAAAAAGTATGAACCACCTCATACATGCAAGTCTGCTTCATCAATGACAGACCATGCACAACTGATGGCATCACTTATTGTTGATGTAATTGAGACGGGCATTAAGGATGACCCACCGATGAGCACTAAGGAGGTCGCCAGGAGTGTCAGACTCATTTACCAACATGCAACCCCAAAATACAAGTTGTGAAGAGGGAGTGAACTTGTAATTTGCAGAATGTTTGGTAGTTGGCAGGGTTCATACAACTTGCTTGCACCATTACTCCAGGCCATAGCAAGTACAAATCCTGACACAAGGTATGAGCAGTGGAATGTCAACGTACCCGATGTCACCGAAGCTAAACAATTCAAGGCTATAGCATAGGCTTTTGGTCCATGTATTCAAGCTGTGCCATACATTAGACCGGTCATCAGTATCTATGTATGCTTCATGTCTGGCCGTTACGATGGGAGGCTGTTGATAGCATGTGCATATGATGCTGAAAATCAGTTATTGCCTTTGGCCTTTGCAATTGTTGAGAAGGATGATGGTGAGAATTGGGGATTTTTCATGAGATTTTTACGAAGAGAAGTGGTAGGGAAAATGTTTTTTTGTGTCATATCAGACCAGTACAAAGGAATCAAATATGTTTTGATCATACCGATTTCGGATGGTCGACAACGCACAACGAGTGTGTGCACAGGTTGTGTATGCAATACGTTGCATAGAACATAAACAAAAATACCGGATACGATAAATGGGTTTCAGACACATTCAAAATTGGTTGCAAAATTGGTTGCAAAAGAAAAAAGCCAAGAAGGGTGGAAGAGATATTCAGAGATTTTGCCAAGGTATGTATAATTTATATTTGAAATTCAACATATTTTAGATGAAATTTTATTCAAGTATTTACTTATATTTTTTCGTCTCTTTATTTGACATAAATACTTATCTTTATTTTTGTGTAGTACTGTCCAAAGGCAAATGCCTATTTACTGAAGGTGGAAAAAATAATTCCAGAGATCTCTCCAAACGCAACAAGCCGTAGACCAGATGACACTATAGAGTTTGTGAAAAGGGCTTTCAAGTACGTTGTTATTTTCAGAGCTGATAATACTGTAACATGTACATGCTAAGGAATCCAATTAGCTCACCTATCTTGTTCTCATGTTATGGCGGTGTGCCGAATGAGAAACTTCTGCGAGGATGATTATGTCGCCGACATGTATCGTACCGAGTACCTTGCGACTAATTGAGGTGGATATTTCCATTCTTATCCCAACCAGCATGCGTGGCCTCCCTATGTTGGGGATATAATCCTTCTTTCAAAGGGGTGGATCATGTTAGGGAGGAGGAAACACAAACGTGCTGTAATGACCATGGACCAGATGCAAGGTAGGCAAGTGGGACATCCGGCTCATTGTTCCACTTTTTGACAGGCAGCGAGCAGGTATGTAACATTGTACAAAATTTATATTTGATTTTAAATTTTACTATCTCAATAACTGATAATGATTAGTGAATTGAAATGCAATGCAGATGTCATAAACGAAGCCAATGAAAGAGAAAATGCTAGAGTTGTTGTTGAGGCAACTGGTAGAGACAACCCACTCATAGGAGCCAAGCATCTAGTAGCCAGGTAGAGACAGCTGGTAGTGTCGCAGAGGCATCTGGTAGCAGACCCAGAACTCGTCGACTGAATTTTTCGGTCGTCGTCACTTATTTATCTAGATGCAAGTTTAGAACTTATTTATTTAGATGCATGTTGTGAACTATTTTTGTTGTTGTTTGTGAACTTATTTATTTTGCAATGTTGTGAACTATTTTATTTGGGGTTTGTGAACTTAATTTATATGCTCGAATTTTGTTACTATTAAATAAAGTTCACAAAATAAACACTCAATTCAAGAAAATGGGACAACCATTTATCGAGCCAATTCGCTGAATTTAGGGGTGACAACGAACTGGTTCGGACTAAGCTAGGTTCTCATTTAGCAATCGAGTGAGCTGGACTAAGATGGTATTACGGGGTCGAGCTAAAATTTTAGTCGTAATCGGACTGAGCCACTATCGAGCTGGCACGTTTAGTTCGCTGAACCTGACTGAACTTTGTTTTAAGAAGAAAATAAATTCTACAAACTTTTTAGACCAGCTTAGACAACATAAAATTCATACAAATTCTTTTTTTTTTTTTTTAAATCTTAGTAGTGGCTACTAAGCTTAGACCTAGTCGGATTGGCTCGCCAATTCGCAAGCAAGCTAGACCTAGCTCAAACTCATTTAATCTGGACCTAGCTAGTAACAAGCTAGCTTGTTAACAACTCGAACTAGTAGCTCACGAGCTGTTAACAATCGAGTCACAGATTGATCCCGATCGATCAACGAACTACGAGTTTTTTTGTCAGCCCTAGCTGAATTACAATTTTGCATTCATAACGCTCCACATTTTCCTGAATAGATAAATTTTCCTTTTGTTAGTATATGATTAGATTTTGGGTAAAAGAACAATTATGTGTTACTGTGCATGGCGTGGAGCTGGCAGCTGCTAATAGTCCAAATTAACCTGGGCCCTTGGATCAGGATATATTCGAGAAGAAATAATTAATTTAATAATTCGTACAGAGTAGATGCGTGTCATTCCGTTCTCCGTACTAGCTGTTTCGTCTCTTCTGGTGTGTTTTTATTATTAAATTTTCATCCTTTGAGCAATTAAAATTACAAGACGTTTCATAAATCTCTGGCGAATTTAAAGTTACCAGCGAGAGAGCACAGAAGAGGAAAGTGAGACGAATTTCATAAATCTCTCTCCGTCATCAATCCTTCCTCTTTTTTTTTTTTTTTTTTTTTCTTTTATGATCTCTTTGGCTCTTTGACTTTGTCCTTTGTGTTTCTTTATTGTCGACCTCGGTCTCTCTTTGGAACCAACTCCGCTGCTCGCCAAATAGGCGAGCAGGACCCTGCTATTCTTAATCGAACCGTTCATCTGTGTTGAGATCCGTGCATGAAAAAATTCAACAGTCTGATTTTGAATAGCAGGGTCCTGCTCGCCTATTTGGCGAGCAGCGGAGTCGGATCCTCTCTCTTTGAGACTTTTCCATGTAAGACTGTAACACTTTTTTTTTATTATTATTGCCACGTATATATACCGCTAGCTGTCGTATCTCCTTTCAGATTTGATTTTGTCTTTCTTTGTTGTCACTTTTTCTGCTACCTTTGGCCGTTTCTTCTATCAGATTTATCGAAGATGATAATTAACTAAAACATGAGGGGATGTGAATTTCAGAATAATTTTGGATCATCCGATTCAATTGTACTCAATCGGGTAATTTGAGGGGATGTGAATTCCAGAATGACGGTGTAAAAAAAAAAACCGAAGATAGGTTTTACAAAAATAACGTACGGTGTTGTTGTTCTTCGTCAAACACAACGTGTGTGGTTGTTATATGAGCCGTGCTGCTGTGAAGTAGTGATGAAAAAAAATGTGATGTGACTGATTTATATTAAGTTATAGTATATAAATAATTTTTTTTCAAGCGACTAAAATGAAGAAAAAGAGTCATGTTATATGAATGATGTGACTGGTTCTTTTTTTTTTTTCAAGATTCATAAGAAAATATAAATAAAAGATGTTAATAAAATGAGAAAATAAATTAAAATAAAGAAATAATGTTAGAAAAATTAGTCACATAATGTGATACGTGATGTGACATGACAAAATCATTTTACATGACATGATATTTTCCATCGTAGACAGACATATCATGCAAATGAACACATCATACGACACTTGAGTCACACTAAGTGACCAACAAATGCAATGTGTCATACCATGACAGAACAACAACACGACTAATTTTTTTCTCTATCTGAGGAGAGACAAGCATGACATGTCTCAAATTAATATGTTAAAATGTGCATGCACGTCACTTGCTTTAATTCATTAATATTTTTTTTTGTTATGAGTAAATCACCAAGCAATATTCAAAAACCTACGAAAATTTTTTATCTGTAAATAAATTTTGTAATTATTTTATAATTTTCAACTATTCTCCAATTTCCCCCTTATTTATTGATTTATTTCACTAGTATTGAAATAAATACGTACGATATATTGAAAAAAATAATATATTCCCTTATTTTTAAAACAATAGTAATAAAATTAGAAACTACGTATTTTAGCTGTAAATGATTTCTGTGATTTTTTTCTTATTTTTCTATTTTTTCCCAATTGTTTCGGTAAAAGCGGAAAAAAAAACAACAACAACAACAACAATGTATACTAGTACGTAGAGTGGACAAAACGTGCCATGCCGTGCCGTGCCGTGCCGTGCCGTGCCGTGCCGTGCCGTGACTAACACGTTGTGACTTTAGTCTCCTGCCGTGCCGTGCCGTGATCAAGTTAATTTTTCACGTGCCGTGCCGTGACCAAAATGTCAAGGGGTGGTCACGGCACACGAATGGTCATTCCACGTGAGTCACACCGTGCCTAACGTGCCGTGACCATATGTGACTCGCGTGACCATTTTTAATCATAATTTATGTTAGTTTATTCAAGATTTACCATTAAATTAATATTTAACGGTCCTAATTACAAGTGACTCGCGTGACTACGTGCCGTGATCACGTAGCGTCCCGTGCCGTGCTAAAGTTTCAAAAGATAAACACGGCACGCGAATGGTCACGGCACGGAATACGCGAGTCACGGCACGTAACTGACACGCGTGCCGTGCCGTTCCGTGACGGAGCCAACTCCGCCGTGCCATTTTTCCCACTCTACTAGTACGTGCAGTATCATGTTGTGCATTTGGCACGCACGTGTCGTGATTTACAAAAATGTCCGAAGTTTGCTATATATTATCCAGTACATCTCTTTAGACAACACGTGGCACAATGCGCTTGTGGTTTGCCAATTAACATGTTGTGCCTGTCATGTCATGCATGGCACTCCGTGCAATATTTAAAATCATAGCCGAGTAAGAATTAATTAAGACAAATAGAACTTAACAATAGTTATGAAATATGAGAATTAGCTTTTAATTTAATAATAGAGATATGTTTTCTAAGTGAAGAGTATAAGTTTAAAACTCAAATGAGAAAATATTTTATTGTAATAATAAATATATGAATTTGTAAGACATAAACTTCATTATAACATGTGTGAAATTTAATATCTCACTAGAAACCTTGCACCTTCCGTGGTGGTGGTGTCGTAACTGCTTCATCTAGCTTCAGTTTCTTGTTGCTATCGAGTGTTAAGCCAAAATGGATATGCGGGAAATGTGCCCACTGGAAAAAAAAATAAATGATGCCACAAACAAACTTTAGTGAAACATAATCTTCCAAAATAAATGGATATATATATAGGAGTTGGCTACGTTGCTACATGTAACATAGAGGGCCTCCGTGCAACGGCTCAATATTTGAGTTTTCAAAATTCTAACGGTCGATCCGAACCGTTCAACATGATCTCCATATGAATATGTACTTGCAAATTAAATTTTACATTTTTTATAATTTTTTTTTTACTATTTTTTTAGATAGATAGAAAATCACTTGATCTGAATGGTACATAATTTTTAGATCAAGTGATTTTCTATCTATCTAAAAAAATAGTAAAAAAATTATAAAAAATAAAAAATTTGATTTGCATATACATATTCATATGGAGATTATGTTGAATTAATGGTTTGGATCCACCGTTAGGATTTTGAAAGTTCAAATATTGAGCCGTTGCACGGAGGCAAAACATCTAATGAATTCATCTTAATTATTAATAATCAAAACAATCTAAATTTTCAGTTGACTTGTAATTAATAATTAGTGATTAACCCGGCTGATATTATTTTCTGTGTGGAGGCCACATGGCAATTCAAATTTGATATGCAACTGCCGTTTCACTTCCTTTATTTTGGTCTATTAATTTCATTGGATTCTTTCTAGCAGTATTCTCGTTTTTATCTTCATTTTCATCATTTTGATCTGTATTGTCAAATAGTTGTACCACTATTAACACCACCACCATCTCTACCACTTCCACCTCTACTATTTTGAATATAATTCTCATCACAATCTACCTCTCTTATCCTTAAGCTATTGAGCAATATAGAACTAGCCTGTTTGTCTAGTTGGCATGATTTTCAGAGTACCGCATTTCTATATTTTATGTAAATTTGATTTGATGCTATTCGACTATGCAACACCATCAGCATAATTTAAAAACCTAAACCCGTTTCAACTTGATATGTTTTCTTTTAAAGTTAAACCATTTTGCAAATTTTCAGAAGTATATTTAAAAAACAAATTAACTGAAAACTTAATGAACCAAAGAAGCAAATGGGACCGAGTATACACTATACAGGTGCAAAACTATCTACAACTACATCTAACATTTATATCAGGGAGGCACTACAAGCATTTAGCTTGGAAGAGCATATATAGGACCGAGTTTGCATAACGGGACGTAGTAAAGCTTGAAGAATAATATTAATATCGAAAATTATCAGATGCAAAAATGATAACTAAATTATTTTGATATTGTCAAGAATAATATAATTTATAGGTCAAAATGATGAGCCTGGCTTAATTAGGTATACTGTAAATAAGTACAATGCTCTAATTAAGACAACAAAGGTGCAAATTTTTTGTGTTGTTTGTCAAGTAATCCAGCTTAGAGAAGAACATCCAGCAAGAATTATTTTCTCGATGAATTCACAAAAATGCTTATGGATCAGGAAATTCTAATTGGAACTCGAACAAAATCATATCCATATATGCAAATCCTTCATCATTTTAACTTTGAATCACCAAGTTTAATTACTAGGTCATAATTAACTTAAATGGCTAATATCTAATTAATTTGAAATCATATTTACATGTTAAGCTCAAGGAGCCCATTTGGCAAGTTGGATAGGCTTAAATTTTAAGCTCGGCTAAGAAAGAGGTGTTTGCCAACAAAAAATTAAGAAAGTGAATGCTTAGCTTTCTTAAGGAGACTCAAATACTTAAGCCATGTAGAATTAATGATGACTTAAAAATTGAGGCAAACTTAGAAAACTAGGCAAAACAAAATTTAAGAAAGCGGTTTTAAGTTTTGGAAAGGAGCTTGAGTTTAGCAAGCTTACCTAATGAGTTCTAAGGAGCCCTAAGAAGGGTGTGCGGAACGGGGTACAAGCAGCTATTTTGATCCATGATTATATTGTGCATAATTTTTTGTGTTATAAAGTGGGTATATCCTGTGCATATATTCTTACAGAAATGTCTTGCTATGTCAATATTTTGATATCATAATATAATACAATATTTTAAAGGACTTACATTCTTTGCAGCAGTACTGAAAGCCTCTCTGTGGCTGATCTCTGGATTTTTTGCCTTGATACGTTGGATTTCCTCCCTACATGCATATAAATGCATCAGAACAAATAAGGATCACAAAATTTAATTATAAATTAGAGAAATGTTGAATAGTAAACTCACTTGATAAACCGGTTATATGCAGAAGGAACACGCTGTCGCTTCTCTGGAGCTGGTTAACAACAAGTAACATGTTTAGAATCATTAATATGCGACGACACTCCAATTACTTAAATTGTATTTTAGAAAATACATCCACTGTATGATCCATATTTGTAGGAGACTATAACAATTTGGTAAAACATTTCATTCCAAAAGGCGTAGCGTTAATCATTACTTGTACCCCTATCTCCATCTAATTATCAGATTTCTCCAACCGAAAAATGGCAGTTCATAAAACCTATTAAATATGCCAATTTTTTTTTAATATTGAATACTGCTGGCCACCTATAAAATAGATTCTGTGATCGATTGTTTAATTTGTATATAGTCACATAATACTAAGATTTATCGGGTATTAGTTGAAGAAGAAAGATAAAAACTTACGGCGTATAGCTAGCACTGGTTGTTGATCACTTGGTAGGGTAAAAATAACCGGTGTTCTACTGCATTTAGAAGAAGATCCATTCTCTGTGTAGCTTTCCTGAGATGCTCCACTGTTATGTACCTGAATTTTTTTATATGTATTGACAAGTGTAAGCTGCTTGATTTAGTGGTAATAGCTCATTAAGCAAACAAATGAGGAAAAGAGAGACAAAACAATGATAATGCTGAAAGACATTCAACCAACTACATCTCACTTTGTCCAATTACATTAAAAAATTAAACTGGAATCAGTAAATGTATTAATTAAATAAATGCAGTGAATAGACTATCTTTAAGTATTCCAATCGAAATAGAAAATAAATTCAGATATCCATCAGTTATGTTACATAAATTGAAGAAAATATTCCTCTGTAACTAAACTAATAGATAGACATGTCTCTAATCTCTAACATTAACCTGTCAGTACTGACAAAGCACATATACAAAGTTAGTGAGTAATCACTTAACCTGAACATCTTGAAATTGCATTGAGTGTAGCAAAGCTCCCAAGTTGACTGATAACAAATTTGCACAATGCCCGCAGCGTACTGTTACTATGTTGAACAAGTTATTGCTTGGAACATTGACCTGCAGCGATAATTGTGATTATGTGGATTAGAAATCTTAGAAATTAAATTGCCAATAATTAATAGTTGATATTTAGAGGAGCGGAAAGGCCTTTTGAAATAGCCAAAATGCAAACAAAGTGCATATGCAGGGACAGTAAAAGTGCCAAAATGCAAAGAAAAGGGACTGATCATTGCACTATCTAAAAAGGATTGAAAATCGCTAGCTAGTTGAGGCTATAATCAACTTGAAAAAGGTTATTGTTCAATAAAAGTCATGAGAACCAATACCTTTTTCAGATGTGCCTCTTTTTTTTGTCATAGTTCTGACTTTATTGTAGTCTTTTAAAGCGCGCAATAGGTTCACTTTTTACCCTCATAACCTGGAGTACCGGTTATATTTCCCTTTGATATAGCTCATAAATTTATAGAGTTACTGTTCTGGTTTTTAGCTAGGTTCCAATTCAGAATCTAGAGCAAAATTGCATCAAGTGTGGGAACTTATTTTCACTTGAATTTTCTTTTTTGTTTTTGTTTTGAGGGATTGAGGGAAGGGACTGAATATCTATGTGATTCACCGTTCGTTTTCGATATACATGGATAGATTTTAGGAGGCAAAGAGCTTTGAAATTGATAAGTAATGAACATGATTGTACTTATTCAGTTATTCTAGTGAGGGAATGTGCGAGTGCCATATAAATTAAAAATATATATAAGAGAGGAAGATGATATAAGATCGATACCGGAGAAATCTACACCATGCATGCAATACAAAAAAGAAATGAAAAATGTATAAAGTGATCAATGACACCCAAATGACTCATGGGATGTTAATACTAATAGAGAAAAAAATTGAGTATATCTAAGAAAAATGCATTGATAAGTGATTTAAATTGTTCAGCAATATAGGTGTTATGTTTTAGTAGCAAGTAAATTGCAATTACACATGTAAATAACTGTGTATACAAATGATAAATTTTTGTAATCGTATATGAACATAGATCTTGAAAACAAAAATGTTCTTCTTCAAACTTCTCAATTTTGAATTAGGATGATATAATATTTAATCACTAATTTTAATTTACTTTTAATTTGTTGATTTGCGGATTACCGTAATAAATAAAGAAGAAAAGTTCCAGAACAAAATATACATAAAATTTGGTCAATTTATAAGATACCGTGAGCAATACCGTGAGCATACCGTGAGCAAAGCCCAAAATACACAAAAATACATAAAATTTTGAATTTGGAAAAGGAGAATACGGTGAGCAAAGCCCAAAACAAATTTAAACAGATACAATCAGTGTAAAATTCTCATCTACAGCAAGTCAGCAACCAAGAAAAAAGAAACATAACAAAAATGGAATAGAGTACATGCACTTTTCATATGAATCTAGACAATATCTAAGGAAAAAACCTTGTTATAAAGAAAAAAATCATTCATTTTGGCTTTTTGTAAAAGGTAGAGTTAGCAAATACAATATAATTCCATTGACAAGACAAGCAATATGACCAAAAGTACAATGTATTTTCAAGAGCTGACAAATAGATATAACACAAGATCGAAGTATTATTTTTAAAATTTATTCCTTAATCAATCATATAGTTAGGAGTTTCATCAATTTTGTTTCCTGCTGGTACTTTCTGACAGTACCATTACAAACCTGAAGTTGTTTTAAACCCAAGTAAAAAGGCCAAGGCCAACACTAAAGAAATAGGGAATGAGTTGTTTATCAGTTACCCAATTTGAAAGAAAAAGATGAACAGAGGTAAATAACTAGCTAGAGATATATAGCAGAGATAACAACACTCTACACCGACCATATAGCGATGAATTAACCAAGTGTTTGAATTTTTTTTTTTTCACAGCTTCTTTCAAAACTAGTAAATGCATGGAGAAATATCAGGAGTCTATGCTTATATATATCTAGCTCATAGATGGGTTGGGTCAGTGACTCAGTGGAGTCAATTTTATATTAGACAGATACAAAGACTGTCTCCTTAAAGAAGCACAGACCGATTTAATATATATTTTTTTAAAGGGTTGATTGGAATATTGTCACCGCATATTAATAAGATAACCTTCATTGGATATCGTTGCATGCATGGATCTTCTTTTGCTTATTCGTTTTCTGTTTGAAGTACTAATCATGTGGGTTTTGCTCGAGGAATCTAATTAATCTGTAGATTTATTATAAAAAAATAGTTCGTAATGGATTGAAAGTACTTTGAAAAGTTGCCCACAAATAATTAAAAAATCCAACCATTTGGGCACTACTAATTGAGTCGAAAAATAAAGGATATGTAAAGTAAATCTCAGGAACACACGAAATTTCATCTCTTAAAATAGAAAAAGTGCAAGAACAAAAAAAATTAGACTCTCCGTGGTTCAAGATTTGGAAAAAGAACAGATATACACTACTTGGTCTAATTGTACTAAACTTAGCAAAATCAGAAACTTAATTATCCTAAAGAGCAAAATCAAAACCCTTTGGAGGAAGCACCAACCGATAACACTTCAAGGAAAAACTGCTTGGATAACAAGACATATATATATACATGAATTAATGAGTGATATTTCAAGTTAGTTTGAAAATTTTAATGTGTTTCTAACTTATTAAATTTTAATTGTAGAAAATTATACCAGAAGGCATGCATCCAACGGGAGAGAGAGAGAGAGAGACCCTTGGCAGCCACTGCCAAGTTGTTAAAAAAAAAAAAAAAATAGAGAGAGGGAGAGAGAGATACCGCGAGGACAGTGTTGCAAAAATTGCAGTTGACATAGCAGACTTGGTCAGGAGAGATGATAGATGACATTTTTGTTGCAGTCTGAAGCGCATATATTATGAAATGTTCCGAGCTAGGAATTAAAAGGAAGATAAATTAGGATGATGATACAGTGAGAAAGTGGAAGTTTTATGCATATGTATATATATATATGTGCTAGGTGAGGAGAGGAAGGAGCTATCCTTTTCTGTTTTTCGCCTTGTTTTTGTTTTTGTTTTTGGTTAATTGATATAATTGGGTTGTGGAAGAGTGAGGTTTGGATTTAAGAGGCAAGAAGGCACGAAAGGTAGTGGGGGCACAAACATAACCAGGGTGGGTGCAACAGTACATGTGTGGTTTTGTGGGCTTCGTGGTAGGGCTTCAGTTCCTATTTCAACTTTCTCTCCATTTCTCACCAACAATGGAGAACCATCTAGTTTTCTTTTTGATATATGAGATAGGCTATCATGTTTTGGGAAGTAAATAGTGTGTTTTATTTTCCGCTCATATTTCTATTTTTGAAGTTCAAACAATCGATCCGAACTTCTCAACATGATCTTCATATTAATATGTGCTTGGAGACCAAATTTTACATTTTTTAGAAACTTTTTACTTTTTTTTTAGAATTTTTGAAAATCACAGCTTTTCATTAAATAAAAAAATAATAATAAATTCACAAAAACACTGATTTTCAAAAATTCTAAACAAATAGTAAAAAATTTTCAAAAAATATAAAATTTGATCTCCAAGCACATACCAATATAAAGATCCTATTTATATGAGCAGGAAGTAATACACCCTTTTTACTTCCCAAAGCCTCATAGCATCACTCTTTGATATATATATATATCAACATTAATTAAAGCGATACATATACTACTCTCAACTCTGTTGGTTAATATTTATAGAATATATATACTATGACTCTAATTAAGAGCTTGATGGGGACTGATTAATTTGTTCGCAAAGAACCGTTTATAGTTTTCCGATGAATTCTTTTCGAATACTAATTAAATTAACCTAAAGTATATAATAAATATACTTACAATAGATATACTCTATCGGAATCAAACAAAATTTTTAATTCTTACATTTATCAAATAATACTTGTAATAAGCGGATACTTGCTTTGAATATATGTAAGTAAATAAAATTTCATACTCATCATATCATGCAATAATATATGGATTGTAGCTAATGATTTGTAATTCATCAATACTATTTTTGACCTAATTGAATCGATAGGTTAGTTATCATTATGCCATAAAATATATTAATAGTAGATTATCTCTAATATTCTATGCAAGCACTGAAAAAAAATGCAGTGATCAATACCATAAACTTTTTAGACACATTTTTAATAGTAGATTATCTCTAATATTCAATTTAACTTATATAATTTAGAATAAATGCATATCAAAAATCAAAACTTCATATTGTTTAATTGTGTCATTTTGAAATAATTTTAATGACCTTAATAATGACTATGCAACTATAAAAATTATAGAAAAAGTCTAACAATGCTGTTTAATTATAAAAAATGGTACATCAAAAATGATACAAGAAATTAAATCCAACACCTCTTGCATGAAGAAATTAACTTTCCATTATTATAAGAAATGGAGATAATAAGAGACAAAAATGCTGGTGGAAAAGGTTATGATTGAAAGAATGAGTGGGTGGAAGTCTACTGCTTTAACTCTCTCTCTCTTTCTCTCTCTCAAAGTGGGGGAGTGGGGGAGGCTATTAATGAGAGTGAGATACCAAGGTCCATTAGATTAATTTGAAGTGTAATTAAAAGTTAAGAAAAGGAACTAGGTCTAATTCATGAAGTGACACAATTACCCCATTCATTAATGGAAAGTGCTTTTGCTAATTGAGTACGTAATCTTAGACATTACGTTCTTGCTTTACTTTATTTGGTTTTTGCTTCAGAAATAGGCCAACCTCTTTAGTCAAACAGGGCCACCGCTAATTTATCTCATTCACTGGATTTTAGCACAACTCTATATTCCCTAGTTCTTATTATTTTTTTTTTTACCCACTGATCTCTTATAATAAATCCAATATATTGCATTTATATCTATAATAGATTTATAATGACAAACTTCTACATAAAGAATTAAATTCTTGCGAATACAAAAAAGGTAGCATGCTGCATAGTAAAATGTGGCAATAATATCAGAAATGCATAGTTGTTAGAGGCAGATCTAATGTCAAACTAAGAAGTGCTTAGTCATTGGTATGATTTAAATTTTTAACCATGTATATTACAATTTAATTGAAGTTTTTTTTTAAGTTTTTAAACAATTTAACTTCCCTCATAAAATACTATCTAAGGGCCTGTTCGACACGTTACTGTGCCCGTGGGAAAAAAAAATTCACTCTGATTGAATTTTTTTTTCCCCACACGCACAGTAAAATTTAGTTCAATTCCTGTGCCCACGCCCATTCCTCTCTTTCCGCCGAACAGGCCCTAAATGTGTGCTTGCAGCTCAGTGGATAAAATTCACATATTGGTATTATATATGCATTAGCCATTTCAGCTTCTCCAATCTAAATTTCTTGTTCTGTCTTTGTTGTTCAAGTAGTATGTTAGTAAAATGACTTTCAAAATGTGTTGGATTCAAATTTTAATGGGCAGGTATAATATGCAAAACTAAAAACATGCTTTTGACATTGCTAGCATATCAAAGCACTGTACAGCTTCTCTTTAAGTCTCTGGCTCTCTGATTGTATTACTGACTTAAAATTTTGTCCACAGAATCAGAATCTCTCTCACAGTGCATATATATTCGATTAAATAAATCTCTTTGGTATTCTTTTAATTAAATATCTCCAGAGTTGTTTAACCTATGTCACACAAATTGCAAAAAATTTAAATAGCTCACTTATCAATTATCAAATATATTGTATCGATTTAGATACATGACCAATCTGAATAATCAAGAATATAGTTCTGATTTTAATTAGTATTTAATTTTGAAAATGTTTAGTTCTTCAATTCCAAAATATCCTGTCAAATATCTCAATCGACTATTTTACACGTTGTAAATATCGATTAATTATTAGGAGGAATGCTCGTAGGAGTGTCAACAGGTACAATACGGATAAGGCGAAAGCATTTTCATTCTTATAACGGAAAAAATCTTTACCCATATCTATACCTTATAAATTCATTTTTATAAAAACTTTTATCAATAATAGTTTTTATGATGGCCTCCTTCACGAAAATAAAGAGCGAAAAAAAAAAGAGGCCCGCAGGCGATTTCAAACCCTAGGCAGCCACCTCTTTTCCTCCTCCAACACACCTCTACTTTCAATTCATTCCTCTGTCACCTCTTCTAGGCTTCTCGTTCGACAAAGCGCCTCCTCTCTCTCTCATCTCTACCTTGAGAGGAGAGGAGAGGAGAATGAGAGAGAGGGGAGGAACCGGAGCCGAGAGCGCGGTATCGTCGGAGTTCGGAGCGTTGAGTCTCTATGCCATCTCGATCGGATCGGAGCGCGGATGAGTAGATCCGGTCGTCGGAGCGCGGCGGCGGTCGAAAAATCGGATCCGGTCGTAGAGAGCGATAGGGAAAGGTAATAGGGTAATTATGAGTGTATATAAGTGAGATTAGAGTTATTTAGAGTAGTTTGGAAGATTTTTGTGAGAATAAAAGAGTGAATTTAAATTTAGAGTCATTTGACTTGTTGTAAGTTCGTTTTTTTTTATTAATGAAATTGTTATTGGCACTTAAAGTCACTGATCTTAAAAAAAAAAAAATTTATCCATGCATAATGGATGAAAAAAGTAATTTTCGATTATGAATATAATTATATCATCTCATGCATTATTTCCATTAAAATATTTATCTATATATAAAATAATTTAATTTTTTTAATAATTATCATGTAGGTTAACGGTACAAAATAGTCTTTATTCATACCCTTATCTGTTAAGCTAATGAAAAAAAATCTCATCCATACCCATCTTATCGAATACGATACAAATCGGATAAACAAATAAAAAATGCTATTAACACCCCCAAATGCCCGATTTGTCTTTTAAGTCTGAAAAAAAATCTAAATTCATATCGATTGGGCAAAGGTTGTTATCGTTGTGGTTTCTTTACTATGGTGATAGATATATAAAGTTATCTTTTGATGTTGAATGAACATGGTGCTCTTTTAATTAATTAATTTGTTTGGACAGATATTGATGTCTGTTTCCAATTTGAGAAAGTGCAGCTCCGACTAGCTAATGCATTAGTCATCTCAATTTGTTAGAACAATTTAACCTTTTTCTGTTGTTCCGCATACCGAGAGGCGCATATATATGTTTTCTAAAGAGGTCAAATAAAAAAAAAATGAAAAATATACGCGTGAGAAGACTTGATTAAGAGATTTCCTGGTAGTGACAATATATCGCGTCACACAATTGTGGTGCAAAAAGATGAATGTAATACTCTCCGATGCTGCAAAATTGCAGTACTATTGATCCGACGTCGGCGTGGATAATTTGAGATTCATGTTATTTAATTCCTAGTAAAAGTATCCCATAAAATGCATGCCTTTTGAGATTCATGTTTTGTCCATTCTGCAACTTAACAGGAAGGATGTGTTAAATATTGTGGATCAGCCCCCACACCATCAAATTCATATCAGAAAATGCGACCATACATGGTCGAAAAGCTACACGACCGTATCAGCGAGCATCGTGTATGAATAGGAGGTACTTTGTACACAGTTACCGAACCATGTCTGTATTGACCTAATATACATTGTTAGTTAAACCCAATTGTGTCAGATCACAAAAAAAGGGCGTTGAGAATGGTGGTTTGTACAAGGTCAAATTAACCGTGTACAATGACTAGTGTTATATACATGGTTTCTACAAGTTACCCGTGTATTATTTTGGACACTGTACATGAATCGTTGTTTAGAACTGTGACTGTGTATGATTTTTTTTATTTTTACGATTTACAATTGGCTAGCACCCATATTTGCTAGCCATTAAACATAAAATTAATATTACACATCCATCATTTAATAAATATTCAACATCACAGTAAACATAATTTGCAAAGTATAAACCCTAGGTATCTTGTTTTATTTCACACTCATACCTTTGTTTTCAAATACCAAACAGTCGATCCGAACCGCTCAACAAGATATCTATATTGAAATGTGCTTGAAGACCAAATTTTACATTTCTTGGAATTTTTTTACTATTTTTTTTAAATATTTCAAAGTCACTGTTTTTTTATGGTCTGGAACCATTAAAAATAGCGGTTTTCTACCTATCTAAAAAAATAGTAAAAAAATTTCAAAAAATGTAAAATTTGGTCACCAAGCATATTTCAATATGGATATCTTGTTCAGCGGTTCGGATGACTGTTTGGTATTTGAAATTAAACGGAGATATGAGCTTGAAGTAAAACAAGATCCTTAGTTCGAAACTCACCATATCACAGAATTTTCAGATCAAGTGATTTTCTACCTATATAAAAAAATAGTAAAGAAATTCTAAAAAATGGAAAATTTGGTTTGCAAGTACATATTGATATGGAGATCATGTTGAACGGTTCGGATCGACCGTCAGAATTTTGAGAACTCAAATATTGAGCCATAGCACGGAGGCCCTCTGTGCTACGCATAGCATATTAGCAATTTCCTATATATATATATATATATAGATAGATAGAGCAAAAGGGTGTGATGTGCTCACCAAGAGGGATTGGTGAGCACACCTCCAAAAGGCTATCGGATTGATTTCGAACTACGAATCCAAATCATTGAAATTCATGTACTTCGTGAGTGATGCATGTACATGCAAAAATTTTAAAATTTCGAATTCATTTAGTACATAGTCAAGCAGTCAAAACAATGATGAAAAATGAATACATAAAACAATTTAAAAATTAACTTATAAAATGTTCATTGTTTTGACCGCTTGACCATGTACTAAATGAATTCGAAACTTTAAAATTTTTGCATGTACATGCATCACTCACGAAATACATGAATTTCAACGGTTTGGATTCATAATTCGAAGTCAATCCGATAGCCTTTTGGAGGTGTGCTCACCAATTCCTCTTGGTGAGCACATCACACCCTAGTTTTACTCTCTCTCTCTCTCTCTCTCTCTCTCTCTCTCTCTCTCTCTCTCTCTCTCTCTATATATATATATATATATATATATATATATATATATAAAATTGCTAATATGCTATGCGACTATGCGTAGCATAGAGGGCCTCCATGCTAGGCTCAATATTTGAGTTTTCAAAATTCTAACGGTCGATCCGAACTATTCAAAATGATGTCTATATGAATATGTATTTGCAAACCAAATTTTATATTTTTTTTTATATTTTTTTTGCTATTTTTTTAGATAGGTAGAAAATCACTTGATCTGAAAATTATGTACCATTCAGATCAAGTGTTTTTCTACCTATCTAAAAAAAGAATAAAAAAATTCTAAAAAATATAAAATTTGATTTGCAATTAAGTATATTAATATATTAATATGAAGATCATGTTGAACAGTTCAGATCGACCAGTAGAATTTTGAAAACTCAAATATTAAATATCTATGCTACGCTTAGCATATTAACAATTTCCTATATATATATATGTCTTATTAGAGTTTACCTACTGTTGCGAATGTCGACGGTCACATTAATTGATGTATTTGCTGTGTTTTCTTTTATCTTGCAATAATGAATGGGATTGAAAGCTAGCGTAGTAGGTGACAATATATAGGCACTGATGGGCGCATGCTTCTGTCTGTCTATGTAGTGTCATGTCGATGCGACTGTTTTGATCCTTCATGACTTCTGCAATCATTAACATCATACTGTATTTTTTTTTAATTAAAACCCGTAGGCCAGCAACTACCTAATTAAACAGTCGCATACTGTAACAACCTAAACCCTACCTATCACTTATTATTGGATATTTTGGATTCACCTCATCAATCTCCTTTCTAATATTTTACTCATGCTGTCTGCGTTTTCTCGTTCACAAAATGCATGTACTGCTGCGGAAAAACATATAGTCCATGTAGTAAAATTGAAGCAAAATATATAAATATAAACTTTGCATAATACTGGAAAAAATAGTATAACAATATAGTTGGACACATGTACTGTTCCTTTAGCTACCAAATCAAAAACAAGTTCTTGTTTTATCTTAATTAATGAAGATACTTTTTTATTTTCATTATAAATATATAATGACAATTGGATTTGCAAACTTCTAAATTATGTTACGACGATACATGCACTCCAATCTAATTTTTCTTCATCATTTATTTTGATCGAAATATATTGTGTGTTTATGTTTTTCCTCTGCTCATTCTGAATTTTGTGCTTTATGCATATAAGTGCAATAGATACCTAATAATATTACAACTTTTATATTTCAGTTCAGATAGAATATTTACTCGTGTTGTTGTTCATTATATAAAAATTGTAGTGTTTCAAAAGATATCATTTATTTATTCTGTAAAATTAGTTATTGAATGTAAAATTTTCGATGAATAATAACAAATTATAAAAATTCAGTGATATCTTGTGAGGTTGGAAAAATTGTCCTAATTAATCTACAGATCGAAACTATTGGATCACGCGCTGGAATATATTGACCGTTAAATATTTATATCTCGGATGTGACATGGGTCGTACCTATAACCTATATAATAAACTTGTATAATAAAATCACTGTACCAGTAACAGTGTCACACAGATTAATATAAGAGAATGCGATCACGGCATGTGCTGCTTGATATATTGACGTGACCATCAATTTCTGGATACACGGCTACCGTCGCCCTCCGCCATGTGGAACTCCTGAAATTTGTAAACACCACTAACGGTTGCCAGCACTAGCTGGTTCTCCTGCGCCTTCAACTCTGCAGCATTTCATGTGCTTGAGATATCCTCCACCCATAACAAAAAGAGGCAATATATAGCTAATAATATAATAAAAACCAGTGTTCTAAATAGCGCGCTATAGCGCCGCTATAGCGTTTTTGGACCCCAAACGCTAAGTTATGGCATGAAAATACGCTAATTGCGCTACGGCCGCTATAGCAGTAATAGCGATCCGCTATAGCGCATAGCGTGTAGCGCGCTATTTGCGCGCTATGCATATTGGGCTTTTTTAGACAATTTATATGGGCTTAAATAAAGATACATAAAATTTATTTTGTATAGAAAAAGATCGATAGTTTATGATATTATTATGGATATTTTGAACCATGGACTTTTGTACTAGTTCAATATGAATATTATAATTTCTTAATTAATTTGGTGTTATTTATTGTTCTATGAAACTTTAGATAATGTTAATATATAGTACAAATATATAATATAATTTTTGTAAAAAAAATGCTATTTGGAATAGCTTCCGCTATAACTACGCTATTCGCTATAGCTTTTTTTGTAGCCTTCCCGCTATAACGCTATGACGCTATAAACGCTATTTAAAACATTGATAAAAACAAAAGAATTGCATGAAAGATGAACATATATATATATATTAGGAGAGTTGGCTAAAGAAATTACACTGATAGGAACGCACTCAGCTGTAGGACAAAGAGCATATATATAAAATTTGCAGAGTTTTATGAAGTATAAATTAAAATTAAACATATGGCTAATAACCTCAAAACCTTTCGTTAATTTTAAAAATACTTGTCATATTTACATAAACTTAATATTCTGATAGTAAAATCTTTCTTTGCAATTGATCTATTGAAAGAATGTGATCAAACTACATTTTTTTAATAACATCGGTTTTTTATTTTATTTTTCTTTCACATTAAATAAATCCAAGAAATAAAAAAAATTGTCAAAAATCACCTTATAAATTTTAGTCAACACATGTGTAGGAGCTTGGGCGACCAATAGTTTGTGGAGTTACTTGTGGATCTGTAAATTATAAATCGTAACAGTGAAACAGTCAGTGAGTCTAATGAGGGAAAGAAGCAATAAAAGAGTATTTTCGCACGTTTTATCATTTGTTTTACCACATATATATATGATACTGGCCCATAACCAAAACTTACGATGTATATATCACCCTCCTGTCAATAAATTGAATGTAACATGAATGATGCATTTAATCTAAAAACATGTCACGATATATAGCTCACTACTATACACACACACACACACACATATATAACAACACATAAAAAACAGTTAAAGTTACCAGTAGAAACGGTTCTCCTATCGTTTTTGATAGACCCATAAGTAATAGTAGAGCCATCACCTAACAGTCGGTGGATACACTTTTTAATTACCAACGATTTTTACTACATAATTGTTGGTGATTACCATTTTCACCAACGATTTTTACTATAGAACCGTTGGTGATTGAATATTTTTGAATAAAATATATTAAAATAAAATAAATTTGAAGATGTAGCTAGCAATACATTTTAAATTCAACCATATGAAAATATTCTCAATAAAGTATGAAAACATCACATTATCCCAAATCAAATAAAGTATATACATAATACATATGAACTCATTATAATCATTTTGCTCACTAAAAAAAGTACTATAAAAATCCTATATTTAACGACTACTTACAGTTATACTAACAATTCCTAAAAATAAAATATGGTAATGGAAAAAGGAAAACTAAAAAACTAAAAGAAAAAAAAATAGATTACAAACTTCAACTAATCAAGTTTTGAACTATTAAACGACATCCTTAAACCCGAAGAAAGATTATAGATATCTTCACGAGCTTTCTGAAAAGTAGTCATATGCTGAAATTGGAGTTTTCGGCGAAAAGTTACGTTTGTTTGGAGTTTATTCGTCTCCGGTCACCTCCCTTGCCTCCCTTAATAAATAACAAAAAATTCATAAGAAAAAAAAAAAACACACTAACTGAAGAGAGAGAGCGAAGATGCTTGAAGTAGAGAGAAGATGATCAATTTGGTGACTCAGGAGTAACTAGACTTGATGCACTTATAAATGCACAAAATTGGTAACTAGATATAGCTTATCGCTATTACTGCTACGCGCTATTGCTGACCGCTATGCTACATGAGTTTCTTTTTTATTTTATTTTTTTGTAATTTGCATGGACTTCTGTTTCTATTTGTGATGTTACATGGTTCGCTATGCTAGGTTCACTACTTCCATATGACAATTGTGCATAGAAGGCACTGGATATTTTTTGTGTTTTCTTCAGTAGAATTGAGGGCTACAAACCTATCCGCAAATGTTTTTTGTTCTGAAAAACATCTACGGCATGTTGAGATAACTGAATTCGCAAATATCTCATATTTTGCGTGACTTTTTTAAAAATCTCAACTGTTCAAATACGTAGTGCACGAATTTCAAAGCTCAAATAATACTGGCCTCCTGCGTTCTCCCTGAAATATGAGATATCTCAGAGGATACGCACTCGAGATACCCAAGCGTCACAACAATCTCCCATTAAAATATTGATAAATAACTGTATCAAATGATCCAAAATGATCCTGCCGACCAAATATCTTTGCATCGGACGATCAGAATCTGGTTTTATCCTCTCCATTGAAGTGGCACCTTCTGAGTGGGGAATTCACATCCACTGAAGTAACTTAATTTTTGGATTTTAGATCGGGACCGTCCGATTCGAATCCGCCACAATCCATTCCGAAGTGGAGCGTACACATTCCGAGCGACATATTCGAATTCCGAAACAATCCCGAGCAACAGATTCAAATTGAACAGTCCTGATCCAAAACCCAAAAATTAAATTACTTTAGGGGATCCGGACCCCTCAGTCGCCGAGAGCTCAGAGAGTGCACCCCGGAGAAGCGTATTCTTCGAGATAACTTAATATCGATGAATTTGCTGACAAATTTTAAACGGTGCCTATTTAGATTCCTAGAGGTGTATTAATTAATTAATAGGAAATAGGTTGCTTTAAAATTCGTATTGGACGGTTTAGATTCGCACATATTAACTCAAAAGTTGAGTTATATTGGGGCCGGGATGCAGATTCGGACCCCACCACGTGCAAACAGCTTTTTACGGAGATTTAATTTGTTGCGCCATTTTATTTTATTTTTCATTTCTGGGGAAACCCGTAGGAATGTCCAGTAGTTACAAATGTTGCCGACATTTTTATTAATATCCTAAAACTTAATAGAAATTAATAAATATATCCAACTTATCCGGAATTTATTAAAAATGTTCAAATTGACCATTTTCTGTAAGGATAGGCGCAAAATAAATAAATACCATAGGGGCTTAAGTGCTAATGTCGCATTTAAATGACATTGTACCAAATGCGTACAGTAGAACTTGCATAGTAA
>JAJGRW010001168.1:2019024-2041166 GCA_025461045.1 Carex parvula | reverse complement strand
TCTAAATTATATAAGTAAATTGAATATTAGAGATAATTACTATTAAAAATGTGTCTAAAAAGTTTATGGTATTGATCACTGCATTTTTTTTTCAGTGCTTGCATAGAATATTAGAGATAATCTACTATTAATATTTTATGGCATTGAAATAACTAACCTATCGATTCAATTAGGTCAAAAATAGTATGATGAATTACAAATCATTAGCTACAATCCATATTATTGCATGATATGATGAGTATGAAATTTTATTTTATTCTTACTATATTCAAAGCAAGTATCCGCTTATTACAAGTATTATTTGATAAATGTAAGAATTAAAAATTTGTGTTTGATTCCGATAGAGATATCTTGTAAGTATATTATTATATACTTGGTTAATTTTATTGTATTCGAAAGAATTCATCGGAAACTATAAACGGTTCTTTGCGAACAATTAATCAGTCCCCATTAATTAGGTCATAGATATATATCTATAAATATTAACCAACAGTTGAGAGTGTATATGTATCGCTTTAATTATGTTGATATATATATCAAAGAGTGATGCTACGAGGCTTTGGGAAGTAAAAGGGGTGTATTACTTCCTCTCTAAATAGGATCTTATATTGGTATGTGCTTGGAGATCAAATTTTATTTTTTGAAAATTTTTACTATTGTTTAGAATTATTATTATTTTTTATTTAATGAAAAGCTGTGATTTTCAAAAATTCTAAAAAAAAAGTAAAAAGTTTCTAAAAAATGTAAAATTTGGTCTCCAAGCACATATTAATATGAAGATCATTGAGAAGTTCGGATCGATGTTTGAACTTCAAAATAGAAATATGAGCGGAAAGTAAAACACACTATTTATTCACAAAACATGATAGCCTATCTCATATATCAAAAGAAAACTAGATGGTTCTCCATTGTTGGTGAGAAATGGAGAGAAAGTTGAAATAGGAATTGAAGCCCTACCACGAAGCCCACAAAACCACACACGTACTGTTGCACCCACCCTGTTATGTTTGTGCCCCCACTACCTTTCGTGCCTTCTTGCCTCTTAAATCCAAACCTCACTCTTCCACAACCCAATTATATCAATTAACCAAAAACAAAAACAAAAAAAACAAGGCGAAAACAGAAAAGGATAGCTCCTTCCTCTCCTCACCTAGCACATATATATACATATGCATAAAACTTCCACTTTCTCACTGTATCATCATCCTAATTTATCTTCCTTTTAATTCCTACCTCCGCACATTTCATAATATATGCGCTTCAGACTGCAACAAAAATGTCATCTATCATCTCTCCTGACCAAGTCTGCTATGTCAACTGCAATTTTTGCAACACTGTCCTCGCGGTATCTCTCTCTCCCTCTCTCTATTTTTTTTTTTTTTTAACAACTTGGCAGTGGCTGCCAAGGGTCTCTCTCTCTCTCTCTCTCTCTCTCCCGTTGGATATAATTTTCTACAATTATGTAATCTGACAGTGCGACTATTTATTAATCGCTAACATGAGGTAAGTCATGTCGTTTAAGGAATTTATTCAATGAGTATTGAACGATCTAGATGGAAATTGTCCTTTTTATTTGAAGATTGAAGTCGAAAATAACTCACTTAAAAGAAAATTCAATTGTGCAACAAACAAAAAGATTTATTTTTAATAAGTTAGAAACACATTAAAGTTTTCAAACTAACTTGAAATATCACTCATTAATTCATGTGTATATATATATATATATATATATATATATATATATATATATATGTCTTGTTATCCAAGCAGTTTTTCCTTGAAGTGTTATCAGTTGGTGCTTCCTCCAAAGGGTTTTGATTTTGCTCTTTAGGATAATTAAGCTTCTGATTTTGCTAAGTTTAGTACAATTAGACCAAGTAGTGTATATCTGTTCTTTTTCCAAATCTTGAACCACGGAGAGTCTAATTTTTTTTGTTCTTGCACTTTTTCTATTTTAAGAGATGAAATTTCGTGTGTTCCTGAGATTTACTTTACATATCCTTTATTTTTCGACTCAATTAGTAGTGCCCAAATGGTTGGATTTTTTTATTATTTGTTGGCAACTTTTCAAAGTACTTTCAATCCATTACGAACTATTTTTTTTATAATAAATCTACAGATTAATTAGATTCCTCGAGCAAAACCCACATGATTAGTACTTCAAACAGAAAACGAACAAGCAAAAGAAGATCCATGCATGCAACGATATCCAATGAAGGTTATCTTAATATGCGGTGACAATATTCCAATCAACCCTTTAAAAAACTATATATTAAATCGGTCTGTGCTTCTTTAAGGAGACAGTCTTTGTATCTGTCTAATATAAAATAGACTCCACTGAGTCACTGACCCAACCCATCTATGAGCTAGATATATATAAGCATAGACTCCTGATATTTCTCCATGCATTTACTAGTTTTGAAAGAAGCTGTGAAAAAAAAAAAAAATTCAAACACTCGGTTAATTCATCGCTATATGGTCGGTGTAGAGTGTTGTTATCTCTGCTATATATCTCTAGCTAGTTATTTACCTCTGTGCATCTTTTTCTTTCAAATTGGGTAACTGAATAAACAACTCATTCCCTATTTCTTTAGTGTTGGCCATGGCATTTTACTTGGGTTTAAAACAACTTCAGGTTTGTAATGGTACTGTCAGAAGGTACCAGCAGGAAACAAAATTGATGAAACTCCTAACTATATGATTGATTAATTAGGAATAAATTTTAAAAATATTACTTCGATCTTGTGTTATATCTATTTGTCAGCTCTTGAAAATACATTGTACTTTTGGTCATATTGCTTGTCTTGTCAATGGAATGTATTTGCTAACTCTACCTTTTACAAAAGACAAAAGGAATGACTTTTTTCTTTGTAACAAGGTTATTTCCTTAGATATTGTCTAGATTCATATGAAAAGTGCATGTACCTATCTTTTTTTGTTATATTTCTTTTTTCTTGGTTGCTGACTTGCTGTAGATGAGAATTTTACACTGATTGTATCTGTTTAAATTTGTTTTGGGCTTTGCTCACGGTATTC
Organism: Carex parvula; assembly: GCA_025461045.1. Taxonomy (NCBI): domain Eukaryota; kingdom Viridiplantae; phylum Streptophyta; class Magnoliopsida; order Poales; family Cyperaceae; genus Carex; species Carex parvula. The sequence continues at coordinate 2,038,130 of JAJGRW010001168.1, read as the reverse complement.
TCCTTTTCCAAATTCAAGTTTATGTATATTTTGTGTATTTTGTGTATTTTGGGCTTTGCTCACGGTATGCTCACGGTATTGCTCACGGTATCTTATAAATTGAACAAATTTTATGTATATTTTGTTGTGGAACTTTTCTTCTTTATTTATTACGGTACTCCGCAAATCAACAAATTAAAAGTAAATTAAAATTAGTGATTAAAATATTATATCATCCTAATTCAAAATTGAGAAGTTTGAAGAAGAACATTTTTGTTTTCAAGATCTATGTTCATATACGATTACAAAAATTTATCATTTGTATACACAGTTATTTACATGTGTAATTGCAATTTACTTGCTACTAAAACATAACACCTATATTGCTGAACAATTTAAATCACTTATCAATGCATTTTTCTTAGATATTCTCAATTTTTTTCTCTATTAGTATTAATTAACGTCCCATGAGTCATTTTCGGTGTCATTGATCACTTTATACATTTTTCATTTCTTTTTTGTATTGCATGCATGGTGTAGATTTCTCCGGTATCGATCTTATATCATCTTCCTCTCTTATATATATTTTTAATTATATGGCACTTGAACATTCCCTCACTAGAATAAGTACAATCATTTCATTAATTACTTATCAATGTCAAAGCTCTTTGCCTCCTAAAATCTATCCATGTATATCGAAAACGAACGGTGAATCACATAGATATTCATTCCCTTCCCTCAATCCCTCAAAAGAAAAACAAAAAAGAAAATTCAAGTGAAAATAAGTTCCCACTCTTGATGCAATTTTGCTCTAGATTCTGAATTGGAACCTAGCTAAAAACCAGAACAGTAACTCTATAAATTTATGAGCTATATCAAAGGGAAATATAACCGGTACTCCAGGTTATGAGGGTAAAAAGTGAACCTATTGCGCGCTTTAAAAGACTACAATAAAGTCAGAACTATGACAAAAAAAAGAGGCACATCTGAAAAAGGTATTGGTTCTCATGACTTTTATTGAACAATAACCTTTTTCAAGTTGATTATAGCCTCAACTAGCTAGCGATTTTCAATCCTTTTTAGATAGTGCAATGATCAGTCCCTTTTCTTTGCATTTTGGCACTTTTACTGTCCCAGCATATGCACTTTGTTTGCATTTTGGCTATTTCAAAAGGCCTTTCCGCTCCTCTAAATATCAACTATTAATTATTGGCAATTTAATTTCTAAGATTTCTAATCCTCATAATCACAATTATCGCTGCAGGTCAATGTTCCAAGCAATAACTTGTTCAACATAGTAACAGTACGCTGCGGGCATTGTGCAAATTTGTTATCAGTCAACTTGGGAGCTTTGCTACACTCAATGCAATTTCAAGATGTTCAGGTTAAGTGATTACTCACTAACTTTGTATATGTGCTTTGTCAGTACTGACAGGTTAATGTTAGAGATTAGAGACATGTCTATCTATTAGTTTTAGTTACAGAGGAATATTTCTTCAATTTATGTAACATAATGATGGATATCTGAATTTATTTTCTATTTCGATTGGAGTACTTAAGATAGTCTATTCACTGCATTTATTTAATTAATACATTTACTGATTACAGTTTAATTTTTTAATGTAATTGGACAAAGTGAGATGTAGTTGGTTGAATGTCTTTCAGCATTATCATTGTTTTGTCTCTCGTTTCCTCATTTGTTTGCTTAATGAGCTATTACCACTAAATCAAGCAGCTTACACTTGTCAATACATATAAAAAAATTCAGGTACATAACAGTGGAGCATCTCAGGAAAGCTACACAGAGAATGGATCTTCTTCTAAATGCAGTAGAACACCGGTTATTTTTACCCTACCAAGTGATCAACAACCAGTGCTAGCTATACGCCGTAAGTTTTTATCTTTCTTCTTCAACTAATACCCGATAAATCTTAGTATTATGTGACTATATGCATATTAAACAATCGATCACAGCATCTATTTTATAGGTGGCCAGGAGTATTCAATATTAAAAAAAAATTGGCATATTTAATAGGTTTCATGAACTGCCATTTTTCAGTGGGAGAAACCTGATAATTAGATGGAGATAGGGGTACAAGTAATGGTTAACTTTACGCCTTTTGGAATGAAATGTTTTACCAAATTGTTATAGTCTCCTACAAATATGGATCATACAGTGGATGTATTTTCTAAAATACAATTTAAGTAATTGGAGTGTCGTCGCATATTAATGATTCTAAACATGTTACTTGTTGTTAACCAGCTCCAGAGAAGCGACAGCGTGTTCCTTCTGCATATAACCGGTTTATCAAGTGAGGTTACTATTCAACATTTCTCTTTATAATTAGATTTTGTGATCCTTATTTGTTCTGATGCATTTATATGCATGTAGGGAGGAAATCCAACGTATCAAGGCAAAAAATCCAGAGATCAGCCACAGAGAGGCTTTCAGTACTGCTGCAAAGAATGTAAGTCCTTTAAAATATTGTATTATATTATGATATCAAAATATTGACATAGCAAGACATTTCTGTAAGAATATATGCACAGGATATACCCACTTTATAACACAAAAAATTATGCACAATATAATCATGGATCAAAATAGCTGCTTGTACCCCGTTCCGCACACCCTTCTTAGGGCTCCTTAATTAGAACTCATTAGGAAACTAAGGAGTCTTAAGCTTGCTAAACTCAAGCTCCTTTCCAAAACTTAAAACCGCTTTCTTAAATTTTCTTTTGCCCAGCTTTCTAAGTTTGCCTCAATTTTTAAGTCATCATTAATTCTACATGGCTTAAGTTTTTGAGTTTCCTAAAGAAAGCTAAGCATTCACTTTCTTAATTTTTTGTGGGCAAACACCTCTTCCTTAGCCGAGCTTATAATTTAAGCCTATCCAACGTCCCATTATGCAAACTCGGTCCTATATATGCTCTTCCAAGCTAAATGCTTGTAGTGCCTCCTTGATATAAATCTTAGATGTAGTTGTATACAACAACAAAGTAGGCCCTTATCGCGAGGGTACTCCGTTGTGAAAAGTATCGTCGCGAAAAGTAGGCACTTATCGCGAGGCACTTTTCGCGACAGAGTACCGTCATAACTGTGCTTTTTCTTTTCGCAACGGTACTTTTCGCGACGGAGTTCCCTCGCGATAAGTGCCTACTTTTTGTTGTAGATAGTTTTGCACCTGTATAGTGTAAACTCGGTCCCATTAACTTCTTTGGTTCATTAAGTTTTCAGTTAATTTGTTTATCAAATATACTTCTGAAAATTTGCAAAATGGTTTAACTTTATTTTTTTTTAAAGAAAACATATCAAGTTGAAACGGGTTTAGGTTTTTAAATTTACATAAAATATAGAAATGCGGCACTCTGAAAATCATGCCAACTAGACAAACAGGCTAGTTCTATATTGCTCAAATAGTTTAATAGGTTAAGAGAGGTAGATTGTGATGAGAATTATATTCAAAATAGTAGAGGTGAAAGTGGTAGAGATGGTGGTGGTGTTAATAGTGGTACTACTATTTGACAATACATAAAATGAGGACAACAAAAATGATGAAAATGAAGATAAAAACGAGAATACTGCTAGAAAGAATCCAATGAAATTAATAGACCAAAATAAAGGAAGTGAAACGGCAGTTGCATATCAAATTTGAATTGCCATGTGACCTCCACACAGAAAATAATATCAGCCGGGTTAATCACTAATTATTAATTACAAGTCAACTGAAAATTTAGATTGTTTTGATTATTAATAAGATGAATTCATTAGATGTTTTGCACTTGTACAGATTGTATATTGTACATTTTATAAAAATATATGTACTTTGTTACTTAATTTTCACTATAGTTTTAGTGGCCATTACTACCATCGATCATTAAGTCTCAGAGAATAGATGTTTTTTTATGATCTAGCAAATGCAATGCTATGACTTGTCGATATGTACCCGTGATTTATTTCCTGCATATTAATTGATCCACTGCTAATACTTAATTATTTGCATTGGAAATTAATCTGCCACTTCTTTTACTCATGCAAAATTTAATGATATCCAATTTATATATATATATATATATATATAGAATCTGGCTAATATGCTACATGTAGCATAAAGGGCCTCCGTGCAACAGCTCAATATTTGAGTTTTCAAAATTTTAACGGTCGATCCAAACCGTTCCACATAATCTTCATATGAATATGTACTTGCAAATCAAATTTTATATTTTTTTTAAAAAATTTACTATTTTTTTAGATAGGTAGAAAATCACTTTATCTGAAAATTTTGTACCATTCAGATCAAGTGATTTTCTACCTATCTACAAATATAGTAAAAATATTATAAAAAATGTAAAATTTAGTTTGCAAGTACATATTCATATATGGAGATCATGTTGAACGGTTCGGATCGACCGTTAGGATTTTGAAAACTCAAATATTGAGCCGTTGCACAGAGGCCCTCTATGCTACATGTAGCACTGTAGCCAACTCCTATATATATCCATTTATTTTGGAGATTATGTTTCACTAAAGTTTGTTTGTGGCATCATTTTTTTTTTTTTCCAGTGGGCACATTTCCCGCATATCCATTTTGGCTTAACACTCGATAGCAACAAGAAACTGAAGCTAGATGAAGCAGTTACGACACCACCACCACGGAAGGTGCAAGGTTTCTAGTGAGATATTAAATTTCACACATATTATAATGAAGTTTATGTCTTACAAATTCATATATTTATTATTACAATAAAATATTTTCTCATTTGAGTTTTAAACTTATAACTCTTCACTAAGAAAACATATCTCTATTATTAAATTAAAAGCTAATTCTCATATTTCATAGTATTGTTAAGTTCTATTTGTCTTAATTAATTCTTACTCGGCTATGATTTTAAATATTGCACGGCGTGCCATGCATGACATGACAGGCGCAACATGTTAATTGGCAAACCACAAGTGCATTGTGCCACGTGTTGTCTCAAGAGATGTACCGGATAATATATAGAAAACTTCGGACATTTTTGTAAATCACGACACGTGCGTGCCAAATGCACAACATGATACAGCACGTACTAGTAGAGTGGGAAAAAATGGCACGGCGGAGTTGGCTCCGTCACGGAACGGCACGGCACGCGTGTCAGTTATGTGCCGTGACTCGCGTATCCCGTGCCGTGACCATTCGCGTGCCGTGTTTATCTTTTGAAACTTTAGCACGGCACGGTACGGTACGTAAAAGATTTAGTCACGGCACGTAGTCACGCGAGTCACTTGTAATGAGGACCGTTAAATATTAATTTAATGGTAAATCTTGAATAAACTAACATAAATTATGATTAAAAATGGTCATGCGAGTCACGTATGGTCACGGCACGTTAGGCACGGTGTGACTCACGTGGAATGACCATTCGTGTGCCGTGACCACCCCTTGACATTTTGGTCACGGCACGGCACGTGAAAAATTAACTTGATCACGGCACGGCACGGCACGGCAGGAGACTAAAGTCACAACGTGTTAGTCACGGCACGGCACAGCATGGCACGTTTTGTCCACTCTACGTACTAGCATACATTGTTGTTGTTGTTGTTTTTTTTTTTTTTCCGCTTTTGCCGAAACAATTGGGAAAAAAAATAGAAAAATAAGAAAAAAAATCACAGAAATCATTTACAGCTAAAATACGTAGTTTCTAATTTTATTACCATTGTTTTAAAAATAAGGGAATATATTATTTTTTTCAATATATCGTACGTATTTATTTCTCAATACTAGTGAAATAAATCAATAAATAGGGGGAAATTGGAGTTAGTTGAAAATTATAAAAGAATTACAAAAATTATTTACAGATAAATAATTTTCGTAGGTTTTTAAATATTGCTGGGTGATTTACTCATAACAAAAAAAATATTAATGAAATATAGCAAGTGACGTGCATGCACATTTTAACATATTAATTTGAGACATGTCAACATATTAATTTGAGACATGTCATGCTTCTCTCCTCGATATAGAAAAAAAATTAGTCATGTTGTGGTTCTGTCATAGTATGACACATTGCATTTGTTGGTCACGTAGTGTGACTCGAGTGTCGTATGATGTGTCTATTTGCATGATATGTCTGTCTACAATCGAAAATGTCATGTCATGTAAAATGATTTTGTCATGTCACATCACGTATCACATTATGTGACTAATTTTTCTAACATTATTTCTTTATTTTAATTTATTTTCTCATTTTATCAACATCTTTTATTTATATTTTCTTATGAACTAACTTAATATCTTGAAAAAAAAAAAATTAAACAAAACCAGTCACGTCATTCATATTAACATGACTATTTTTCTTCATTTTAGTTGCTTGGAAAAAAAAAATTATTTATATACTATAACTTAATATAAATCAGTCACATCACATTTTTTTTTTCTTCACTACTTCTCAGCAGCACGGCTCATATAACAACCACGCACGTTGTGTTTGACATAGAATAACAACACCGTACGTTTCTTTTTGTAAATCTATCTTCGGTTTTTTTTTTTTTACACCGTCATTCTGGAATTCACATCCCCTCAAATTACCCGATTGAGTACAATTGAATCGGATGATCCAAAATTATTCTGAAATTCACATCCCCTCATGTTTTAGTTAATTATCATCTTCGATAAATCTGATAGAAGAAACGGCCAAAGGTAGCAGAAAAAGTGACAACAAAGAAAGACAAAATCAAATCTGAAAGGAGATACGACAGCTAGCGGTATATATACGTGGCAATAATAATAAAAAAAAAGTGTTACAGTCTTACATGGAAAAGTCTCAAAGAGAGACCGAGGTCGACAATAAAGAAACACAAAGGACAAAGTCAAAGAGCCAAAGAGATCATAAAAGAAAAAAAGAAGAAGTAAGGATTGATGGCGGAGAGAGTTTTATGAAATTCATCTCACTTTCCTCTCCTGTGTTCTCTCGCTGGTAACTTTAAATTCGCCAGAGATTTATGAAACGTCTTGTAATTTTAATTGCTCAAAGGATGAAAATTTAATAATAAAAACACACCAGAAGAGACGAAACAGCTAGTACGGAGAACGGAATGACACGCATCTACTCTGTACGAATTATTAAATTAATTATTTCTTCTCGAATATATCCTGATCCAAGGGCCCAGGTTAATTTGGACTATTAGCAGCTGCCAGCTCCACGCATGCACAGTAACACATAATTGTTCTTTTACTCAAAATCTAATCATATAATAACAAAAGGAAAATTTATCTATTCAGGAAAATGTGGAGCGTTATGAATGCAAAATTGTAATTCAGCTAGGGCTGACAAAAAAACTCGTAGTTCGTTGATCAATCGGGATCAATCTGTGACTCGATTGTTAACAGGTTGATCGATCGGGATCAATATGTGACTCGATTGTTAACAGTGATACCTCGCATATTTAGTCTATTTTAGGCCTGTTTTAGTACCAGATTCGTGCCCTAATTCACCAGAATCATGTGCATTTCATCGATATATCTTTAGAATTTGGTACTGCTGAGTGTTTGTTTGTTTTCTGCAGGTGTGGAGCAAAACACACGTAGAAACGGCGATTTGGGATGATCTGGTACGGTCCTTACCAGGTTTGGTACGGGTCTCACCGGACTTAGCCGATTTCAGCTCATCACGCCTGGTACGGCCAGGCCGTACCACTTTGGTACGGGCCGTACCTAAAGGTGGCCTGACAGATTCAAATCTTGGCAGAGGCTATTTAAGGCGGGGAGCTCTCCAATTTCGGGAGCCTTTTCATTACAGAAACATTTGAGAGCACAGTAAGAGAGAGAAAGAGAGCTGAGGAGCTAGGAGCAAGAAGGAAGGAAGAGGAAAGAGGCGAAACTCGACGGATCAAGCCTCCTCCACTCGATCCCTTCGATCCATGGGCTTTCTTTACCTCTTTTATTGCATTTTTAGATCAGATCATGTGTTGTGAGTAGTTACTTTAGTTTCTAGGGTTTTGAGATGGATTCTTGATTTGCTTTGACTTTCTTTGACTTGTATCTTGTATGAACTCTTTTGATTGATTGATTGTGATTTCTTTGATATCTCTTGCTTTGCTTGCTGTGATTGTGTATGGTGAACCTCTAGGTCTAGATCAAACCTATCAAGGTCATGTGATCATCTCAATCTCTCAACCAAATCAATTGCTTAGGGTAGACTTGTTCGAATTGAAGCCGAGAGGTTGAATTCCCCTCTAATTGACAGATCAGAGGGTACCTTAGGTCTCCAATCAACCAGCTAGGGTAGATCTGTACCAACATATGAAAATTGAGGTGTAGAAATCCCTAAAAGGCAATCAATTGCATTCCAACCTAGATCTTGATCCAACACACGAGAGTTGAGGCTTACGAATCTTAGGCGTGGTCAATTGAACCTTTCTAAAGAGTTTAGCACAAGGTACCAGCAAGAAATGCATCAACTCGAACTGGTAAGCTCTGTTCTGGCAAGCCAGTACGGGTCTTACCAGAGTGGTGCGGCCTTGCCTTACCAAGTAGAGTACGGTCTAGCCGTACCAACTTGGTACGGGCCGTACCACTAGAGGCAGATCACAGATGAAGTCTGAAACCCTGAAAACGCCTTTTATCCATAATCAAAACACAGTTTACATTTCTTCTAGCACTTTATTACATCTGTTTGCATTGTTCGATTTGTTTGAATTGATCTTTTAGGAACTTAAATACCAAACCCAATCTTTCTCACTTCTAGTTTTTAATTGAGTTCGGTGGATTCTAACCCAGCAATTGCCCGTCCCTGTGGATCGATACCCGATTATATTACTCGATAGGGGTTGTGCACTTGCAACCCTTACTCGTGAAGTGTAAGCGCGGTTTTAAAAGGTACGCCCTCAAGCGTACCGAAACTTGCGTTGCGCTTTCGCGCGAACAAGTTTTTGGCGCCGTTGCCGGGGACGGTAACCAATTGCCTAGTTAGATTTTACCTTACTTAGTTAATCTAGATTTTATCTTGTATCTTTCTTGCTTTTTTTTTTTCTTATTCAAAATCACTAAAAACTGGCTTTTGAACCCCCCTGCAGGCCAATACAGGTTGAAATATCATCTGAGAAGCAAGGGCCCACTGAGGACAGCTTTCATTTTCTGAATTTTTGCTTTTCCTAGTTAATCTAGATTTTAATCTGTATCTTTTCTTTTCTTTTCTTTTATTTTTCTTTTCTCCTTTTCAGGAACATTCTGGCTTGAGTTTAGCGATCACCATCTGAGGAGCTCAAGATGTACATGGCGACAGACCGACATTGGTATGCCCGCGACAATTTTCAAGCTGGAGGAGGCGGCCGATCCAAAGCTGATCAGATCGCAGCACTAGTCCGATCCAAAACAGCTCGTGAGCTACTAGTCCGAGTTGTTAACAAGCTAGCTTGTTACTAGCTAGGTCCAGATTAAACGAGTTTGAGCTAGGTCTAGCTTGCTTGCGAATTGGCGAGCCAATCCAACTAGGTCTAAGCTTAGTAGCCACTACTAAGATTTTAAAAAAAAAAAAAAGAATTTGTATGAATTTTATGTTGTCTAAGCTGGTCCAAAAAGTTTGTAGAATTTATTTTCTTCTTAAAACAAAGTCCAGTCAGGTCCAGCGAACTAAACGTGCCAGCTCGATAGTGGCTCAGTCCGATTACGACTAAAATTTTAGCTCGACCCCGTAATACCATCTTAGTCCAGCTCACTCGATTGCTAAATGAGAACCTAGCTTAGTCCGAACCAGTTCGTTGTGATAAGCCAAAATTATATCTAGTGAAACCTAGGGTTTGTTATGTGAATTAAGCCAAGTTTTGTTGAGATTAGGTTTGATTAGGTTAGAAATGTCCGAAAGTTCAAGTTACTGCCCTAGTTATGTTTATTTTACAGGTAATCAAGTGTTTGGAGCTTAACGGAGCAAAACGGGTGATTTGTAGCAAGTCAGCACGAAGATTGGAGCAACTGTCAATGTTGTTGCGGCCCGAAATAAAACCCATTGCGGACCGAAACAAAACAAGTCAGAGCCTCATTCCTGCACATTCATTGCGGCCCGCAATGAATCCATTGCGGCCCGTAATGACTTCTACAGTTTTTCTGCACGTCAAATTAACTGCCTCCACTCATTGCGGCCCGCAAGAGATGTTATTGCAGCCCGTAATAAGTCGGTTCAGCGCCCGAATTTGCTATTTTTAGTGGTTTATTTTTTAGATTTTGTGAGGGGTATAAAAATGAAACTTGTAAAACAGATGAGGGACGTTTTTTGGACATAATTTCTGGTTTTAACAAGGAGAAGAAAGGAAGAGAGAAGAAGAGAGAAAAAGGAAGAAGAATAACATCATCGATCAACCGGTTTTATTATTTTCTTTTCTTTGGAACTCTTTTAATTCTTTTAATTTCATTTGTGCTTTAGCCATGACTGGCTAAAGGCTTTTTCTAGGGTTAATTAGGACTGTACTTGAAACTTTTGTTATGATTTAGTTGGTTTATTTTATGTGTTCTTGTTCTTTGTTATGATCTATTCTTTATTTTAATTGATTATGAAGACTTAATCGAAATCTTATGAAATCTTAGGATTTGGTATTTGCAATTGAGAAATTGAATATTAAGTCCTGACCATAAAGAATAGGGTATTTGATAGGCTAAGTACCGAGAGGTGACGCTTGTCTTATACGGGCTTTGCCTAATAGTTTAGACAAATTGTGCTAAGTACCGAGAGGTGAAAGACGGTTTTCTAGATTAATTGGGACAGTAAGAACTTAATGACTTTAGATTAGCATAGCCAAGTACCGAGAGGTGACGTTTATTCTAATTTGAAGAAGGTATTAATATAGAAATATCACTTTGTACCTACAATCTCCAACTGTGCCTTCATAATTAAAAGAACAAATTTAATAAACCAATTAGTCATAACACTAGTGGATAGGAGGATTTTTTTTAAAAACAGTAAATAAAATAATCAAAGTTAAAGAAACGACATGATTGCTTCGTTTGTTATAAAAACAGTAAAAACCGAATCCGGGATTCGGTTAAGCTATTTTTTTTCGCTTCACCGAATCCGCTATTCGGTTAAAGCATATTTTCACAAATCAGATCCCGAAAACTATGTAAACTCCGTGTAACACCCACCATTAACCGAATTCCCAATTCGGTTAAGATTTTTTTTTATTTTTTTATTGTAAACCGAATAGCGAATTCGGTTTACATTATTTTTTTTATTTTTTATTCCACACCGAATAGGGGATTCGGTTAAATAATTTTTTTATTTTTTATTATACGGTATTAACCGAATACCTTATTCGGTTAATGCATTCAAATAAAAAAAATACGGTATTAACCGAATAGGGGATTCGGTTAACCCGTGATTTTTATTTTTAAAAAAAAATATTTTAATATAAATATTTTATTAAATGGTAATTTTTCACCGATAACCCTAAAGTTATTTTTATTACAAAGAATTATATTATAAAAACTTATCAATAATATAAAATTTCATTTATTATTTTATTAAATAGTAATTTTTCACCGATAACCCTAGAAGTTTATTCACCGATAACCCTAAAGTTATTTTTATTACAAAGAATATATTATAAAAACTTATCAATAATATAAAATTTCATTTATTATTTTATTAAATGGTAATTTTTCACCGATAACCCTAGAAGTTTATTCACCGATAACCCTGAAGTTTTTATATTATTGATAAGTTTTTATAATATAATTCTTTGTAATAAAAATAACTTTAGGGTTATCGGTGAATAAACTTCTAGGGTTATCGGTGAAAAATTACCATTTAAGAAAATAATAAATGAAATTTTATATTATTGATAAGTTTTTATAATATAATTCTTTGTAATCAAAATAACTTTAGGGTTATCGGTGAATAAATTTCTAGGGTTATCGGTGAAAAATTACCATTTAATAAAATAATAAATTAAATTTTATATTATTGATAAGTTTTTATAATATAATTCTTTGTAATAAAAATAACTTTAGGGTTATCGGTGAATAAACTTCTAGAGTTATCGGTGAAAAATTACCATTTAATAAAATAATAAATGAAATTTTATATTATTGATAAGTTTTTATAATATAATTCTTTGTAATAAAAATAACTTTAGGGTTATCGGTGAAAAATTACCATTTAATAAAATAATAAATGAAATTGCAGCTAACAATATAAAATAAGAAAAAAACAAAAACTCATAACCGAATACTCTATTCGGTTAACAATATAAAATAAAAAAATAATCCAAACCGAATACCATATTCGGTTTAAAATAAAAAATTAAAAAATAATGTTAACCGAATTCGCTATTCGGTTTACAATAACCCAATTCGGTCAAGCAGTGAGAGATTTTAAAAAAAATCAGCTTCACCGAATCGGGGATTCGGTTAAAACAAAAAAATAACCTTCACCGAATCCGGGATTCGGTTAAGCCAAAAAAGCAAAAAAATGGTGATCTTCTGTGGCAACCCACTGTATCTCATGTTAAAACCAACTTCTTAACCGAATAGCGTATTCGGTGAAGCAAAAAAATAACTTAACCGAATCCCGGATTCGGTTTTTGCTGTTTTTATAACAAACGAAGCAATCATGTCGTTTCTTTAACTTTGATTATTTTATTTACTGTTTTTAAAAAAAATCCTGGATAGGAACCCTAAGAAACCCTAATTTCTCATATTTGTTAAAAATCAGATTTTGCTTTAAAACTTTAGTTTAATTCAGTTTAATCAAAACCAAATCAACCTTTTGAACAAACAAAAACCTTTTTATTTTCTTTTACTAAATTAAATTGTTAGGTTAGAAAAGATATTCCAACTTGTCCCTATGGAGACGATCCCTAAGTACTACTTGACAAGGTTGTACACTTGCAACCGAATTGAGTATAACTAGGATTTATTACTTGTACTGCAGAATTTACATCACGTTGTCACCCCTAAATTCAGCGAATTGGCTCGATAAATGGTTGTCCCATTTTCTTGAATTGAGTGTTTATTTTGTGGACTTTATTTAATAGTAACAAAATTCGAGCATATAAATTAAGTTCACAAACCCCAAATAAAATAGTTCACAACATTGCAAAATAAATAAGTTCACAAACAACAACAAAAATAAATCACAACATGCATCTAAATAAATAAGTTCTAAACTTGCATCTAGATAAATAAGTGACGACGTCTGAAAAATTCAGTCGACGAGTTCTGGGTCTGCTACCAGATGCCTCTGCGACACTACCAGTTGTCTCTACCTGGCTACTAGATGCTTGGCTCCTATGAGTGGGTTGTCTCTACCAGTTGCCTCAACAACAACTCTAGCATTTTCTCTTTCATTGGCTTCGTTTATGACATCTGCATTGCATTTCAATTCACTAATCATTATCAGTTATTGAGATAGTAAAATTTAAAATCAAATATAAATTTTGTACAATGTTACATACCTGCTCGCTGCCTGTCAAAAAGTGGAACAGTGAGCCGGATGTCCCACTTGCCTACCTTGCATCTGGTCCATGGTCATTACAGCACGCTTGTGTTTCCTCCTTCCTAACCTGATCCACCCCTTTGAATGAATGATTCTATCCCCAATATAGGGAGGCCACGTATGCTGGTTGAGATAAGAATGGAAAGATCCACCCTAAGTACTCGTAAGGTACTCGGTACGATACATGTCGGCGACATAATCATCCTTGCAGAAGTTTCTCACTCGGCACACAGTCATAACATGAGAACAAGGTAAGTGAGCTAATTGAATTCCTTGGCATGTACATTACAGTATTGTCAGCTCTGAAAATAACAACGTACTTGAAAGCCCTTTTCACAAACTCCATAGTGCCATCTGGTCTACGGCTTGTTGCGTTTGGAGAGATCTCTGGAATTATTTTTCCCACCTTCAGTAAATAGGCATTTGCCTTTGGACAGTACTACACAAAAATAAAGATAAGTATTTATGTCAAATAAAGAGACGAAAAAATATAAGTAAATACTTGAATAAAATTTCATCTAAAATATGTTAAATTTCAAATATAAATTATACATACCTTGACAAAATCTCTGAATATCTCTTCCACCCTTCTTGGCTTTTTTCTTTTGCAACCAATTTTGAATGTGTCTGAAGCCCATTTATCGTATCCGGTATTTTTGTTTATGTTCTATGCAACGTATTGCATACACAACCTGTGCACACACTCGTTGTGCGTTGTCGACCATCCGAAATCGGTATGATCAAAAACATATTTGATTCCTTTGTACTGGTCTGATATGACACAAAAGAACATTTTCCCTACACTTCTCTTCGTAAAAATCTCATGAAAAATCCCCAATTCTCACCATCATCCTTCTCAACAATTGCAAAGGCCAAATGCAATAACTGATTTTCAGCATCATATGCACATGCTATCAACAGCCTCCCATCGTAACGGCCAAACATGAAGCATACATAGATACTGATGATCGGTCTAATGTATAGCACAGCTTGAATATATGGACCAAAAGCCCATGCTATAGCCTTGAATTGTTTAGCTTCGGTGACATCGGGTACATTGACATTCCACTGCTCATACCTTGTGTCAGGATTTGTACTTGCTATGGCCTGGAGTAATGGTACAAGCAAGTTGTATGAACCCTGCCAACTACCAAACATTCTGCAAATTACAAGTTCACTCCCTCTTCACAACTTGTATTTTGGGGTTGCATGTTGGTAAATGAGTCTGACACTCCTGGCGACCTCCTTAGTGCTCATCGATGGGTTATCCTTAATGCCCGTCTCAATTACATCAACAATAAGTGATGCCATCAGTTGTGCATGGTCTGTCATTGATGAAGCAGACTTGCATGTTTGAGGTGGTTCATACTTTTTAATCATCCATGCCTCTCCTTACCCGTAGGGGTTGGAAAAAGACGGAACTCGCACCGCGGGGCGTCTTTACAAACCATAACCAACCTTGTTTGGTCCCTTTTTTATACTCTACACTCCCAGTTGCCGTGAACATGAACCTCATGGATTTTCTTCACAAGTTCATTTATGTTGGTATAAACATGGTGTGAGGCAAGCTCCTAATTATATACAACACGCTCCCCATAGAAACCAATGTCTGCTTCTTAAAAAGACTGGTATCGTTGAATGTGGCGACCCGATTCCCTAGAGGGAGTACTATATCCGCATCACCTTCTGATAAGTGATCAGAATCCCAATCCCCTTCCCAATCATCATCTGTGTCCATTTCCTTTTCTGATATGACATCGATCCATTCACCATCAATGTCAGTATCATTCCAATTAACAGCGAGTAACAGTCCAGGTATTGACTCGATACAGATAGAAATCTAGCTTGGATTATAGGTTCAAGTAGGGGTGGTGGTGGTGGTAGCCCGAAGGCATAATCCAGGGTATCAGTGGTATAATCAAGTACATAATTGTCATAAACGAGTGATACATACGGTACATACGGTGGTACATGACCCGAGTTGTGGTACCCCGGGTTGTCATAACCTGAGTTGTGGTACCCTGGATAGTCATAACCCGAGCTGTGGTACACCGGGTTGTCATAACCCGTATTTTCCTATAAGGTCCAACCTCGGGTTGACGTAGAACTCTCCTAGAATATAAGTCCATTACCGGGATATTTCTCAACTCAAATTGATTATAAACACCCCTCCATCACCCCTCATATGTTATAGGATACCTGACAAAGAAAGGTCTATTACCCCCTTGTGTGTCAATCCGAGTAATTAAGTCTAAGTTATACTGGTTGGGGTTTACACTAGTCTTTTCATATATCATTTGCTTAATTAAGTTCCAGTAATGTAGTATTTTCATTAACCTCAAAGCCATATGTTGCATTTTTTGTGTACTGTGCTCCCTCAACAGTCCAGGTAATCTTCCCGCCTACATAGAGTGCAATTAGCATTTTTTCTTTAACAAACTACATTAGCTAATAAATATTTATCAGTTATATATTAATTAAAAAAATGAATTAATTTTTTTTAATTAAAATAAATAAATAAAAAAATCGCCCGAAATTGCCTTTCTCTTCTTTCTATTTCTCTTTATCTAGAGTAAGAATGAATTGTGAGTGGGCAGAAGAGAGAAAACGGTCTTATATAGGGGTTTTTATAGCAGACTGCCCATGTGTGGGGCGGTTTGGTTCAGGCAGCAGACCGCTCCAATGTGAGGCCGTAAGGTATCAAAAACAAACTGCTCAAACGTGAGACGGTTAAAGTGTTTTTTAAAAAAATTCAATGCATTACTATTTTTCTTAGGTATTAATAAAAATTTCGGTGACGAGTGAATTTTCCACAGTAAATTAAATGTGATTGCAATATATTGAAAAGAAAGAGTTGGGATAGCTGGTCATGATGTGACATCCTCAGAAAAATAAAATCAAATTACTGTAGAAATAGATACTGTGGTGACTTTTTACACAAGTTGTGATTAGTCATGTCATTGACTGCTTGCAAACATCAATGAAAGGTCATATCGTGCACCTTTTTTGTTTCTAGTTCGCTACAAAGACATTATCAGCAATCCATATCACAAAATAAGTTGTTTGGCCAGTTCGGCTGTAAATGTGAGTGCCCCATACTACTAAAGTTTTTACCACGTACTAAATAGTAAATACTCGCTTTTACCGCGCTATCTTTTTCTTTGGAGATTTTTCTGTAGAAAATTGGGAAAGAGTATTTGGCAGTTTATTTTATTTTAGTAGTAACGACCTTGCAACACAACCGGCCCGCTGATTTTCTAGCCCAAATCCAGCCCATATATTCAAAATAAATATTCGGCCCGATCCAAATTATTTTTTTCAGAGTGTTTTTGGAAAATAATCATGTTTAATTAGTTAAATTGCTCACTTGAAATTTTCACTCATGGCCATTTTGGGCCATAGGCAACTCAAGATGTATGATATATTATTATGTTTCTCTCTCTATTTTTGAGAACCTTTACGGAGACTACAAAGTCGTGAAGGAGAATCGAACTCTTGATCTTTAGATAACCAACAATTCTAGAATTCTCTTCCTAGCCAATTGTACTACTTCTCCTTTCCTCCCTCTAATTCCGTATTTTTCATGTTTCATAGAAGACCAATTTGTTGTAATTATTTGATAAATTTTCAAATGACTCATCATATCTCTTGATTACTTTACATCAATAATGTACTTCTCTTCTCGTCCATCCCTTAAAATCTTAATTATCCATTTCATTTTGGATTCCTTCAATAAATTAAAACAATTTATTTACACACATTATCCATGTTTTATACTTATATATGATCATGTTTGATGAAATTACAAGATTAATTAACAGAATAGAAGATTAGTCTTCCGATAGCAGTGCAATGCTTGGAAAGCCGCTCTTGTGCCAGAATCAAGAGCACAACAGACCACTTTGAATTTGACTACTTAAAATTGAAACATATCCCCGTTGATCAGTCCATCTCTTCCCCTCCCTTCAGTGTTGGAGGCTATGACGACTGGGCTCTAGATTTTTACCCGCATGGGAATGATTCAGACCAAGAAAACAATGGGTCGCATACATCCCTTTTCCTAAGGCTTTTTAGCAAAACAAAGGACGTTTATGTGGAGTCCTCCTTCGACATACTTGACAACAAAGGGAAAGCTTGTACCATTTGATGTACCTACATCAGCTACCTTTACTAGCCCCGGTGACTGCGATAGCGGGGGTATTTCTGAATTCATGTCTAGGGATGAAATAGAAGCTTGCTATTGTAAGGATGGCATGCTTGTTATTTCTTACAACATTAGAATTCTAAGTGCACCAAGTGGAGTCAGACTCTTCTGGTGGATTGTATGAGGATATAGAGAAGATCTGGGAGAAGGGAGAGAAATTTGATGTGACTTTTGAGGTTGAAGGGGAGAGAATCTCCGCTCATAGATTCATGTTGGCTGCTAGATCACCAGTGTTTGAGGCAGAGCTTCACGGCCCCTTTGCAGAATCTAACTCAATCTGTGTCATCAATATCCATGACATGAAAGCTGAGGTGTTCAAGGCTCTACTTCGCTTTATATATACTGACGATTTTGAACCTCCCTCAGATGAATTGGTCCAGGGTTTATTTGTAGCTTCTGATCGCTACAATTTACAAATGCTGAAGGCAAAATGTCAAGAGAGGTTGTGGGTGGATTTATCTATTGAAAATGTCTTGCCAACTTTGATTTGGCAGAGCAGCACAGCTCTCCTTGGCTCAAGGAGAAGTGCCTCGAGTTTGCTTCAAATCAGACACTTCACACAATTGGCACTCACTGAAGGATTGTGCACATGATGCAATCTTTCCCTTCCCCTCTTGGTTGAGTTACGTAAGAAGGTCAACATCTTGTCAGATGTTGTGACAATGCTAAAGAAGCAGAGGACTAGTTAGCTTTTTCTGGTAGATGTACTAAACCCTTCAAGTAAAAGGCTAAAAGCAGAGAACATTTTGTGTTGGATTGTGAGAGAAACTTATCTTTAATTTCTCTATCTAAGGTCTTTTAAAGGTTATATATAACTTGTTGACCAGATGTGCGTACTTGATTCGATAGCAAGCTTTAATATATAGTATTTGTGTTGATGGTGTTGAAGTCTGCATTGGTATTCATACCAGTTCAGCTCAGTTTGACTTCTTTAATATATTATCTGTGTTGATGGTGTTGAAGTTTGGTAATTCATACCCTTATTATGAAGTTTATAATTTTGGGTGATTATTTTGAAGTCATTGCATTTTGAAGTCTTTAGAGGTACCGTTCCATAGCAATGAAGTAAATTCTTTCTTCAAAAGGTTATCCTTCTTGTAATTAGTAATTAAGACATGCACCAAGCCAAGTTAATAATTCAATTCCAGATGAAAGATACTTATACTGATACTGATACAAACAAACAAAACTATAACCACACATCATTTTTTGTAACATGATCTCCACTATGGAGAAGGCCATCAATTTCAATACCCTGAATTTCTGATACCTAGCTAGTTTTTAGAAAAACAACAGAAAATATGCCATCCATCTTACAGCAAACATATAAAAATTAGTTCACTTGATAAGGCCAATTGCTTCAAGCAATGCAGCAAGTTCGATACGGTCCATGGGTATAATCTGAAAAGCATCAGCCCTAGCTTCCAGAAATTCTTCACGGCAATCATCGGAACAA